>JAWPHD010003958.1:0-201186 GCA_037043455.1 Cyrtodaria siliqua
AACATTCTGATGATCGATCACAATTTTTTAACCTATTCTCAACACTAATAAGTGGTGTTCACTCGATTTACAATATGATTTTATCAAAAACTGAATAAATTGATAACAATCAAACAGACTTGTATACATATCCTTAAATACATTATTTAATTTTCACATGAGATATGCGTGTAAAAATAACCTTGATTATGGTTTGAAATTTTAGAATTTGCAACATATTGTTTTGAAGTTGTTGTTGTTTTTATTATATTCCGTTCCTTTTTAATACATGTTTATAGATAGTGTCCAAACTCCCCGCAGTGGTTACTTCCCCTTTCTGTTACAGTAATAAGTGGCTATAATATCCCTGCGCGGAGGTTGCAGTGTCCTGACTATTAAAGGGACACACAGCGGCAATCTGGAAATTTTTATAAATCATTAAAATTAGCATCTCGATTTATTAATTCGATCAGTATCATTTTTACTTTAAACCTGCTTGCGTATAATAAAATAAATGTTTCAGTTTTCAATTTGTCTTCGTTGTTCTACCATACATTAAATAAATTATCCGGGTGGAGTAAGATCAATAGTTAGTAATACGCAAAAACAAATTGCAGTATGCTATTATTGTAACTAATATTAATTAATGGGACGCTGCGAGTTTGAAAAAACAACAACATATTGCCGTGTTTTAAGGATATAACAACGCACATAAAAAAAAGTGCATTTGATACGAGATAGCTTCAACGTTAGCAGAGTTATATTTCCTTAAATTAGGATTAATCGTTAATTGTTTTATTTATTTATTTATGTTTTTTTTTTTTTAAAAATACACCGATCGCTACTAATATACACACGGACCATGCTCATTTTAGTTACAACACTTCAGCGGGGAACAACAGTGGACCGAATAGTAAACGTGAGAAAATGAGAATCTGAGAATAAATATATCAAATACCATCAGCTATGGAATTTTCTGTCAAATACAAAAAATACTAATGTTTTAATGAAAATTGGTGGATTAAAAAAATAAATAAGCAAAACTAATAACTTAAAAGCGTGCGTGCATCCATTTTGAATTGTGCATGCTTCGTTTTGAATGTTTTTTACGCCATTTTAGCACATATTAGGCCATATATTACGGCCGATTTTTTAAAAAAAAATTGTGGTAGAGGCACTACCCCATTTCCCCTAGGTAGAACTAGTACTAAATTGTGTATGCACACACAGCGGTTAAAATAACCTAATTATCAACTTGATATCTGGATTTTTCGAATCAATTTTTCATATGTTTTCCTTGTTCAGCAAACGGAGATGCAGGCTCTTAAACTTGTTGTTGTCGGGGATGGGGCGGTCGGGAAAAGTTGCCTCCTCATATCCTACACCACCAACGCTTTCCCAAGTGAATATATACCGACAGTGTTCGATAACTACTCAGCCAATGTGATGGTGGACGGAAAACCAATCAGCCTTGGACTTTGGGATACAGCCGGACAGGTAGGGGCAAAGCAGAGCTTTCGTGTCTAATTTTCCAGACACTGACTATAAACATTGACGTCTTGTCCAGACCTCACCATCTACTTCAATCATCCCAAAGACAAACCGCTCCGACATCGAAAAAAGCTTACAAATTAAAAAAATCATAAAAAAAAAATCAACAAGAAATCTGTTTGTTTGTTTTTATGGTGTTGTACGTCATTTTCAACATGTCAGGTTATATATGACAGTCGATTTTTTTGTGGTGGAGGCAGACCACCCACTTTTCCTGGGTAGAACCAGTACTGTACACCTCCAGTCATCCGTAAGAAAACAAGGAATCTAAAAGTAGGAATATCATGGCTGGTAATCAGTGGAGTTACCTCCGTTAAGAGGTATATGCAAAAGTGCTAAATCGCTACCTCCGAGGTAGTTCCAGCGCCAAAAATACAGGTAAGCAAGGTGGGTATGCTTTGCTATTTCTTCGTTATTTTCTTTATTTGATGTGATATGAAAAATCGGGGAATGCAGTTCAGTGTAGTTATGTTTAAGCTTCACACACGACCCAAAATTGTTCTCGAAAGATGCCTAATTTGACGCCATGGACTTTTAGCCCGTTCGAACTTTGCAGTTTTACTCAACTTTATCGTCGCCACCGAAGTTTTTCCACATTGTTTTGCCTATTTACGCTACATATCGACATGAACACATCAAATATCAACCAGTTGATGTCCGTAATTGCCTGTTGACAAAATAAATAACACGGAGAACGTTTATGGGGGAGAAATACGCGATTTCTTAGACGAGACAGCTCAAGTGCCAGAGAGATAGTTCCAATGCTATGGAGATAGCACCAATGACAACTTATGGGAATGTTATTTATATACCACGGCGTACGACATTCTACGTGTTTTAAACACAATTTACATCATTGGTGCATCCACTATATACTCGTTACCTCTCGTACATTGATGCAAATATTATGTTTGTTCTAACAGATTTTTAGCCGGATTGCGAAACAAATCCAGGCTTATGGTTTGGTGATTGCCGTCTGTCTGCATCTGCCTGTCCGTCCGTCCGTTTACACGTTTTGACGTGTTGGTTAATGTTTCTGTTCTTCCTCATTTCTCAAAAAATAATTATCTGAAAGCGCTTTTGTTCTTTATCATAATACACTGTTATATGAAAGAACCATATCATTTGCTTTAGGTATACAAACACTAGTTTTATATTCAGCTGTACTATCTTTAAAGCTACACAGTCTCTATGTCAATCGATTTCTTCTTTGTAGGCGTGTCTTTATTTGTAACTTCATGTTCACCAGCTCATGTCGAAATCGGGTATTTAAGCGAGCAAATATAAGCAGCACATGAGGCAAACTAAATTAACATATTTGAAAGCAACTCAAAATGGATCAATAAATATATAGTCCATCTTGTCGCACGTGTAAATTAACATTGACTGGTGTAATATTGTATGTTATCAATATGAAACTAATACTTCGCCTCAAAACAACCATATCTCGACTTGTTATTTAGCGCTTAAAAGCGCAAGGCTGTAGTTCAGATCCCGTTCCGGGCAACTATTTTATTTATTTATATTCTGAAGCCATACATTTATCTTTTTGTTTTTCATAAAAAACATACATTTACCTGTACGGCGGCTATTTAAAAATGTGAAATTTTACGCATCGATTTCTGCCTTATATACCGACTTTTGGGATGTTCGTCGATTTGAAACGACTGCACACGTGACTCATTCATATTCATGAGTTATTACCAGTTAAAAGATGGACTGTGTAGCTTTAAGGAGATAGTTCCCTGTACTCTACCTGATCATTTGCTTATTTACTGCTAACATGGTTCCTGACTGAGTAGCTCAGGTATATATACTGAAAGCCAAATAACGGTGGTTGTCTTTGAAAATTAGTCTTATATTAAATATTATCTAGTGTATAGCTATATAAATCCTTTGCATTTTACATTTAGAAAGAAAAAAAGTATATATAAACACTTTAGGTACACGAAATAGACACATCTGTTTCTTATTGATTTTAGGGAATACAACCAAAAATAATGACAAATCTGAATCCATGTTGTTAATATGTTTACGACGTTCAACAGCTTTATCAGACGTGTCTCATCATCCAACACAAAGTTAAATAACACCATTGTCTCATGCAACTGCATGTCTAGCCGTGATTTCGTGTTATCTGGTATATACATTCCGGGCTTGCGGATAAAATACTGAAGGGACGGGACCAAAGACTATAGTAAGTCTCCAAAATGTATAATTAGTAGTAAATTAACAATTGTTTTAGTTATAACTTTTCCCGAATAATTTGCAGAGGTATGTAAATTGTACGGAACTGTAAGTACACAATACCTGTATGTTTTAGCTCTCATGAGCCGAAGGACGTGCAGACACAACACGGATAGAAAGTTGATGCAAACAATAGTTTGGAACGGAAATTGTGTTTTAACCAAGAGTAAAGTCGTCGTACGCAGTAGTAAGAAATGACATCCTCATAAGTTGTCATTGGTGCTATCTCCATAGCATTGGAACTATCTCTCTGGCATTGGAGCTATCTCTTTTAAGAAATCGCGAATTTTCCCCCTAGAAACGTTCTCCGCATTATTTATTTTGTCAACAGACAATATACGGACACCAACCGGTTGATATTTGATGTGTTCATGTCGATATGTAGCGTAAATTGGCAAAACAATGTGGAAAAACCTCGGTGGCGACGATAAAGTTGAGAAAAAACTGCAAAGTTCGAACGGGCTAAAAGTCCCTGGCGTCCAATTAGGCATCTTTCGAGAACAATTTTGGGTCATGTGTGAAACTTAAACCTAACTACACGGAACTGCATTCCCCGATTTCTCATATCAAGGCAAATAAAGAAAATAACGAAGAAATAGCAAAGCATACCCACCTTGTTTACCTGTATTTTTGGCTCTGGAACTACATCGGAATTGGCGATGGAGCACTTTTGCATATACCTCCACTTTTGCATATACCTCCAAACGGAGGTAACTCCACTGATTACCAGCCGTGATATTCCTACTTTTAGATTTCTTGTTTTCTTACGGATGACTGGAGGTGTACAGTACTGGTTCTACCCAAGAATAGTAGGTGGTCTGCCTTCACCACAAAAAAAATCGACTGTCATATATAACCTGACATGTTGAAAATGACGTAAAACACCATAAACAAACAAACAGATTTTTTGTTGATTTTTTTATGATTACCTCTCAAATCACATAAGGCACTGAACACTGTCGGTGCATAGTGGCTTGGGTGCGCGTTGTCAGTCTAGACCCGGGCCTGTATACCAATATTAGGCTAGACTAATTAAGCGGCACGTACGTATTAAGCACAACAGACATCTAAGCAAAACATTCTTGTTGCAGATTTAATATAAGCAATTATACTAATGGCAACATTACGAATGAAACTAGTGACGGTGGGTGATTGTGGCGTAGGCAAGAGCTGCATGTTTATCACACACGCACGTGGCACATTTCCCGCCTCTTATGTACCGACAGTGTTCGATAATTACGTGTGTGACGGAACAGTTGACGGGATGGATGTAGAGATTGCCCTTTGGGATACAGCTGGACAGGTAATCACGTGATCAATTTTTCCCCACTAATTTGAAAAAAGCAAGGTTTCAACGATATATATTACTTGTAAACGGTTTCAAGAATATATGTTACTTGTAAACGCATGTAGTCACTATATATACTCAAACTTAAAAATCTCATCTCATCGCATCTCACCTCAGTCTGATACAGGTTTGGTGTTTGAAAAAGGCAACATTATGTCGAAGCTGACAGTTATTAACGTGTTCTGGAAGCTTGCATCGCATTCAAGTTTACTGGACATGCCATATTTGCAGGATCTTACGAGAGGATTTAGACGCGAGTGTGATCCTTTATATGTGGCATATCCACAAGCTTGCGTGTCTGTGTGTAGTTCTAAATAGTATAGTTCCTCCGCCTTTTAACCAATAGGACATCCTAACGGTATAGGTACAATATATATACAATATAGTCAAACGACGTCACACGAATTCGTCAATCGGAACTCCCTCAACCATTTTTTTCAAAAATAATCTCGGAAAGAAATAGACACCATCTTGGATACTACTTTTCGGTCACGTGGGGTCAGTCACGTGGAATAAACAATGGCGGCGCCCATTGAACCATCATGCTGCTCCTTCATCCCGAAGAATGACGGGATTGGCCGAGCGTTTACGATTGGCTACTCAGTTTGTTACGTAAACAAATCAATACGCAATTAGTTACAAAATATTTTTATATTTAACTATTTTAACTTAAACTGACTATAAAATGATAAGACTTATTTCAAAAGAGTATAACATTTAATAAATAATACAAAATATGTTTAAAATTAATTCATTTCCGGGTCTATATTTTGTTACGGTTTACACGGTACTTCGCCGGGGCAAATCACCCAAACCCATCAAATCGACGTATATCCTTGGAAATAACCACGAGCATTATTTCCGATGATCTACGGAAATGAGCGAGTTTGCACGATTGACGAATTTAGTAGAATAGTGGTCCGAATCAGAAAACTCTAGACTAGTTACAGTGTTTTTGTATACCATTGTCAGAAAAGGAAGATATTTGGTATATATAATGGATAGGTAGCTATCATTTTTTCAGGACTCCTACATGATCATGTTATTATATTATTATTCGGCTGAGACATCCAAAATATTGCACAATTCTTTGCTTTTGCAGGAAGACTACGATCGTCTGCGTCCTTTATCTTATCCACAAACAGATGTATTTTTCGTCTGCTTTTCAATTGAAAACAGAAATTCATTCGAAAATATTCAACCAAAATGGCTACCAGAAATACGTCACCACTGTCCTCATGTTCCCTTGGTGTTGGTGGCATGTAAAATTGGTAAGATTTCACATTGGCATATATATCTATATAATATTCTAAATATATTGTGAAGCTTTGTATATTTTACACTTTAAACCGCTTTTATTATAAAGCGCGTGCGTTTAAAGCGACATGTCTCTTTTTAGGTGGACTATTTCCTAACTGCCTACTAGATCTATTTCGAAAAAAATCTACTTTTAATGAATTTTTTGTATGTCGTTTTCCGGTGAGTACAAACCCTATCTCTGCAAAAGTGTCTCTTTATAGAGATTGTTAAAATTACGCTGTAAACTAGCTGCGAGAATCCTAGCTCTTGTGGCTAAATTCCTACAGAATATACAGCTATATGAGCTATGATTCTCACAGCATCGTTCTTATGGTCGTATATGCTGTACCTATCATGTACAGAATATAAAACTATTCTGAGCTAAAATGCTCACAGCTAGTCATTACGTATTACGTATGCTGTAAAAGTAACGTAATCGCGTACAATGTAACTCTTATGGCACCACGTATGCTGTGAAACTAACGGTATCACGTATGTTGTGAAACTAGCGGTATCACGTATGCTGTGAAACTAACGGTATCACGTATGCTGTGAAACTAGCGGTATCACGTATGCTGCGAAACTAGCGGTATCACGCATGCTGTGAAACTAACGGTATCACATATGTTGTGAAACTAGCGGCATCACGTATTCTGTGAAACTAACGGTATCACATGTGCTATGTAACTAAAGGCATCGCGTATTCTGCAAAAATAGCGGCATCACGTCTGCTGTGAAAATAGCGGCATCACGTATCGACATCACGTATGCTGAGGGAAAAAAACTGTATCTTTCATTCACCTTAATCTCTACTTTTAGATTTACGTACGAGTTCCAGCAGGGGTATGGTTACATATGACGAAGGATATGAATTAGCCAAGCGAGAAGGAATGAAATATTGCGAAACTAGTTCTCTAACACAAGCTGGACTTAAATCCTGTTTTGATGAAGCAGTAAGCATTTTCCAGTTATCACAAACACTATTAAAATACAACGTTACCTATGAGTACTTTTAAACTTGATACGAATTGAATTAAACACTCACTTATTAAGTCCAAATAGCAATTGTTAAATACATGTATCGCCTGTTTGATGACATTTGTTATATCGCTTGTACATTTACAGATAAGATCAGTCCTGTGCGCTCCAAAGGCTCGCGCGAAAGCTGGATTCGGCCTTTTCAGTGGCCTCAAAAAACGTAAAGAGATACCACCGCCCCCAGTAATGCCTCCAGCAGGTACTGTGTCTATATATTATCATAATGAACACCTACAGATATATACTGAGGGGAAAAGTTTAGCAAGTTTTTGTTCCACCCTGGAAATAATACCCGTAAAGTTTCAAAATGTCAGTATATCTTGTATTCCGTGTTATATCATCTAAAAAACTTGTTAAACATTTTTCCTTCAGTATATATTACAAACAATTTACCTTTGTCATTAATACGCCAACATATTAAAGCTACATGCTCGGTATGTGTATATGGAGAACAGTATTCAACGGCCTCGATCACTTCATCTACATTCGATTGTTGAGCAAGGCGAATAATATTGTCCTTTGTCATCAGGGGGCAGTCCACAGTTTAATGTGCATTTCTCAATAATCAAACCCATGGCAAGCCCTTAGCCTGAATTCTTAAGCAAAAATAAACCACACCAGCAGTGTATCAAACACTCCTAGAAGACAATTAAATTACTCATGTTTCTAGACAATTAAATTACTCATGTTTCCATACCAAATAAAAGTAACTCCGCCCTCCCCCCCACCCCACCCACACGTCCTCCCCACACCCCTCCACCACACACACACCACACCACACATGCAAGTTTCAAATGTCAATAAATTATAATAATAAACAAATCCTAAGCATATAAGGGTCATTTCTGCATTCATTATGCTCATTCATATCAGGAGGTGCTAAATTGTACACACCTTTAAAGGGGTTGATGCACTATTTTCTAACAATGTTTGTTTAATAGGGCTCCGAAAAACTTGAAAAAAGCTGAAAGAATTATCAAAATGCCATGAAAAACAAATGAGATATGACCTATTGAAAATTTGCAAAGAACATAAATGGAGGCGGCCATCTTTGAACGATGACGTCATCGCCCCATTTTACCATATATCCCATATTGACAAAATACATTTTAAAGCAAAGAAAGTCATTGCAAATAGATTAAAAATAAATATACAGATGTAAAATGAATACATTGTATGGCTATTTTTCATTTGCAGTGATTGTCTTTACTTTAAAATATATTTTGTCAATATGACATATATGGTGAAAGGCGCGATGACGTCATCTTTCAATGCCGCCTCCATTTATGTTTCTTTGCAACTTTTCAATAGGTCATATCTCTGTTACTTTTAATGGCATTTTGATAATTCTTTCAGCTTTTATCAAGTTTTTCAGAGCCCTTCAAAAAAATAAACATTGTTTGAAAATAGTGCATCAACCCCTTTAATCAACCCGTCAGTCATTTTAGCTATGTTTTGGAAGGTTTTGATTCGTATTCTACGTATAGCCTCCATAAGACTCAAACAAGGAAGCTTTGCCAGATCACAGACAAATTAGGTCTGTGCACCATGGACATTCATGCGAAAATGAGGACTGTCCCCTCACCTGGATATTAATTAGTGTTACCATATTCCCTACAGCAATGCTGTTAATTCATTGCTGTTGCCTAATACCATATAGCATTTTTGTTACATTTTCCGTATATGATCATTTCTCTTAAATCTTCATTCTAACAATTGTTAATCATTTCCAGGTTTTGCCCCCAAGATTGAGATTGAAACCTCGACATTTGGCGAAGACTGGTATCGCATGTTGCAGGACCCCAAACACTGTGACGTCACGTTTATCCTGGAGGGGAAACACCATCTAGATGCCCATACTGTCGTATTGTGCTCAGCCTCGAAAGTGTTTGCCAAAATATTCGGCAAATCAAAACCTGTCCCAGTAAGTAATGTTGTTTACTTACAGCAAACTAGTTCGGTATACGAGTAGTTAATAACACCTACCCAAGTAATAAATATACTCTGAGAAGCTCACTTGCGTGTATTCTAATCTTCAATGTGTTTCCATTACGAAGTCGAGCTTTCTTACATGTATGATTCTTCTTTATAAGTTGGTTGTTTTTCTAAGCATTAATTAGTATATACTGCTTGACGTTTAATTACTAATTCTAATTGAGATCGCATGGCCAATGACCAGACCCACTAAGTGTCTGAAACTTGAAAAAACATATTTCTTTATTCCACAAAGACCAATGCCCTTTGCTTTATTTGGTGTGTGTGTGTGGCAGGGGTGGGGTGACCAATGCCCTTTGCTTTATTTGGTGTGTGTGTGTGTGGCAGGGGTGGGGGTGTTGTTATTTTGTACATTATTGTTTTATTGTTGTTCTTTTTATATTAATCTATATTTAACTCTTGTTTCAGAATAACCAAATGAGAGAAATCAACGCAATAGAAAACTATTCATACGAGCAACTTAATTCAGGCTCAGTGCCTGGAGTTGCTGCTTTATATCAGAAAGATGCTGAGGTCAAAGTTCAAGCACATACTCACACGATTGTTGAAATAAGCGAAGACATATCCGCCAAGACGTTTGTCCGTGTTCTAGAGTTTTTATATTCAGGTAAATTATACACCAATCCGTTAAAATGATTAAATAACGTTATTAACTTGATGATTTCTTATACTATTTCCAATCAATCAATTAATCAAGCGCCATGGTCTAGTGGTAGAGCGTTGGAGCCTGGATCGAAAAGTCGTGGGGTCGATCCCTGTCATGACCGTATGTGTTCTGTCATTGAGCTATTGACATTTTATCTGCAGGTTATACCCAGGAAGACATCGAAAGCGATTAAAATAAGTTTTTTTGATGTAACATAAATAAGTTTAATCAGTTAATCAGAACAAGTTATTATAACAGTATATGAATACACCTGCATCTCTCACCATAATGTTTCAACACACTTACAGGTGTTCCTAGATTTCCCGATATCGAAGATGTAACTGAAGACGAACTGAAAGAACTCGATCGGGCAGCGGCAACATTCAAGTTGTCCCAACTTCAGACCATCTGTAGCAACATTCTCACTGAACAAGACTTCCTCAACCCTAGCATAGGCACATACCTGAATGATGAAACAGGCAGTCAGATGAAGAAATTATTCTTTAATCAGGCCGACCGCGCCGACGTTGTCTTCAATGTTGAAGGTAAGTGAACGGATGCATTGATTGACAATGTGTCTGAAAACATTAATTTGATAGTCTAGCAGTAGTAAGAGCAGGATTCTACATGATTCTTCCGTATCCCCTACCACGTCCTGGGAGCAACTCTAAATACTTATAATGTGCTGAAGATCTAATTACTTGTAATGTGCTGAAGTAATGTGCTGAAGATCTAATTACTTGTAATGTGCTGTAGAGTCGTTTAACAACGACTAAACTATTTCTAAATTAACGTATGGTGACTTAACACGTGGTTAGCACACACTGATCATTGCAGAACGCAACATGACGCTTTCATTTTTCAATAGTACATTTGTTGTTTTTTTACAGGGAAAGAAGTGTACGCCCACAAATGTATTTTGAGTGCAAGGTGTGACGTAATGGCTGCCATGTTCGGTGGATACTTTTCTGAGAGCAAAAGTAACAAAACAGAGGTATGTTTACGACGGTACAACGGGCGTTAGAGGCGTTGCAATACTTATACGCATTAGCACACTTGCTGCAATGGCTGCTTAACTAGTTTATATTGGGTTCAATAGTACTCTATCACTCTCTGGAGAATGAAAGACTTAATAACCATGATGATTTGTTGTGGTCATTATTCAATAGTAAACAGCTCTGAGGCTGAATACAGCTCAAGCCGGTGCAAGGCGGGGAGGGAGTAGTGTTATATCCGTTTTGTCACTGACCGTTCCAAGGCGGTAGCCCTATTGCCAACGCTTCACACAAGTAAACAACAACGGGTTTAACAAAACTGAGCCTGAATTATAGTTTACCTGCCGTGTGACAATCGTAAAAAGTCTCCTCGTACTTCCAATCAATATTATTATCTTTTCATCCCACATGGATTGAACGACATTCATAATTCCTGCGTTCTGTGAAAGCTACAGTTCTATGAAAGCTACATTTCCTGTCCTGCGTTCTGTGAAAGCTACATTTCCTGTCCTGCGTTCTGTGAAAGCTACATTTCCTGTCCTGCGTTCTGTGAAAGCTACATTTCCTGTCCTGCGTTCTGTGAAAGCTACATTTCCTGTCCTGCGTTCTTTCACACATTTCCTGTCCTGCGTTCTGTGAAAGCTACATTTCCTGTCCTGCGTTCTGTGAAAGCTACATTTCCTGTTTTACTTTAGTATCTATTTGTATTCTTAAAATTGTTACCGTAATAGTTTATGTTTTGGCAGATTAATATAGTCAACACGACGGAGGAAACTTTGCTCGCGTTCCTTGAGTACCTATACACCGACCACTCTCCGATACAAGAGAACGACGCTGTCGGCATCATTGTGTTGTCCGACGAATACGGCCAGAAACGTCTTGTTAATCTTTGTGAGCTCTACATAACTAAGGAGGTGGACAGGAGCGTAACTAAGCAAATAGAAAAGGCCGACATTGACGTTATTGGACTTCTTCTGACTTCACAGGTAAGCATTGTTAACATGATTATTGGCTGTCGAGTGTTATAGAGAGCAGGTAGACTGTTGTTTTTTCGAATGTATCTCAACTTCCAAGGCGGTAGCCCTATTGTCAACCTTTTTGTGTTTGTGATGTCTTATTTGGCATTTCATTCAACTTTAAAATTGTTCTTTATTTCTGTGTGTGTTTGTGGTTGACTGTCGTCCTAGAATGCTACTTTTCCTGTTCGATTGTTATATCTATATTTCCATTTAGCAACGACGATGACGTTTTATTTAGACTCGTCATGTGGCACGAAGCCGTTTGGCGAGTGTTTCAATAAGAGATTACACTTGACTACAATGCAGAGAGACCGGTACATCCGGGTTATTATTCCATCTCATCGAAGTAGATTACAATTACATTTAGGAAAATTTCATAAAAGAAAGTTACATGTTTTTATAAATAACTCATTCGAGGTAACCTTTATCAATATGACTTTTAATTGGAGTTTGGCATTCAAAATTTAACTAATTCTGTAAGTATTGTTATATTTCAGACATACAATGCAACTCAGCTGGCAAACTGGTGCTTGTTCTTCATCTCCAGTAATTATCTTGCATTTGAAAAACGCAAAGAATTTTTACAACTAAAGGGAGCTAATAAAGAGCACGTAGAAGAAACCCGGTGGCCTCCGGTGAATTATTTGAACGAGATTGTAGAATACAACAAAAAATATGGCGACAAGTCTAAAGATCAGTGTGTGCTCATGTAACAAACCTCACAAACATTGAGCGTATGCATGATCAAAGAAATATACACCTGCTGTGGAGCATGTCAGGATCTAACAGGGGTCACGCGGCAAGCATAGTCCGCCGCTCAACAAAAGGACAAAACATTTGACGAACATTCATCAGCGAAAAGGAACATATACAGGCTCAATACAAGCAGTTTGCAGGCATGAACACATTTCAACATGTGTCAGTCTATAGCAGTCGCAACCTTATAGTCGCAGTTCAAATCTGCGATTCTGCTACTTTATTCTCTTGGCTGTGTTTGTTGCTCCCAAAGGATCTCCCTTATAATTATTTATTAACATTTACACTAGCGTTTGTTTAGTGCAGTATTCTCGACGTGCTACGACTGGATTGATTGACTTGGGGTTTTAAGGCGCACCAACATATGGCGCCTAACAGGAATGAACATGCCAGGCTCATCCTCCATGTACATCGAGATAAAATATGGAGAACGGGCCTAGAACCTTTTCACCCTGAACTGCATAGTTGCTGCAAATTCAATTGTAGATACTCCACGCTGGAGCCACGTTAAAGTTTTTCTGCCACTGCTCTAGTGACATGAGCGAGATGGCACCTGAAACAATGCAGGGGTCATGATGAAGACCTTTAATGAGCATGAACAAAAAAATGATAAAATGAACATGAATTTGGGGGTGGGGTGGGGGTGGGGGTGGGGATGGGGGTCTACCCCTCTGCCTTTCCCTCCAAAGGGATCTGCAGTGACCCTATTATTTGCCCCGTAACCACACGGGGCCGACATGCTACGAATAAGTAGTGTTATTTTTACTGGTCCTTTGGGATAACACGCCCAAAATAGGTGGCTTTGAAGTAGAATACCGATTCAGCCGGTGCTAGTGGGCGTGAGAGGAGTTGCGTCTGACATTACCTCTCATGAACAGACTCAATAAAACCAAGTCTGCTACTTTATTCTCTTGGTTGTGTTTGTTGCTTCCAAAGCATCTCCCTTATCAGTATATATTATTTTATTGTTTAACAAATAGTGTCCTACTTGCAAATATATTGAATCGATCGCAAAGCGATATTTAATGTATGATATCTATATTTGTTAAGAACATCCGATATGCGTTGAGCTCATCTATCCTTTTACCTGTATTGATATCAATAATTATTTATAGAAATCATAGAGTTTGTTGTTGTTAGTTTGCCTGCAACCATTCGTTATAATTCAATCGGACGAAAAACAATTTGTATGTGTATAACACTAAGAACTCAGAAAATTGTAGCCAAACGTTCAAAATGTCATGAACAGATACCTTGCTGGTACTGTACGATGAGCCTAGAAAAGAGTATGAAAGTGGACCTTTGGAAACGGCCGAACACGATAAATACGAAATATTGCAGTCTCTGTTTGACTGAGACTGTTCATGAACGGTAGTGAAATATGCTTGTTACCGTTCACGCCCCATATCCCCGGGTTGATTAGAAAGCCACAAAGCAAGCAAGTAATCAATGGCTTGGCAGAAGCCAGAGCAACAGGAGAACAATTAGTATAGAGAACCGTTAAATAGAGAACCGTTAATATTTTTACTGAACTGAGTTGGATTATGTACCCCGAAATAGTTACTGTACATGTCAAAAAATAATCGTAACATATTGAAATATCATGCTCCTGTTTATCTTAAATTATTAATTTTTTAAATGCTCAGTGCGATTCCACTTAATCTACATTTATACTCCACCGTCTTCCTGGGCCCACATACGCCGTCATCCTGGACCGACATACTCTTTCTTCCAGGACCGACATACTCTTTCTTCCTGGACCGACATACTCTTTCTTCCAGGACCGACATACATCGTCTTCCTGGACAGACATACGCCGTCTTCCCGGCGTCTTCCTGGACCGACATATGGCGTCTTTTGGACCGACACATACTGACGTCATATCGAATTTTTCAAATTCATCACTGATATTCGGCAGGTGCCCTCCTGATTTTTCAGGGCTTCATCCGCGGTGCACATACACTACTAAAAAACATAATGCGTTCTAATTACATTATTTCCTGTTATCTAGGCATTGCCTATTTCATATTACTTCTAATGAAGTCAAAGTCATGCACCATAGCAAATTATTCACACGATTATTCCATACGTACACGGATTGTCTTTGTTGAATATCGTCTTCACTGGCGTGTCCTGCGTGATGTGGGCCGCCATGTTTGACCGGACTACTTTTCCCCCTATAATTCCAAGCGTCTTCCTGTACCGACATACGGCGTCTTCCTGGACCGACATACACCGTCTTCCCGGACCGAAATACGGCGTATTCCTGGACCGACATACACCGTCTTCCTGGACCGACATACGGCGTCTTCCTGGACCAAGATACGGCGTCGTCCTGGACCGACATACACCGTCTTCCTGGGCCGAAATACGGCGTCTTCCTGGGCCCGTATTCATAAAGCATCTTAATTGAGAAATATTACTTAATTTTTAAATCTCCTTATTAAACTCTCAGGAACACTACAAACTATCTATTTTAAGATAAATATTTAGCTGCAGATTTTATTTATCCATAACCTTATTAGCAATATTAAGAAAACGCCTTAAATCGATAGAAAAAGGTGTTAAAAACTTGCTAGAATTTGACTTAAGTTAAGATATTGCTAAGAAGCTTTATGACCGACAAACACTGTCTTCCTGGACCGACATACGGCGTCTTCCTGGACCGAAATACGGCGTCTTCCTGGACCGACATACGGCGTCTTCCTGGACCGAGATACGGCGTCTTCCTGGACCGACATACACCGTCTTCCTGATATACCGTCTTTATGGACCGACATACGGCGTCTTCCTGGACCAACATACGCCGTCTTCCTGGACAAAGATACGGCGTCTTCCTGGACCGACATAAACCGTCCTTCCTGGACCGGCATACGGCGTCTTCCTGAACCGACATACGCCGATTTCCTGGACCGACATACGCCGTATCTGGATAATATATTGAACATTGACAACCGTTTCATTTCTACTATGGTTAATAATATATACCCTAAAGAACTTCAACTTAATAAAGCTAATATTTCTGATATTAACGCTTCTTTTCTCTATTTACATCTCCCTATTGAAAATGGTGAAATAATTAGCAAATTTTATGATAAGAGAGATGATTTTAATTTTGATATTGTTAATTATCCCCATTTAGATGGGGATGTTTCCCGAGAAACTTCTTATGGGGTCTATGTGTCTCAACTTATTCGTTTGAGCTTGTATTCGAGTTGAGAACTTTAATATTGGTAATCTTTGTATAACTAAAAAGCTACTCCATCAGGGCTACCGTTACCATACACTTAGTAAAACATTTGCACAATTTTATTATCGTAACCCTGATCTTCTTTCCAAATATAAAAGTAATTTAAGAACTTTTCTGCGACAAGGACTGTCACAACCTGACTTCTATGGTGATGTGATTTACAAACTTCGTAAGATCCTTAGTCATGATCACTTTCATACTATCTTTGTTAAGCTTGTTAAAAGGTTTATCAAAAGAGGTTATGACCCTATCATTTTGCAACGCACTGCATGCTTGGTGTTGGACCAAGTTCGCCATACATTCCATATTAATTGTGCGATGACCGGACAGGCTGTGAACCCTATGATGACGTCTACCTAAAGTCCAAAAGGACGGTGACGTTTGATGTTTGTCTGCAATCTTGTCTTGTCGTGCCCTCAATGGTTTATTATCTTGTTGCTCTGGCTTCCGCCAAGTCATTGAGACATTCTTTGTGGCTTTCTATGCTATTGTTTTTTTGTATTTATATATACACGAGCGTCTTTGTGTTTTACTTATATTGCCTATTAATGCTGCCTTGTAGAGAATAGTTCATGGCGGGGATTTCTTTATTTAAACTGTCCCGTTTTATTGGGATGACAGTAGGGTAAGTGTGAGGTTTTAGTGCACCCCAGAACCTGCTTTAAACTCCCAGCAGCCTTTTTTGCCACTGACCGTTCCAAGGCGGTAGCCCTATTGTCAACCCTTTTTGTGTTTGTGACTCATATGCCTTTATTCTTTGTTAACATTGCCATTCACGTGTGTCCTTTTGCGTGTTTTGGGGTTTACTGTCTTCTGTGAAAGCTGCATTTCCTGTTCGACTTTTATACTTATTTCATGGACCAACAGAATTTTGAGTTATTCATAATATATTGTATATTCTTAAGTCCTTGCCATGTCAAAAATGCTCAAACTGTCCATTCAATACATTGTTTCATGAATACGCACTTTTTTTAGTACAATATTATTTGATATTCAACATTATGTAATGTACCATATATTACATGATTGTATCGCATAAACTATATACTATTAATAAAAATATTTTTGTTTGCGTTACCAGATATATGGCTTACACGATTCTTCCATACGTAAAAGGAAATAACCCCGTATGTGTTACCAGTTATATTGCCAGTTGTTAACTCTCTTGGTATGTTATATATACACAGTTGTTCAAATGTACCAAAAGCAAGAGGACGATGGGATTTTTTTTTTAAATGGGAGGAGCTCCCACGCGCAACTTAATCATAAAATCAATAAATCATACAATGTGTCTATGGGACACGGATACTCCATGGAAACAAGATATTGTGAATTGTCAAAATGTTTGTTTGTTTTCTAAAAATAACTGTTTAATTATTCGTTATCAAAATGTGTGACTATATCGACATACTAGCGAGGCCCATTTAGTGAGTAGGGGTGTGGCATATGGAAAAAAACTATATTAAAGAGGCTCACTAACCAATATTGCATTCTTCTTATAAATATGAAACTGAATCAGTTTAAATTAAGTTTTGATTCTAGAGCAGATCAAGATATCCTTGTAAAACTTGCTTCATACGTCAACTATGGTGGTCAACATATTAGTCTAATTCGGTGATTGTTTTAATACTACATCAGCTGTATTTAAATAATAGTTTGAGCACCAACCGATCCTATAAAATATGTGCAGTAGACTGGACATAATGATAGTCTACGTCAAAACATTGATAAACGCCTCACTTCATTTTTTTAAACTTTAAAGCTTATGAGAGGGGATATTCTTCTAATGTGTACCCGTGTAGTCGTTACCGAAATATCGTTGTTAATTGACTTTTAATTGTAAATCCAGAAATCGGCGTATACAGTCGACGTTAAAAACAACGTCACATAAATGACGTCACTTACGTTTATGTATTACGTCATGTGGATATTGGCACACATTGTATTTCACGTAAACAAATGAAAATTGATAAGTTTTTCAAGACTGGAGTAGATGGCAATTTAAGATGGATTCGGATAAACATTCCAGGTATTGGTAATAACATGCACATTCACTGGCATTATGTAGAAAAAACTCGACGTAGATCTAGATATATTAATAAGTTTACATGCAGATACATGACCACATCTGGGCGGATCCATGACCACAGCTGGGCGTGTAACATACCTGAGAGGTCGAGGATGGTATAAGAACGGGTGTTTATGGGGTGTATGGTGACTTTGCAATGCCTATTATAGTATGCTTCCCCGGAAAATTTTGAAAACGTAGGACGTCTCTGGTGCATTTTGGTGTATACACTTCAAAATTCAAACAAATTAATACACTATTATATTTCATTGTTATATTTTTCAACCATGCATGTGAAAATTATAATTAATGTGCCAGTGCAGACCCGGGCCTTTTGGCCTAATAGGTAGCTACGCTACTGCATGTTGTATGTTCTGGGCCTTTTTACCCTTCTTGGCAGCAGCCTGTATAAAGCCCCTTTCCTTTTAAAAATCGTGCAGTTTTCCCCCATTTCTTAAACTTACTGGAAATTTCATTCCCCATTTAGGCTATGGATTTTTTCTACAATTTAGACCAAAAGGCCCCTTCCCCAAAACGGATGTTACCATCCCTCATAGACATATTGTTATTAACCTTAATCTATTTTAGCGTAATCACCACAAAGAAATGCGTTCTTTCGCTTCCTCTTTCTTTACACTTATCATACCTTCTTGTCACTTTCTTCAGTTCTGTAGAGTGTGTTGGTAATAACAGTACTGTATTGAAAAGTGATAGCAAATGTATTTATAACAAACTGGAAAAGAATGTCGTTAACAAATATTCGAGAACTATTTTGTTCACGCGGAATTATACACACAATTTGCTGAGATCAAATAGTAAATTGCATATCGTGTGTAAATTGGATAAAATATGGAGGGAATTTCAATTGGCTGGGAACGCTCGGTTTTGTTATCTGCGCCCGGTACCAGAACGGATTTATTCAGACCCATGAGAAGGGCAGTTTCGGATCTAACTGTAACCGGGAGGCGGAAAGAGAAGCCGGAATATGATGCACGACGAAACAATAACGTGCCCGTGGTGTCCGTGCAATACGACGTGCCAAAGACACCGCCTAGTCCCATGATGTACAGATACAGAAAGCTTCACACACCGTTGGCATACCAAAACAGTGTGCATAAGTCTAAAATCGAGGATAAAATCAGTAAGTTTGTTGTTGTTATTGTTATAGAGTAGCCTCTGTAGTAGAGATCTACGGTACATTTTCATAAGAGGGGTCGTCTCAACGTGTCATTGAACCGTCATTATCCGAGAACTGGATGCTGCTGTATAAAGGCAGAAAAGACGACCAGTTGATCAGACAAAGATTTGTTGTATTAAATTTGCTCATACTTATTTCCAATTATCCCCAGTTTTACTACCGTTTAATATGGAATAGTTACTGTGAAATATCAAGACATAGACATGTATATATGTCCATGGTCAAGAACGTGGAAGCAATTCTCATAACACAACACTACAATTTTCCACACAAATCAGCAATGCTTTTACAGAGAAAATCACATAATTTATAATTGATTTAGTTAAAGAATTAGAATTATGTGTCATTAAGAGTACATAAAAGTGATGATATCACCGAAATGTTATGTCTTATTAAAAGGGTTCTTGTACTATTCTGGAACTAGCTTCATTTAAAAGGGCGTTAAAAACCATGGAAAAAGCTGAACAAATTATCAAAATATCTTAAAAAATATAGGAGATATGACATTTTGAAAATGTGAAAAAAGGCTCCAATGGAGACAGCCAGCCTTTTTCCATGTATGGAAAATTGATAATTTAAATTATAAATATAAAGTAAACTATTAAAATTGATACAGTATAAGCTCTTTTTACAATTTACATGTATTTTCAGTGATAGCCTTTGTTTTAAATGATATTTATCAATATGCAATAAGTGGTAAAAATACTGAAAAGGGTGCGATGATGTCATCAATCCAAGATGATTGCCTCCATTTGAGAATGTTTGCAAATTTTTAAAAGATCATATATTTCCTATATTATTTTAGGATATTTTGATAATTCTTTTAGCTTTTTCTATGGTTTTTAAAGCCCTGTTAAATGCAGCTAGTTTCAGAATAGTGCAACAACCCCTTTAAAGGAACACATTGCAATCTTGGAAGTTTTTATTAAGAATTACAAATTTAGGGTCTCGATTTATTTATCCAGTATCATTTTGTGGAAATTTGACTTTTAAAAGGGCAATCTTGATGTTTTTATCAAGCATCAATATTAGAGCCTCTACTTATTTATCAAGGAACATTTTGACATTAAACCGGCTTGCATATATCATTAAATAAAATTGTGTGTTTTCAATTCTCTATGTTATTTTACCAAATTTTGAAATATATTATTAGTGCAGTATTATCAAAAGTCAGTAATATACAAAAACAATTTGGTTTATACTATTCTTATAATTATTATTAATGATTGAAATAATGCATGTTATTTAGAAAAACTAACAGGACGCCGCGAGTTTTAATTAAAAAAATCAAGATTGCCATGTGTCCCTTTAAACCTGCTGTCATATTTTAAATAAATATTTTGTTTTTTTTCCCCCGCATTATTCTAGATCTACTATAGGTTGAAAGGTACTTTTGGACCATTTTTGGTGGGATATAAACAAAAGCTAGCTATATAGTTAAATGTGTAAAACCATTTCTTTTATACTATTCTTATAATTAATATGAATAACTGAAAGCATTTGCAAGTTATGTAGAAAAACTAAGGAGACACAGTAAGTTTTCGAAAAAGTGTGTCCCTTTAAGAAGTATTCCATGCCCGAATATTCCAGGGAGGAGGTAAAGGGGAGTGGGGGCCGATATCTTTAATGGTTGCATGATTGAATGAAACAAAAATTACTATGTTTTGCATTGTTAACACTATAGGTCGATCCTTCATTTTGCATCCTAACTTTGACAAACTTGTTTAGAACATAAACTTCAGTAAAAGCTCGGACAAGTTTGAGCCATATCTGACACACTGATTCAACTAACTCTCCCCCACCGCACCGACCCACCCAACCACCACCACCACCACCAGCCCCCACCCCAGTCCCCCTGAATTGGCATTTTGTTTAGTATATGTTATAAAATATGTTAATTGGTCAAAAACTTTCTTTTGCTTTTTTCCTCACTTTCCCAGGTTTGAACTCCAAACCCACCTCATGGTAAGGATGTGCTCTACCAATTGAGCTAATTTAATCAGGCTAAAATGTAATCATAATGCTCATCTATAAATAGCAGAATTATATGCTCATAGCATAGTCACATGATCGCGGTCATTTGATATTTCTGTAATTTACGAAGGCAAATTAAGCATTTGGAAATAATATGATTTCCATGCTTTATTTATTGCAGGGCAAGCAATTAACTTTTTTTTATACGCAACATATATTATGGTATGGAGTTGTACGTACGTTCGTACATACTGTATGATACACATGTACATCCATCTGTCCCTAAACAATTATGCATTCCGATAAGATAACTTAGAAACCATAATCCCCACACTCATGAAGATTCATTATGTAAAATGTAAATTTAGGTATCATATGAAAATATGTATTTCTAGCAGTTATTTTGAAAGCCACCCTCATGAAACTTGATCGGTACATGAGTTTTGGTGAGAGGTGGAACCTTATTGTTTTTAGGGTGAGTAGGTCAGAGGTCAAGGTTGCTATGACCTCATAAGGCAATATGCATTCTGCGAGATAATTTTGAAAGCATAACATCCATCCTCATGAAACTAAGGTACATTGCCCTTGGTCAGTGGAAAAAACCCATTGCTTTTGGGGTTACTAGGTCATAAGTCAAGGTCACCATGACCTTGTATGGAACTATGCAGCATGCAGGAAACCTCTGTAATTATAACACCTACATTCATGCAATTTCTTGGTGAGGGGATAAGCTCTATTGCTTTTGGAGTCAAAATGTCAACGGTCAAGGTCACCATGACCTAATATGGACATACATATTCAAAGTGATAACTCCAAAAGTATAACAGAAATTGTTGAAATTGAAATTGTGTAGGCACATTGCCTTTGTGAGAGGAGGAATCCTATTGGTTTTGGGGTTAGTAGGTCAAATGTCAAGGTCACCATGACACCATATATAGTAGACATACACATTCCACTTGCTAACTTGGGAAGTATAAAACCCACACTCATTAAACTTCATAGGTACATTGCCCTTGGTGAGAGAAGGAAGCTTTTAGGGTCAGTAGGTCATCAATGTACATTGACTTGACAATGGCCCAATCCTGAAAAACACTTTTCCCTCTGTAACTTGTAACTAATAGACCTATGTTTTGAACATTACAGAAATAGAACCCATGTTAAAACTGCGACTTTTAATTTTAGGGTTAATATGTCGAAGGTAAAGATCAAAGTTAACTGATCATGAAAAATGCCTTCTGGACTATACTATTATACTTTAACGTGATACAAAAGTATCCATTTTGCAACAACAACAGCTAATTAATTTTATGGTTTACCTAGTAGGTCAAATGTCAAGGCCACTCTGATCATGAAAAATGCTTTCCCGACTGTTAGTCATGAATTATTTGACCTACAATTATAAAATAGTAGGTCATTAGTAGTAACCTATGAAGTTTCATGAGGAATGGATGGATGTTATGCTTTCGAAATTATCTTGCAGAATGCATATTGCCTTATGAGGTCATATCAAAATATTTGATTTCATTACCACAGACTTATTTGCGCATATGCCAATGTTTTCATGTATATATTTCATTGAAAACATTTATTTATGCTCAATATACGCCTTACTTATGTTTTAGCTAGTGTATCTATAAAAAAAAATGGCGAAAAGCATACTTTTTGAAAGGGAAAATCAAAGGGGCCAAAGAATATCACCCCTGGAGAAGTCAGAGTTAGGTATCACACTGCCATTATAACTTTTCATCAAACGTGTTTTGAAACATTTTCAGCATTATATTCATTTGACACTAAAGAACTGGAATTTCCACTAAAATTATCAGCGAGGTTTGAAAAGAGGATCAGGGAACAAAAAGAGGAAAAACAGAAGCAGCGCCAAAGAGGTTTATTTGATGCAATATTCTGTATTCACATGTAGTTTAACCTCTATTACACCTTTCTACAACAACAACTTATGCTTGCAAACTGCTTTGCTCTACCTGTTGGCAATGTCTTGCGTTCTTACATTTAATAAAATTTTAAAAAAATACTGTTTTTAATTGCGAAATGTTAAAGGGACTGGAGGTGATCAGGAAGAGAAATTGGTGTAAATACAAAAAGAGGATTTTCTCTCATAAATAAGTTGCTTCAGTTTCATATGAAATGTGCACATGCATTAAATAAGCCATATATTAAGTTTGGTTGAATTATTATTGATGAAAATAATTGGATTGGAAAACACGATGAACCCGTGTATTTTTGTTGTTAAATCATCCAGGGGCGTTACATAAGCCAGGCATACTCCTGTACGTTCTCTAGAAAATTGAATGTGAAAAAATAAAAGTGCTTATTTGTTAAAATCAGCAATAAAAATTGAAGCGGGTTAGTAAGGTTTCAATAAACTTCTGTTATAATTTTGTTGGTTTGATTTTTTTTCTATTTATTAAAAACACACTTAATGAATGCAGGTGAGAGCCTCCAAAATCTCGCTCAAATGATGAGCCACAAACCTCCGAAATTGCACTCAAATTTCAAAAATTTCCCGGACCCCCTCCCGCACCCTTCCCTAGGGCGTATTCTCCAAAAGGCTCTGGCTATGCCCCTGTCATCAGTTATTATTTCATATTGGGTTTCGTATCTACGGTATAACAGTATATAATACTTCAATCTTTACTTTCATGAAGAAGGGAAAAAGCAAATTAACAAAAATTTACCAAATAGAAAACTTTGTTGATATTTCATTGTTTATAGATAAAAAAACACACCAAAACAGATCTAAGGAAAACATGCTTTTATGTTTTATTCTAATACACCCGCACTATATAGCCTAGTTTAAAATATCTCGTTATATTGAACGATATATCACTGTAATTGTTGCAACGTTAGGAGAATAAGCATTGCGCATTGCGCATTCCGCATTGTAACGTATGCAACGTTAGGAGAGCAAGCAAAGCAATGCGAAAGATTTCAGATGTGTGCGTTATTTTCACATTTTAGGGGTATTAGAATAGAAATAGAACATCGTTTACGGTGAATTATCTATAATATATCACGGTTTGTCGTTCAATTGTAAACAATAACTTCACTCGCCCTTCGGGCTCGTGAAATTATTGTTTACAATTGAACTCCAAACCGTGATATATTAAACGATAATTCACAGTAAACGATGTTCTATTTCTTAAATATCAACTGAAACAAATCATTGTTTTCTCATGCAGTTGTATGTCTAACAGTGATTTACAATTACATATAAAAAAAATCTCCTCCCCACAAATATAATAGGCTGGAAATAGGTCCTTATTTAGTATTAATGATTTATGCACCAAAAAATAGCAGAGTCATCGTGTTTTCCCGACCAAACTATTTCATTAACAATAATTAAATGGGTTCTTTTATGGGGCCTAGTTAAGTACATATATATATATATGTATTTAGTTCATATATAATGTACATTGCATATATGCAAGTGAAACACATTATGGTAGTTTTGCTTGTATTTGGATTAACACCCATTATTCTTCCAGATTTCCGTCAGTTCATTTAATAGTTTAATAAGATTATTTTGAAGTGTGCTTTTCATTGTTTAACGATTTCATTGTTTAACAATACTATATTAAACTTTTCAAATAATCAATTTCTATGTATATAAGTGTAATGTTATTTGTTTAGACCTCCTTGTCACATGTTGCGAGTATCTAATATTAAATTCAGCCTTGTTGACCAAACTTTTACTTGTCTCGTAGGGCAATTGCTTTTAGATTTAACTTGTCCGAACCTACTTTACACTTGTCCCAGACAGTCGGACAATGCTGAATATCGAGTCCTGGGAAATTTATTGGCGACAGAAAAGTTGATTGAGAATGTTAAGTTTTTGTGTAAAAACTCCATGCACTACATTATTCAAACTTGAATCATATTATATGTATGTGGTAGTAGTAAGTACAAATATGATTAAAATTTGGTTGATCTAACATGTTTTACAAACACAAAAAGTAATGTTAAATGTCATATGTCATTTTAATGACCCGTAAAAGTCAAGGTCATTTGCAGAAAAACTTAACATTAAATTAATTGACAAAGTTAATTTATGACCCGTAAAAGTGAAGGTCGTCTGTGAAACCACTCTGTGTAATTCAGAGCTGTGTATCTTGATAACAAAAATAATATAACCCTGCCTATAAGTAATATATTATGTCTGTTTCATTCTGAGAGTATCAGAACTATAAAACCATGTGGAATCCAGGATTTGGGAAGCTGTTATAACTCTATTTGGGATGTGTCCGACTGCCCTGCTTAGACATAATATCTACTGTATGCTACTGTAGAGCCTCTCTATCATCTCTGGAACCTGCTCATTTTATGTAATTTTTAGCTCGACTTTTCAGAAGGGCTATTGTCATCACTTGATCGTTGTCGTCGTTGTTGTCATTGTCCTTGTCGTCTGCGTCCTCTGGTTAAAGTTTGTATTTCCCAAACCACATTACATAATGAATTGAAACTTCACACATGTATTCAGCATCATTAGTTGACACCACAGAGTCAGGTGATATAACTCTTGCTTTTATTTTCACAGAATTATGGCCTTTTTCATACTTAGAAAACGTGGTTAAAGTTTGTATGTAAGCTTGGTTAAATTAAGGTTGTATGTTATGAAGCTTGTATCTCCCAAACCGCTTTACACAATGGATTGAAACTTCACACATGTACTCAGCATCATTAGATGACACCACAGAGTAAGTTGTTATAACTGTTGCTTTTATTTTGATAGAATTATGGCCCCTTTTGTACTTAGTTTGTATGTAAGCTTGTGTAAGTTTGTATCCTCCAAACCCATTTACACAATGGATTGAAACTTCACACATGTATTCAGCATCATTAGATGACACCACAGAGTAAGTTGATATAACTGTTGCTTTTATTTTGATAGAATTATGGCCCCTTTTATACTTAGTTTGTATGTAAGCTTGTGTAAGTTTGTATCCTCCAAACCGCTTTACACAATGGATTGAAACTTCACACATGTTCTCAGCATCATTAGATGACACCACAGAGTAAGTTGATATAACTGTTGCTTTTATTTTGATAGAATTATGGCCCCTTTTATACTTAGTTTGTATGTAAGCTTGTGTAAGTTTGTATCTTCCAAACCCGTTTACACAATGGATTGAAACTTCACACATGTATTCAGCATCATTAGTTGACACCACAGAGTCAGGTGACTTAACTCCTGCTTTTATTTTGACAGAATTATGGCCCCTTTCATACTTAGAAAACGGTAAAAGTTTGTATGCAAGCTTAATTGTATCTCGCAAAGAACTTAACATAATAGATTAAAACTTCACACATGAATTGGGCATCATAATACAACACCACAGAGCCAGGTTCTAATAACTCTTGCATCTCAGATATAAACAAAATTATGGCCCCTTTAAGGCTTTTGTACTTAAGAAATTTGGTTAAAGTTTGTATGTAACTTGGTATCTTGCAAAGTAGTTTACATAATGGATTAAAACTTCACACAATTAGACAACACCACAGAGCCAGGTTCTATTACTCTTGCTTTTATTTTAACAAAAGTATGGCCTCTTTTATTCTTTGAAAATTTGGTTAAAGTTTGTATGTAAGCTTACATCTCCAAAAGAACTTTTGATTATGGATTGAAACTTCACACATGTATTTGGCATCTTGTATAGCCCATGTTTTTATTATAACACAATTATGGCCCCTTTTATACTTAGAAATCTTGGTTAAAGCGTGTATGTAATTGATGGAATCCTTGTGTATCAATTGTAATTTCACCAAAGAGTTACCCACTCATAATTCATTTCATGCATATTCAATCATGGTTATGAATAAATTTATACTTTTAATCAGCACTTATATATAATTATATGACCTTAACACCTGGATAGTTTTTTGATAAATGTTCTTGGGGTGTAAGTTTGCCGTTTCTTCAGCAGATTAGTTTCTTTAAGCTTAATAACGTATACTGTTTATTTTCCTGATGATATTTTAGAAATTGAGGTGATACCAAGTTTAGATTGCGCATTTGCTGGAGGCTCATTACGCGGTCAAAGTATTAACTTTCATACCCATCCAAAACCTTATCCAAGAAGTGAAAACGGGGTTGGCTGGGGTATGAAATAAAACCTTAGTTTCGGCTTAAAAAAATTGCATGTTGTAAAATTAAAACATTTATAAGTTAATTTTAAAAAGGTTGTCGCATTTTTCAATAAAAAATGTTTCAAACGTGTTTTATTGTCAAAACATCTGTTTTAAAATCCAGCAAATATATAACCCTTCCCATCGCTTAATGGAATGAAGGCGGGACCACGTAATGTGATTTTAACTCACCAAACTTAAAATTGAGAAGTATGCTTGGTTGGTTGCAAGAATGGCATATTGACAAAACGACTGCCAATGTGCTCTGTTGATTGCAAGGCTATGGGATAGTAGGGGCCATGTGTTTTATTGCTTGCAAGAATGAGATATTGCCAATGTGCCTGCTGGTTGCAAGAAAGAAATTGCCAATATGCTTGCTTGTTGCAAGAATGAGATATTTCCAACATGCTTTGCCATTTGCAAGAAAGAAATATTGCCAATGTGCCTGCTGGTTGCAAGAATGAGATATTGCCAACATGCTCTGCCGTTTACAAGAAAGAGATATTGCCAGTGTGCCTGCTGGTTGCAAGAATGAGATATTGCCTACATGCTCTGCCGTTTGCAAGAAAGAGATATTGCCAGTTTGCTTGCTGGTTGCAAGAATGAGATATTGCCTACATGCTCTGCCGTTTGCAAGAAAGAGATATTGCCAGTGTGCTTGCTGGTTGCAAGAGTGAGATATTGCCAACATGCTCTGCTGTTTGCAAGAAAGAGGTATTGCCAATGTGCCTGCTGGTTTCAAGATTGAGATATTGCCAACATGCTCTGCCAGTTGCAAGAAAGAGATATTGCCAATGTGCCTTCTGGTTGCAAGAATGACATAGTGCCAATGTGCCTGACATTTGCAAGAAAGAGATAGTCCCAACATGCTCTGCCAGTTGCAGGAATGGGATAGTGCCAATGTGCCTGCTGGTTGCAAGAAAGAGATATTGCCAATGTTCCTGCTGTTGCAAGAATGATGTGAGAAATTAAAATCTGCATAAAAACTAAAAGTCCTCAATTGTTAAAATCCAAATTTGGTAGAACCTGAAATATTAATTTGTATATGTACGTAATTATGTAGTTTTTCATGTTGTGGCATTAGTAGACTGACATTGGTTTGTACTGGTTTTTTTGTTTATAATTGTTTTCATACTCACACATTTTTACAGATTCTTTATCATTTTATTGCATGATTTGTGTTTATCAAATGTAGTCACTTGTATAATTGTTTGATTTTTCATATTGTCATTTTATAATTTTGATTGTGTAATAACACAAGACACAAGATGATGCCATGCAATATGTCCAGCGATAATATACGAAGCAACTAATTGTATATTATAAAATGGAAACAAAGCTTAACAAGTTAATCCTCAATACTCCAGTGAAAAACATAAACAATGATGTCATATGATAAAAAGAATCTTACATTCATGTTTTCTTTTCATATGAAACTCACTAATTAAGGCTCGTAATATATAAAAATGATTTGTTTTATATTTGTATGCCCTGGTCTCGAAGCACCTGGGGCGTGTCGTGTTTAGACTGTCTGACCTTAGGTCTGGCTGCCATCTGTCCAACCATCCAGATTTTTGTCTTCGCCATATGTCCAAAATGGTACCATGCACTGGGCAGATTTTGATTTCCTTATGCGTAAATGTGTGTCATGACCCAGTCATGAAATACTTAAATTTATCCACACAGTAACTATATGTAGCCATATTTATCAAATTTCACATGTAGAATTGTTACTCTTAGATAACCTATTTATTTTCTTGTTTTATGGTCAAAGGTCAAGGTTGCCATGACCTAATTATGAAAAACCTTATCCACACAATATTTATTCAACCTGTGTAGCCACATTTATAAGATTTCACATGTAGACATTCCACCATAATATTCATTTTGAGGACAGTTGGTAAAAGGTCCAAGGAAACCTTGTCTAAATGCTAATTATTTAACCTCTGTAATCATGATCATCAAACTTTAGAGGTAGATTATCCATGGTGATAGAATGACCCCTATTAATTTTGGGGTCAGTAGTACATAGTCAGTGTCGCCGTGAAACCATCATGCAAACTTAGTCCGCATGATAACTACATGTCCAACCTCTGTAGCCATGTTCACCAGCCTTCAAGGGTACAGTGTAGCTTGTTCACTGTGACAGAATGGCCTCTATTCATTTTTTGACAGTCTGTCAAAGGTCAAGGTTGCTATGATGCTATGACCTTGTTATGAAAAGCTTATATGCAAGGTAACTCTTCAGCCACAAAGCCACCTAGCCACAACTATAACATTTCACGGATAGACTGTTCACAGTATCCGGTTGACTCATATTCATTTTGGTGTCAGTAGCTAAAAGGTCAAGGTCACCATGACCCAAAGTCAAGGTCACCATGACCCAGTTATGCTCTACATGGATCAATTATAATGCTTTTGCTTTGGCAGGGCCCTCATGAGTGCTAATTCAGAACATTACATTACATTGAAGTTAAAGTTTCTATTTCACCATCAACATGCAAGTTTTACAACAGATGTACAAGGGACGGTCATTAAATAGGTGCACTTTTACCGATAAGTTACATAATACATAAACCTGAGCAAAATGCTTGATGTACACGGGTAGTTTAGTCCTTGACCGATTATATGCAACAATAATTTTCAATTGGTACAAAAATTATATCAAAACCGGTCATTTGTACATGGTGACATGGACTCAACGTATGAAGAACAAAGTGCAGTGATAAAGTTTCTTCTTGAAGAAGGGGAAATGCAGGTTAATATTTTGAACCAACTTCAAAATAGGTTTGCATGTCACATAGGACGCTTTATTCGTGGGTAGCTCGTTTTCATTGTGGTAGAACAAGCGTGCAAAATAGGTCTAGGCAAGGAAGACCAAGTACCACAGTGACCCCACAAATGGTCAAAAATATTGAAGACTTCATCATGAAAGATAGGCGAGTCACCCTGCAAGAGATTGCTTATAGATTTGGCATTGCAAAAGGGTCCTTATTTAAGATCGTTAGGGACCACCTGGGGATGAGCAAGGTAAGTGCTCGATGGGTGCCAAAACAACCAGACCAAAAAGCAAATCGGAAGACAATTTCTAAAGATCATCTAGCTCGTTATAAGAAGGAAGGCGATACCTTTTGAACCATACCATAACTGGGGATGAAACATGGATTCATCACTCTGAGCCGTAATCAAAAGTTCAGTCTAAACAATGGAAAAGAGCTGGATCTCTGCCCCCAAAGAATTTCAAACATTTGCCTTCAGCTGGGAAAGTCATGGCCATCATTTTCTGGGATTATAAAGGTGTTCTTTTGAGGCACTATGTTCCAAAAGGTCGCACTGTCAATACAAACTACTATTATCATGTTGTCTTGCCAAAACTAAATGAAAATTTGCGTAAACTAAGACCAAGACTTCGAATGAAGAATGTGGTCCTTTTGCATGACAACACCCCAGCTCATACTGCTGCCAAAACTGTCGATTTATTGAAAACATACAAGTGGGAAACTCGATCTTCAACATCCTCCCTACAGCCCTGACCTAGCTTCTAGTGACTATTATTTGTTACCAGAATTGAAGAAAATGCTTGCTCGGAAGAAATATAATAGGCATTGATTGGGGCTGTTAATCAGTACCTTCGACATAGGCCTACATCAAGGTTCGCCGAGGGCATCAGAAAGCTCCCACACTGTTGGCAAAAGTGTATAAAGAAAGAAGGAGAATACTTCGAGAAGGAGTAAAAAAGAAAATTAAAAAAAAACTGTCAAAAAAAAAGTTATTGGTGTTGTGCACCTATTTAATGACCATCCCTTGTACACCGTTTCTAAACCTAGTGAAGACGCGGTATATAATATAACTTATATATTTTGAGAATCCAATCTCTATTATAAGACTCAGTAAAAATGGCTTTAACCAGTCAGACCAAACCCAAAAACTGGAGCGTCAAATTGACGCATATTCAATCACGGGTATTTCAAAAACCTGTGAATAAATCTATACTTTTAATCGGCACATATACATTATTATGTGACCTGAACACCTTGATAGAGTTTTGATAAACAATTCTAGTGTGATTTTGCCATTATTTGGTGTTTTTTTTTCTTTAATTGTTTTATGAGAGCATAATGTATAATTTCATATCTTTATACTGTTGATGTATTTTTTCATGGTTATTACTAATGTCTTATCTTGATTATAAATTAAAAGTACCAGATATTTTTTAAAAGTTGTCAAATACGATGTTTGTCAAAACGAACATACTTAATGTCAACTTCAGATCAAGAAGAGGGCATGTTTAACTGTTTGCAGTGGCATATTTACAACTGAGTCCTGTTTAAAGTGCTTTCAATGTGCATTTTTCCTGAAGGTTCATTTAATTTCCTTTTTTATCATGCTCAAATTTATTTAATTCCTGCAGATGACACCACCAGGGATGATGAAACCAATTGAACTTAGGCCAACCATGAACACAACCTACCCACAAAAAAGGGCCCTACAGAAGAATAGTTCTGACATTCAGTTTCTAGCACTGCCCTCTGTGTCAATTAGTCAAGCTGCCTGTGCTCCATTGCTGGGATAGAACCCACAATTCCTGTATTACCAAACCAAGGTGCTGATCTCGTTTCACACCATGGCCCTGCCTGTTTAAAAAATCCTGAATCGGGAAATAGCAAACAAATTATTTTTTTAGGGATGGACTTATCATGAAATGGAAGGGGAGCAAGAAATTAAGAACTCAGCACCGGCACCATTCATCTCTGCCACTGGGATTTGATAAAATGTACCACTTGAAAATAAGGACATAAGCTATGTCTTTATAGTTGACGAGGATCAGTTTTAATACACTTAATAGATATCAAAAGAAATAATGTGTTTCAGCATCGGTGTCGGCGTCGGTTAACCTTTTACGTTAAGCTCAAATCTCAGAAACCGCCTAAAGGAATTGAATAAAACTTTACACATGCATTCACTATCATACAGACATAGCTCTGTTATTGAACAGAATTATGCCCCTTTCTCAACTAAGAATTTTTATGCTCCGGAAGGTAGGGGGCATATGGTAATCACACCATTCGTCCATCCACCTGTCCGTCCGTGTGTCTGTCCATTCGAAAACAATCATGTCTTAGCTATAGCTCTGAAAGTACTAAAGGGATTTTTCATGAAATTTCGCATAATCACAATTCAGCGCCATACCTTAAAGGTGAAGGTCACATTTAGAGGCGAAATTTATCTCAGTTATAACTTTGAAATGTCATTAAACTTCTCACACATGTTACCGGTAATCACAATGTGAAGGTGTGTCTGGTGGGGATGATATAAATGATAAATTCACAGAATAAATATTCTTCTTCTTTTATTTTTGTTGTTACTGACATTAATTGTTTGACCTTTATTTAACCTCTTTAATTTGAAGTCAGTAGGTCACTGGTATGGCAATCTCTCAAGTTCCATTATCACTTAAAATTTATTATTTCCTGATAGGTTTTCCACTTTATTGCATAACATGTATAGACCCTTTATATTATTTAATAAGGCTGCAGTATTGCAGGTGTCAATTTCACACGCTCCGAATTTAGGAGTTCATGAAGTCCGCGTCTGCTTGTGACGATTGTTGGATTTCTTTGTGGACAACAAAATAAAGAGGCCATTTGTTGAAATATAACAAATATTATAACATTTAACAAAAGTAAACAACTGAACCAAATTTACCTTAAGTACCTGCTGTAAACGCGCGGATATAAATCAGTATGCTATTGTTCTAAAGTCCCATTATTTAAAATATTTATTGTAGTCCAGAAAAATATTTCTTGTTTGAAATCCACCCATATTATTTTTTTACAATCAATGCCAACATTGTTTGAGTGTTGACTTGTTTGTATACAAATCCATATCGTATATTACTAAAGCGTCAAGATTTCTAAAGTGTAATGCATCTTTTGACTGCAAATAGTAGCAATCTATTTCAATTGAGTTGAATAAATAACTGCAAACCACTCAAATAAAAGACTCAGTATCGGTGTTAAAAGCCAGATTTTTAAAGTAATCATTAAAAGTGAATGACCAAGAAGTGATTTTAGAAGTTTGAAAGATCTTTGATGAAAATCACTAATGACGCTTGTGGGGAAATTAAAGATCAATTGTGATACAATGATATCTGGATTTAAGAGTGTTTCAGTGTGATCATGCAGTTCTATGCATAAAAATAGAAACAATTGTATAACAATTTTTAATATAAAAATTGATTTGTGAAACAATAATGAAATAGGAATAAAAGAGGATGTGGTTGGTTGTTGATTGCATATTGATTTGGCAGGCATAAAAGCATTTGTCTGTATATAAATGATCCTGCAATACATATGATGATGTTATGACACATGTAGACAAACTGGAATGTTAATAGCTATACTTGACAAAAATAACATCTTTGCAATATTTGTGGCAGAAAAAACTTAAAACACATTAAATAGATGTTCTGTCAGGTGTATATATATATCATAAGGGATATTGAACATTATTTTAAATTTGTGTCATAACAATTATAAGATTTTTCTCAGTGTTGAATCTGTCATTTTTATACCGGGATATATGCTTTTTAAAAAAAATCCATTTTGTTTCAACAAACAAGATGTAAAAACAAATGTGAAAGGTGCTAAAACCTGGAATTAATTAAAATGTGTGACCATTTGGAATACTACAGAAATAAGCTCCTACCGAAAAGAAACAGTGCTTCGAATTCTCTTCCCACTGTTTATGTGAAATATAATGTCCCAAAAGCGATTCGAAGTTTTGGGTTGGACGAGCGGGGCAAGTCTTTCACGGCCCCGCCTCGTTTGGATAGGGTAGGGAGAACATTAAGGAGTGCACTGGAGAAAAAAAATGCGGACAGAAAAAGGAGTAAGTTCCCCTTGGTTTACTGCTGGACCACATGCTGCTAATAAGAAATGCTATATTTGGACTCTTTAGCCTCAGTTTCAAATAATTAACATGACGTACGCCAGTACTTAGATATCTCCGCCCTATTGTAGATGTCGGAGTATAATACAATTGGTTATATTGTAATACAGTTGCACATGCTTTATTATACTGTTGCACCTGCTATTGTTTGTCGGAGGTATATTATTGGTTTGATTGGTTGACATGGATAAATGATTGACAACTGGCGACATGTTAATTACGTGCAGTTTAGTCAAACCCATGTTAAAAATAATGAAGGAAAATGTAAAGGCCATTATTTTGCTATATTAAAATATTTCTATCTGCTTTAAAGCAAAACTGAAATTGATGAAATACTGTTCCAGAGTTTCTAAATTCAACACACAAAGGCTTAGTAATCCAAGAGATTTCGCGTTCTATCAAGGCCAAGCCCGAATTTGAATTATCGAAATACATACATTATATATAATTTGACATCTGACCAGTCCTACAGATTAGGCTTAAAACAGAAGTGCACATAAATTCCCCGTGCAATACAGCAACGGAAAATAAACACATACGTACAGATTGTCGTGTGTCATTTAACATATCTACATAATTAGGTAAAGATCTACAAGCCACATAAAACATGGTTATATTACCAATTTGTTAAACTCTTAACCCCATAAGCACGACTATAATAGCCCTTGCATCCATTGTAAACCCAGATCAGCCTGCGAGTGATCAGGGTTTACAATGTCCAGATGCTGGTCAGTCATTTCCCCCAAAACATCCCTTTGTCACATAAATGGAATGGTCTTAATTCAAATAAAGAACAGTCCATTATATATATGTAGGGGGTTACGGGTTAATTGATAGGATTCATATTATAGTTGCAAATTCTAGAAATGACTGTACCTTTTTTAAAATTGTGCTTCCCAATCAGGAAAAGGGTATGAAGTTCTACTGTGCATATTTAAATAATTGTACAGGTGTATTGGATTAATTACATAACACAAAAACAACACACCTTATCAAAGGAATACCGTATTGCCCCTAAAAGTAGAGCCCGTGCACTATGTAAAATGTCAATTGGTCGCCGTTATAAAATTAAAAAAACAACGATAAGGGTAAGGTATACAAAATATCGGATTTTTTTTTAAAGAAATTCCTTTTAAAAAGAGGGTTGGGTGTGGGGGTGCTTCTGTTAGGGGAAATGTGCTATTTTATCTAAAAATCTACTATTCAGAATATTTGTTAAAATTTCTTATATTATATATTCTGTGATGAATTATAGAAATTTCCCAGTTTGAGAAAATCTATAACATATCCCTTCCTCTACTGTGCTATCTCGCCTAGTGTGCAAGATAGCACAGTAGCCAAATGTTATGAACTAAACGATAGACGTCATGATATTACGTCACGAACTGACGTCATGATATTACTCTGCGCTGTCGCCAAAGGAAAAGACGATTGGAAAGAAATTCATCACAGAAAATATATTATATAGTTTAATTAACATTTTTGTCATGATACGGAAAAAAATTCACTCGTGCGATATAGAAACTCGTGCGAAAACGCACTCGTTTCTATATCGCAAGAATTTTTCTCACTCGGGAATTATTTCCCGTATCACTTCAACAATGTTAATTAAACTCTATATATTGAAATTGTTTCTCATAATTTTCATCATCAACGGTAACAGGTCTAGTACACCCATGTATTTAGCTTCTATGAACAGGATATGCAGCTCTTCTGTTAGAGCTGATATTTTAAAATCAATAAGATCCTTTTAGTTAGTTCTGAATGGTAGAGTTGTCGATGAAATGATTTATCTGCAGCTTTGTATTTTCTGTCAATTAATTATATATGGTATTTAGATTTAAATTGCACATCAAGCATTATTTCCCAAGTGGGAAATCTCTTTTTATGCCCCGCCACGAAAGTGGTGCGGGCATATAGTGTTACCCTTGTCCGTCCGTACTTCCCGTTTTTACATTCAAGTTTTTTAGTAAGTCAATTTCTCAGATACCAAAAGCCGTACAGTTTTCAAACTTCATACACACTTACATCTATATGGCAGCAACATGTTCCTTACCCAAATCAGGTCAATATAAATGACTTTGACCTACTTTTTACACTTTGTTAATTTACATCAAAGTTTTTCATTTAATTTTTGTTACATCAAAGCTTTTTGACAAGTCCATTTCTCCAACACCAGAAGCCTTAGAGCTTTCAAACTTTACAAATGTTGATAACTACATGACAGCGATATGTTCCAATGAAAAGTGGGTCAATATAAATGCCCTTGGCCTACTTTTTACACTGTTAATTTACATTGAAGTTTTACATTCAATTTTTTTTATTAACTCAGCTTTTCAGATACCAAAAGCCATACAGTTTCCAAACTTCATACACACTTACATCTGTATGACAGCAATATGTTCCTACCCGAATCTGGTCAATATATATGACCTTGACCTACATTTTACACTTTGTTAATTTACATCAAAGTTTTTCATTCAAGTTTTTTACATCAAAGTTTTTTGTTAAGTCCATTTCTCCAACACCAGATGCTTTAGAGCTTTCGAACTTTACAAATGTTGATAACTACATGACAGCGATATGTTCCAATGAAAAGTGGGTAAATATGAATTACCTTGACCTACCTTTGGCACTTTGTTAATTTACATTCAAGTTTTACATTCAAGTTTTTTATTACCTAACTCAGTTTCTCACATACCAAAAGCCATACAGTTTCCAAACTTTATACACACATCTGTATGACAGCAATATTTTACTACCCAAATCAGGTCAATATAAATGACCTTGACCTACTTTTTACACTTTGTTAATTTACATTAAAATTGTACATTGACGTTTTTAGATCACCTGAGTCGTCAGGCTCAAGGTGATCTATTAGGATCACTCATCGTCCATCTTCGTTAACTTTTGCTTCAAACGACTTCTCCTCAGAAACCGCTTTGCCAATTTTGACCAAACTTCTCATGGATGATCCTTAGATGAATGTTTTTTTTTTAGATTTGTTAAAATTAGGTCAGCGCGACATCCAAGATGGCCACCATTACCATATATGGTCGAAATCTTAAAAAATCTTCTCAAGAAGCTGGACAGATTTCGACATTTTCTTTTAAAATGATCGCCAATGCCTAGACTATCAAGTTTGTTAAAATGAAGTCCCCGGGGTCAAAAATGGCTGTGCCACGGGTGTCCAAAGTTTGTATATTGAGATTTTGCATGTTTTTCATAGACTTATATAGGAAAAAAACACTACTTTTCTAAAACCACAAGGCACAAAGCTCTCATATGTTTGAAGTAGCATCAGCTAAAGGTCCTCTACCAAGTTTGTTCAAATGATAACCCTGGTGTCAAATTTGGCCCCGTCCCACTGGCGTCACAGTTTTACTAGGATTTTTTTCTTATAAGCTTATGGTCCTTTACCAAGTTTGTTTAAATAGTTACCCTTGGGCCCGCCCCTGGGGTCACATGTTTTACATAGACTTGTATAGGGAAAACCTTTTAAAAAATCTTCTTCTCTGAAACTGCAAGAGCCAGAGGTTTAATACTTTGCATTTACTATAAGCTTATTGTCCTCTACCAAGTTTGTTCAAATGGTGACCCTGTGGTCATTTTTTGGTCCCGCCCCGAGCGGCACAGTTTTACATAAATTTATACAGTAAAAAAATTAAAAAATCTTCTTCTGAAACTACAAGAGCCAGAGGTTTAATATTTTGCATTTACTATGAGCTTAATAATATGGTCCTTTACCAAGTTTATTCAAATGGTGACCCCATTTTTGTTTTTTTCATCACAATTTTAGTTAATTTAAGACATTGGTTTGTAGAATTTTATTTTTGAGAATATTTAGAGACAGAAAGTTTTACTTTCTTACAAAGAATATTTGTAAGTGTTCTAAGTCCTTTTAAAACATTCTTGGATACAACAAAATGTTTTACAATGCAAACAATCTGCAGTATAATATTTGTTTTGTTGCTCGCTTTTACAACCTGTCGACGAAAGATGATATATAGAGATACTGTAAGTGACACTATCAGTTCTGTTTTCACTGAATTATCGTTTATCATAACTTGTTGTCAGTAGGGCATGTGTTCGATATCCCCTGTGCTATTGTGCTCACAGCGTGTATGGGTAATGGGTTAATCTTTCTTTGGTTCTCTTGATTGATGAGCGGGAATATTTGAATCCGACTGCAATCTTGCTTTCTTTTATTGTTACTTGTCACAGTGGAAAAAAAAATCACTATCCTTATTTCTTGCTATAAATAAATTCGCAAATTATCTGTTATTTACTTAAGACCAATCTCATTAAAATCATTTCCTAATTACGCTTTGATACTATAAGATCTGACCACACTCCCTTGTAGGTCACATCAGATCGACCTTTCATCTAATCAATGTTCATGAGAAGATCCACTAAATTCAACCAATGAAACTGCGCATTTCATATGCAGTTCAGATGACGTTCGAGTGGACTGAGCAAAAGAAAATCCACATAAAACACATAGATCTATATCCGAATAAGGATAAAGTCTTCATGTGTTATTGCTGTGGATTGCACCATAAATTCAAAGAAATGCACTAAATGGAATATTTTATATCACGATACGAAGAAAATCATGGGCGCTACTATGTATGTTTTGAAAATATATATTCCACCGAAATTATTACGACATTATAGTACTCTAAATAGTAAGCCATAGTACATCTGGCCCACTTAGCTCAGTTGATAGCGCTTCCGACTGTTGACCAGCGAGTGTCATTTTAGTGTGGGTTTAGTCCCATGAATCGGTAAACAATTTTGTACTGCTATTAAATTCCATCAAACAATCTTTTCTTTATTTTTTTCCAGTAAATATTCAATAATAGTTGGTGAATTTTGTTTGTCAACATGTATTGTGTTTTATAAGCTAAAAGTTACGGACAGTGTCTCAATACCGAGCATAGACTGCTCCTTGGCTTTTTACTGGTAAGCGACATGCGCAGTGAAGCAGTCTATACTGAACAATTTTGTAGGCTGAAATCTAATCGTAAGGTCAGTCTGACGTGACATTGTCAGATAAAGGGTCTGATTTTAATGAGATTGGCTTAAGACTAACTTAGATGAAATTCTATTTGAAAACATTATAAAAGTGAAATAAAGTCGTTGCATTTTGTTTGTATGTGGTGTTCGATCTTTAGTTATATTGTAAATGATATTTAATATGCGTTGTGGTATTTCTTCAATTTTAAATCATAAACAGTATATTTAAATGAGAATGTTTTTTTTTAAATAAATGACTTTTTGAATCAGTAATGGCAGATAAAGTGCAATGAATGCTTTTTATTACCTTTATTTCTCAGAATTCCCAAAGGACATATTAATCAGTATGAAAATGATTAAACTAGATTAAAAATTGATATCCCTTGAACTTGTGACAATTAAACCGTTTTACGTTTTTGAGGGAAACACAAAATTAGGTTCGGACATTGCGATCAAAATAACTCATTTCATTTTTGTTTCAGACCAACTTTCGGCAACTATAGATAGTCATCGTTTGAAGGGTCTTGGGGTTGGGAAATGTTACACTGAGTACCACCCTCCACCAACGGCCCCGGCTGCTTCTCCAGCCACCACTCCCGGGCTGTGCAACACCCCTGCCAGCTATCATCGCCAATCCACCACGCCTAGTCAGCAGCCAAAATGCCACAGTCCTGCCAAGGTGAACTTCACCTTTTCAAATTCAAGTCATAATCAAATGTACGAGGATGATGATCCAAATAACACAGGTCAAGGTCACATGCAGCAGATGACAAAAAATCAAACTCAGGATCAAGAAGATAAACCACCGAGTCGGAGGAGTAAATCTCACCGTGTTTACCACCATAGTCCTAATATGCTACTAAGTCAAGGTCATCACCATGACAACAGTGATCAAGGTCATGGTCACAATGGTCAAGGTCATTCATACCAGTACAAGATGAAGAGTAACAACTATGTAAATGGAGAAGAAATATTTGGATACAAGTAAGTTAAAAGTTGCTGTGTATTATATTTTGTAATGGTTTGATCATTTAGCGTGTTCCTTTCAATTGCTATTGCTGTGGTATTTGTTGGTCCCAGTTTTTGTGACAGAAACACCCACAATAATGTCGAAATTTAAATCAGAAATGCAAGGTCATGATTGATCATTTTTTAATGTTGTCATTCATCATTACAACTAACTCATTTTCATACTTGTTGTACATTATTTTTGAATAATTTAATTTTTCATTTATTTCATTATTCGTTAGTTTTGTGCACAATATGACATTTGTTTGTGTCGATGTGCCGTAAATCACCCATTCCTTCCATCATTGTACATTGTGTTTTATAATTTTACAGATGGCCCCAGTGGCCTTTTTAAATAATTCCATTATTTTTGCCTGTTCGGTTTAACTTTCTGAAAATATGCATTGTGATGAACGTTGAATTGCTGCGTATGTGTTGTTGCCATGATACTTGTCAACAGGGGCAGAGGACAGGTCCAGAAGCATCCAGTGGTAGCGGAAAAGTAAGAATGCATGCAATTATTGACAACCAAAGTACCTGCCAAAAAGTAGTTGTTCAGCAATATGGCGTATTTCATAGATATTTAGTGCAATTTTGCATGAATGATTTTAGTGTTGTTTTTAAAATGAAATTGTTTTTTTTTTAATAAGTATTAGAAAGAAATTAAAAAATATATATATATATATTTATTTTCTAGATGCAGGATACAGCATAAATGAACAACTTTTAATGTTCCATAAACTACTTTTTGGCATGTCACTTTTTCCCTGAAATGTGTCTAAAATGTTTTTATGAGCTGACCAGGTTACAATGACCCGGGCAGACGGAATATCATCAGCAATTGTTTCAATAATGTGCAATACGTTGGTGATATTACTATTTCTTAAGTTTTAGGTAACATCAAAAAATCAATAGAAATGATACTCAGTTATTATACTAAGGGTGGGTCTGGTAAAGACCCGCCTATAATATGAGAAGAAAAAGCAAATCTGGCATTTTGTCATAAAAAATCTAAATTCAGAGCTAAAAGATCAACAGATAAACAGTGTATTATATATGCTTAAAATTGTGTATAGAAAAGTGTTTTGTTTTTGTTTTTGTTTTTTAATTATGAGTATCATCGCTTTCTAAACAATAAATATAACACAGTTGATGAGCAGACATTCAACATTTGTTTTAGAAGCGCATTTAAAGAAATCCTCTGTGGCTGTCAATAAGAATGTGTTTTATGAGTTCACTGAAGTTGGAAGTTTTAACTAAACTGCAAGAATAAAGCACTCGATCCTTATAAGAGGTATACCCAAATGATATTCAACAGCACACCCCATCTGTTAAGAGTTGTATTCCATATTGAACCCCGCCTACAAAGCTGGAATTTTGTGTTTTAAAAAAACTCCGTATTCCGAAAACCATTTTCTTCACTGTCACTATATATAGCAAATGATTTGCAAAAGTTGTAATGTCGTCAATGCCATAAAAATTGGTACGGTTTTCTGGTTCTGATTCTGTAAAAAAGCAAGACTCCGTGTAAGGGGTTGGGGTGGGGTGGGGTTTGGGTAAATTGATAAAGGCCAAAAATGAGCGTGTATGTGAAGATGAAGACATAGAAGTAATTAATAGTGGCCTTATGGAGAACCAATTTCTTATAGATCTTATTAAGCATTTTACCAGTTCCAGAGAATTTTCTTTCATGTTTGAAACTTGGCATGGCCTATTCATTGGATAGCAAGGTGGATTTGAAATCCAGAGGACCCGAGTTTAAGCCTCGCTGACACCACTGATTTTCGTCAGGTGTGTTCTTGGGCAAAACACTCTTTTCTCCCATTTCTAGTCATGTGAGATAGATGTTTTCCTCATGTGAGATAACTCTATCTCACATGACGTGACTCTTACATGAAACGTCAGGACATCACATTGGTGACGTCGCCTTATTCTAGCGTAAAATCAAATACAAGTCATTCAAGTACCGTATTGTTTCTAATTAGCGCTCCCCCTCTAATTAGCGCGCCCCCCTCCCCCACCACTAACTTAAAAAAAAAGAATCTTACCTTGAGGTGTAAAATTTGTTAATATCCAAGAAAAGTGGTTAAGAATTTAATTCCATATTACAGTAACACAACTTTTTTTAGCATTATATGAAATTAAAATGTGTACTGGCTTACGAAAAACGTTCTAATAAACGCCCCTTTTCAGAAAATGGCACGCCCCCGGGGGCGCTAATTAGAAACAATACGGTATACATGTACTAAGTGCATAATGGGAGAAAAATAATCTATCTTGAGTTTATCCATGTGAGATTTCCCTATCTCACATGGATTCTTATACTCTTTATAAGTGTCTTCCATCAGATGGGGATATAAACCAGGCGCTCTTGTGTATTTGAGTCTATCCTCAGAGCACAATAAAAAACAGGAATCAATGCAATAGTAAGGGTAGGGCAGGTTCCCGGATGCCTATGTTACAATCCTTCCCAGCTCTAAATAACCTATAATGAGCCTTTGAACAACATTCACTTCAAAATTCAATAAATTAAAACGTTTGGTAAAACTCTGCAGAAAATTATCAGTACACTGTTTTTTTTGTAACAGTTTCTGACCCATAGCAAAATCTGACTGAATTTAACCAAATAAGGGTAAGGTGATCTAAGATAATATGTGTTAATGTTATGCCATTTAAATACTTGAATCCTTTAAAAGTGTAGTACTATTAACATAACTGTCATGTAGGATAAAATAATATTTGTTTAAAAACTATCATTTTGGTGTCTTCTTTCAATCGATAAGTGCATGCCGCTTTTTAATAAGAAATCTGTACCTTTGTAGCAAACTGGGAAATAATGAGACTTTTTTTTCTTGAAAGAATGAAGTAAATATTAGGTTTTTTATTTCATTGTCTCTTAATTTATGGTAAATATTTGCCTACAATTTTAATTCACCACTGATTTCGAATGAACTTTGGCATAAAATGCTAAAATTAACCCTGGTGTGTAGCCTGGGATAGCACAAGTATAACTACATAGAATAAATTTACTTTTAAATAAGTGCTCATTTGAGACTCATTCATGTTGTCTGCGCCCTTTAGAATTTAAAATGTCTGTATTTGTAAATTTTAAGTTCGATTCCTTGACCCCATGAAAAACCTGATGCACACCCTTTAAATGCCATCAAATACTTTAGATTCAGTATGAATAATAATAATTTTAAGTAAAGGTGTAATGATCCATATACTGTAAACAATGAAACTTTACAGGGTTATCAGATTATTGTGCATGTCATTCTGATAAGATGCTAACAAAAAGGGTTTTTCTGGGAATAAATTTCATCCGAATATGAATTACATAATATGAAAATTGATAGTAGAAAAAATAATATAATAAATAAAAAACATCCACAATTCGGAAAGTTTAACACCAGATGTGAAATAAATGCCAAAGTATAGACTAAAAAAAAAATGTTTTAAATGTCATATAAATATCAGTTTTGCATATTTGGTAAAAAGGAACCATTAAACCTTCCGAATGAATTGTAGTTTGTTAAACATTGACACGTTATCTATCATTATTTAGAGCCACCAAGAGAGAGCAGAAGGTTGCATAGGAATCAGGGAACCTTGCCCTACTCTTACAATTGAATATATACTCAGCAAAAAAAAGAAACTTCCGCAACTTTACCCATACATGTAGACACAATGAAAATATATTTTGTTTGGTCTTATATGTTAATACCTTTGTAAAAAGGCCAGCACTGTCATGAAAACAATTTTCCTTGAATCAAACTTGTACGCAAAGTTATTCCCCTTGTTTTGGTTTAAACAGCATTTCCAGGTCTTGTGGTTTACACTTTGATTTAACACAGTTTTGTTCTATTGAAATAAACAGAAGATAACCCCAGCACCAAAAAGACGGAGAAAGTAAGCTGACCTGTTCACTCACTTTTGCGCCATACACCTTTCAAGAATGAATATTTTCAGATTACCTCACTTTATAATACAAATATAGTGATATTGCAATTTGAATAAAACATGTTTTAGCAGCAACACACTAACTCTGGTTTTTGATGATTATTAATATTGATCAGAATGATTGAGTGATAAGTATATAATGATGAAATTATATCTAGATTGGTGTACAAAGTGTAACAAAGTGAAGCCTATGCAAATCACAGCTTAAAATGCGGAAGTTTCTTTTTTTGTTCAGTATATTCCTATGTTGGTTCTTTAACATGCTTGGAGGAAAGAATTCGGTACACAGGACGGGACTGCTCTGCATCTTTATTGGGAAGGGGGGGTTGAGAAGCAGTGTATTTTTTGTACCCTGTATAGTGACCAATTATGTGTTGAACCCCACAAAGGTAGGGTGGGGGTGGGGGTGGGGTTGAGAACCAGTGTATTTTTTGTACCCTATATAGTGACCAATTATGTGTTCAACTCCACAAAGCGAAAAAATTGGGATGTGAAAAATTATTGTCACACAGCATAAACCAAATTAGTCAATTTACATTTAACTATTTTGTTCATGAACTTGTCTGACAACTTCAGCTATTTTGTTCATAAAATGTCGGACAGCAAAAAAAACCATCAAATATTCAAAATGTTCATTTTATCCCCCTGACCCCACACCCCTTAACCCCCACCCCAAAGTTAAACTCTCCGGCCGATATCCATGACCATCGAAGTCACCACGATACCTTGAAGCGCTTTAAGATATTATGATGCACTGGTGAAATATTCTTTGTTATTGTTCTGTTTGACTAGGTAGTTAAACATTAAATACTGTGAACATGTTTGTAAACATTATGGGAATGCCAACTGAGTGGCATTGACATTTTATATTTGATTGGATTTGAATGTAAACATTGACATTATTAGTAATTACCTCATCAGTCATGTTGAATTGAAGATTTGATCTTTTATATTTGGTAATTAAGGTTATCAGTAGTTGGGCAAATGTAAAACATTCACAATTTTTGGTTTTGAATAATTCTCTTCATTAATATATATTTATATAATATATATTAAATCAAATAAGGGAAAACTATCAATTACAATAATCATGTGTTGTAGTTTGCTGATGTTGTAGTTATTTATTACATTTCTTTCAGTGAAAGATTGGGATTTTTCAGTGAAAGAAAATTCATAATCGCTATATATCAATAAATTACGGAGAACTCAAAAGTTGACAAACTGTGATGCTGAGTCGTGATGTCAATGAAGTGTTTGTGAAAAGAACTACATGCCTACCATATCATGAAGGATTTCCTTATAATTGATCCTAGCAGTTAAAAATATCTGTAAAATCAATTGGAGATCAAACCATCAATTATAATAAGTATGTGTGGTTATTCACACGTTACATTTATATGATCAGTTTGAGATAAAACCATCAGTTATAATAATTATGTGTGGTTATTCACACATGTTACAGTTATATCATCAGTTTGAGATAAAACTATCAGTTATAATAATTATGTGTGGTTATTCACACATGTTACAGTTATATGATCAGTTTGAGATAAAACCATCAGTTATAATAATTATGTGTGGTTATTCACACATGTTACAGTTATATGATCAGTTAGAGATAAAACCATCAGTTATAATAATTATGTGTGGTTGTTCAGAGATCAAGTATAATTATAATGCGTGGTTGTTCACACATGTTATAGTTATATGATCAATTAGAGATAAAACCATCAGTTATAATAATTATGTGTGGTTGTTCACAGATCAAGTATAATTATAATTCACACATGTTATAGTTATATGATCAATTAGAGATAAAACCATCAGTTATAATATATAATTGATCCTAGCAGTTAAAAATATCTGTAAAATCAATTGGAGATCAAACCATCAATTATAATAAGTATGTGTGGTTATTCACACGTTACATTTATATGATCAGTTTGAGATAAAACCATCAGTTATAATAATTATGTGTGGTTATTCACACATGTTACAGTTATATCATCAGTTTGAGATAACACTATCAGTTATAATAATTATGTGTGGTTATTCACACATGTTACAGTTATATGATCAGTTTGAGATAAAACCATCAGTTATAATAATTATGTGTGGTTATTCACACATGTTACAGTTATATGATCAGTTAGAGATAAAACCATCAGTTATAATAATTATGTGTGGTTGTTCAGAGATCAAGTATAATTATAATGCGTGGTTGTTCACACATGTTATAGTTATATGATCAATTAGAGATAAAACCATCAGTTATAATAATTATGTGTGGTTGTTCACAGATCAAGTATAATTATAATTCACACATGTTATAGTTATATGATCAATTAGAGATCAAACCATCAGTTATAATAATTATAATATGTGGTTGTTCAAGATCACATGTATTAGGTCTATATATTTTTCAGTATTGTTTCATGAATAGAGCTGAACTTTGTGACCAAATGGTGTCCTTGTCCTGAAATTGACCTTGGGTTTATTGAGTTTGTTGTTGTCTTAATTAAAGCCATTGCAAGTGATGTTTCAAAACAACTCGAGGAGTGCCCATTTTAACTGGACGACTTATCCATTATCCTGTAACTTTATTTTGAAGTGAGATTTCACACTGACATTATTATCAGTGCAGTGTGATAATCTCTGAAGCAGCATAGATCACATTTATATCGCATTATTACTATTTTTATATTAATGTTATTATCGACATACTATGAATCAATCTCTTTAATCGGAGAGCTTTGATGTATCGTTATTTCAAAGCAAAATGGCATTCTTTCCAGATATCAGAAAAGATATGTTTGTTCTGTTTGAAGGTCTGAAAAAAATGTTTTAAGGGGGCCGTCTCAAGTTTTGAGTGCAGACGGCTTATGGCTTGGTTTATTGTATTAAGATTTCGTGTAAGTTGTAGACATCATAACATACTCGGATAAGCTCATTCAGATGCAAGGAATAATGGTATTAAAGTGTTGAACTTCTTAATTCCTTTTCCGATTTCGTGTTACCTCATGCCAAGTGATTATAATCCACCTTTTTTATGGCAGTTTATAAAAAGTTTTTAATATAATGCAGCATTCGTCAAATGGCCTAATTCATATAGCAAAATCTGACAAATTCTGTGTTTTTTTGTCACCATTACCTCACAGTGTTGTAAGTTTAAATAAACCTGCTAATTTAAAACTCAAACTAAGAATCATCCCAGTGAAACTTTAATAACATCGTCCATCCAGTTTTGTCTCAATGTATTAGTATAAACTTAGAGACACACGGCAATCTTGAACCTTTCGGTGTGGGAGTACTATAAAGCCATGATATCATATAATACTAGTGAAATAAATATGCCAATGAAGGTGGAATCAATGTTCGGTCCTTTCTGTACAGCTTGGTGTGCATCAGAAGTACCGGTTCAAATACCGGATTACGGAAATCTACGTCAAAAGTTTCGTTGGTCGGTAGCGTACAGAAAAGACCAAGTGAACATACGACATCATCATACAAACATACGACGTCATCATACAAACATACGACGTCATCATACAAACATACGACGTCATCAACCGACAACATTATATGTTCCTTAATTATGAGGTTTGTTTGGAGTTATTAAACTCGTTGGACAAAATTGATATGATGCTCGCCACAGTCTCGCATCATACAATTTTATCCAACTCATTTAATAAATTCAATATTAAACAGGCACTAATGTAAGCCTGTGGTAGATTAAGGCAAAAAAATGAAAACTCAATTTTTTTATTTAATTATATGCAAGCAGGAAAATAATACTGGCTGCATACATAAATCGCTAATTTGAGTGTTTGATAAACACTTCAAGATTGCCATGTGTCCCTTTGAAATGTAAACAAGATGGGTGGATTGTATCCCTCATCCTCATTTAATCACGGTTATGGCTGTGTCATAAAAGCCCATTAGATATTATTATGAACACAATATAAAATATATGTTTACATATATATAATATCCTAATAAATTCAGGATCTGTTACAAAAATAAACATGCCACTAGCTTTACAGTACTTCAAACTGAACATGCCACTAGCTTTACAGTACTTCAAACTGCAGTTTAAATGTATAAGCTAACAAAAACACATTACTGGACTATGAGACAGATCGTTGGTATAATTATTACCGGTATGTCAACATTTACTTGGATGAAAGGTACAGACTTTGGTCAACAAGTGGTGGAAATGACATCCAGATTTCTCACATATCAACCAAGTTCAAACTACATTCATAAATAATATGGTATTTCAGTTTATTGATTTAATTTGTTATAAAAATGATAGGGAAATATGAATTTTGTGGTTTTAAATGTTGTTGAAACCTAGATGAACGAGTTTTGACCAGAATGATATTTTTCACTTCATTTCAGTCAAACAGTCCTGCTATTTGTATTGGGTTGTGAATACGTTATGATGAATATTTTTAGGCTTAAATAAAGCCAGTGCATTCGAGTATATAGTTTATGAAAGTGTACCTGTAATGGAACATGACATGCATCAAACAAGTGCTCAAACATGGGTTCATTCAAGTACCCAATTGATTTAAAAAAAAAAAAATTGCCGCACATTTGTTTACAATTTTTTGTGGCCTGAAATTAATTTCATTGGTGAATAATTACCAAATGCTGTCTGCAGTTTCTCCCACACCAATCGGAACCTGCCATGCCTATTCTGTAAACAATAAATGAAATAATGAAATACCAATCGGAACCTGCCATGCCTATTCTGTAAACAATAAATGAAATAATGAAATGCTGTTTATGAAATAGACTTTAGTGTTGGCTTGAACATATTGACATGTATTGGACCCTTACCGGATAAAAAATACGATGATCCTGACTCATTTTGCAAATATTGAACCTAAATGTATAAATACTTTTAGTTTTCACTGCTTTGACATACATTACTCTATTTATTATTGAGCTGTGTATGAGAAATGCATGTAAAATGAATAAAAATGTGTAGAATTGAAACTAGGAACTTTCTCTTTTAAAGTGATAGCAATTGCAACCATACTCTAGATACTCCAAAAATTTACATGCAGTTGAAATAAATCATTATGGTGTTCGTCCACATAAGCGCCCCTGCCAATTATAAGCCACAAAAATATATGACGGTACTTGGTACTCGATTTTTGGTGACCAGGTTATATGGCAGTTACTCGGTACAGGGTTTATGGCGACCAATCAAATTTACAGAATATTGTAAATAAGAGCCGCTAATTCCGTTCCGAATTATTTGAATGCCCCGGGCACTTTTGGGACAATAGAGTACTATTATGGTACTAACATACTAACTGCTGCAATTATTATCCCCCGTCAAAGGCGGAGGGATATTAATTTGGCGTTGTCCATTCGTTCATCAGTCCGTCCGTCCGGAACCATATCTTCATAACTGCAGGTTGGGTTTTCATTACACTTGGTAATAATGTTTATCCTGATAGTGGGATGACACGCGGCTATTTTTTTTCGGAATCGTCACATTAACGCCAGAGTTATTGCCCCTTAATTGATAACAATTGCTTAATTCTGTCCGTCCACAGCCATATCTTGTTAACCGCTTGTTTGATTTTCATTAAACTTGATTATAATATATATATAACGCGGCAAATTTATTTCGGAATCGTTCTTGTTCAGGTTGTGGGTTCAATCAAGCCTCACAGGAGGCATATTTTTCTTCCTTGTTTTTAATTATTTCCTTTTTTTCATGAGAAACCTTGGTTCATGGGTTCAATTTTTCTATTTTTTAATTTTTTTAATTTGTTTATTTATCTGTGTTGTGTTTCCCTCATAAGAAACCTTGGTTCACCAGGGTTCTTTTTTTTTTAATTGGGAGCTTAGGGCCCCTTGTTGGATCAGTTTTACAAAGATTCCCGGGGGCCCCGTTTGGTCACGGGGCAAAGAATAGGGCCACTGCTGATCCCTTTGGAGGGGTAGGCAGAGTGGGTAGAATCCCCACAAATTCATGTTCATTTTATCATTTTTTGTTCATGTTCATTAAAGGTCTTCATCCTGATCCCTGCATTGTTTCAGGTGCCATCTCGCTCACATCAAAAGAGCAGTGGCAGAAAAACAATAAATGTTGCTCCAGCATAAATGGAGTTTCTACGATAGAATTTGCAGCAACTCTGCAGTTCAGGGTGAGAAGGTTCTAGGCCCATTTTCCATATTTTATCTCAATGTACATGGAGGATGAGCCTGGCACGTTCATGCCTGTTAGGTGCCATATAACCTTTCATGTGTTGGTGCGCCTTAAAACCCAATTCAATTCAATTTGTGCAAATGGTGACCCTGGGGTCAAATTTAGCGCCGCCCCCGGGGTCGCAGTTTTACATAGGCTTATATATATAGGGAAAAACTTTTAAAATCTTCTTTTCTGAAACTACAAGAGTCGAAGGTTTAAATTTTTGTATTTACACTCAGCTTATGGTCTTCTATCAAATTTGTTTGAATGGTGATCCTGGGGTCAAATTTGGCCAAACCCCAGGGGTCACATGTTTTAGACTTATATAGGGAAAAACCTTCTTCTCTGAAACTATACTAGAGCCAGCAATTTAATATTTTGTATTTACACTCAGCTAATGGTCCTCTACCAAGTTTGTTCAAATGGTGACACTGGGGTCAAATTTGGCTCTGCCCCTGGGTCACATGTCAAACTTGGTTATATTAAAGAAAGTTTGATTTATATTAAAGCTAGCCAAACTTGAGCCAAATAGATCCCTCCCCCTAAAATAACAAGATCATCTGATAGTAGCGGTAGTAATGAGATGAAGTAATCAGATTGATAAATATCACATGGTCAGGTAATTAAAAAGTAGTCATTGATATACAATTCTATACATTTCTTGTATATTACATATATTACTATATTATACACACCTGCTTATATTACACCCAGTCCAGCCCTTTAGTCCCACTATAAAAATCAATGCCTTAAAATGGTACATCTTTTTTCAAATCTACTATGGTGATGATCGAATTTCAAAAATACTATCTAGTAGACATTCGAATTTATGAAGGCTCAAGGTCATGATTTATACTAATTAAAAAAAAATCCAAATGCTAGAGGATATACATCATTCGGTGGGGATATCAATTCATCATATTTGCTTGTTTGCATTCTTTTATCCCATATGACATACCATTAGTGGAGAATATGGTTTACACTGCCATATTAGGTGTGAAATACTGAACTGTTTGTTTTAATATCTTGACAAAGTCCTTCAAAACTAATATAATGGTAGTTGTAATGTTTTAATGAGTTTTATTTACAAGGTTGTATTGTACAGTTAGGTATTAAAGGGATATATGGCAAACTTTATTTTTTAAAAACTTACGGTGTCCGGTTAGTTTTTCTACATAACTTGCATTTGTTCAATCATTAATATTAATGTTTAGAATAATATAAAGCAAATTGTTTTCACAGATTATTAAATATTGATTACAATGATATATGAACCTTTTTTATTTAATTACATGCAAGTAGGTTTAATGTCAAAATGATACACATCAAGTTTGCCGTATGTCCCTTTAAAGCCAAAGATTCAGTATTATAAAGATGTTTCAACAAATATACTAGTATCTCTAAGGCTCCATTTTCGGACACTTTCCAATGCCCCATATGTCTAAATATCCTGTCAGAATAATGATGTTGGTGTTACCTTTTGTTTTGTAAAAGAAAATAACCCACCAAATGACAGCAATTACAGTTATAGGTTTATTCATGGGGTCTTAAAATACCCGTGATTGAATATACGTAAAATGAATTATGAGTTGGGGACTTTAATTTGATGCTCCAGTTTTGGCATCTGGTCTGGCTGGTTAAAGCCATTTATATTGTGTCTATATAGTTTGGATTCTCAAAATATGTAAGTTATATGTATACCTTGTTGCCAGTAGGTTTAGAAAAGGTGTACATCTGTTGTAAAATATGCCTGTTCATTGTGGGATAGGGACTTTAAAGGAGAATCTGAAAGCATCTAGCTCAGGCATCTTACTCCTACTTTTCTCGTGCTTCATGCATGACCCGTGCTTCGTGCACTTAACTACGCTAACGTTTGAAAGATAGAAATATCAGAAGCATTTTCTCATATATTTACATTTCATTTGGCTGTATACATTATAGGAGTATTTGTTATTGTTAAGTTTTAAACATTTGATTTAATGATCATTTTAAGTTAAAGGGACACATGGCAATCTTGATTTTTTAAAAACTTGTGGTGTCCCATAAGTTTTTCTAAATAAGTAACACTGTTCAATCATTAATATTAATTATAAGAATAGTATACAGCAAAGTATTTTTGCATATTACAGACTGTTAATTATATTGCACCAATAATAATATATTTAAAGCTATGGTAAAATAATAAGAAAAAATGAAAACTCAACATTTTATCTAATGATAATATTAGCAAGCAGATTAAAAGTCAAAATGGTTATGAAAATTTAAATGTTTAATAAAAATGTCAAGATCGCCGTGTGTCCCTTTAAGCATTCATCGTAATTACAACTGATAAAAAAAGTCTTTTGGAAATGATACCATATGATACTATTGGATTAAACCAGCTTGTGCGACTGACAATGTTTTCCATCTCGATTTTCAGCTCAATAAGAAACAATAACTCATTGAAAGCGTGTGCAATAGAATGTCAATATGTCTCATATTAAGGTTGTAATTTACAATTAAAGCATCTGTTTCTATTGCTTTATAATTCTGTCGATCACAACTGTTATATATACATCAACTAAGGTTATCGGGCTCATTATTCATGATAATGCATAAAGACTACTCCAGTGCTAGAGGGATTGGATAACATAAACATTATTTTTTGGGTTCGAAATTTTCAAGGATCTCTTTTCTGTATTATTAGGATAAACATGCCCTGTATTCCTAAGGTTTATAGTTCCATCGCCCGTTAGGGCACAGTAGTATCTTGACTGTTTATTGCTGCCTCTGTTAAATACTGTAAGTGCTATATATATGTTTAGTAGTGACGTCGACAGCACTTGATGTTCAAGTATTGTTTAGTTTTTGAGAGTGTGGCACAACCATAGTGATGACATGCAAAACAAAGGGGATTATAGTGTTGTTTTGATTTTCCTTTGATTACGCTAATCATAAATCAAGAAATAATACAAATGTATTATCCACAACACTTAATAACTTAATTTAGTCATTATTTTATTTATTTGGGCAGTGTAGATCTGTAGAGTAAAAAACTAAATAAAAAATACAGGTTTATTTTTTGCTATCGAAGCAAAAAGCAACTTTTCTGTTCTCAATAACTCAAATGTTTGTTTTTAATAGGTAGTTGCGAGTCTTTTTAAGTACAGTGTTCTTCCAAACCAGTGCCTGTCAGGGTAGCGATTATTAATGTTACTTAATCGCAGTATCATATCTCTAGTACCTAACTTTTATAGGCCTCTTTTGTGACTGTGTCAGGTTCAAAACTGTTGTGTAATCAAAAATATACTTGTCAATAAACCGAAACAATATTATCACAGACGAAAGTCACCAGTGAATAGATACTGGGCTATTTTGTAACATTTGTGTGCTCAAGTTTGAATTCTTTTCCATTTGCTAATGGTCCAGACTTTATTGCTTTTATTAAAAATCGGATGAACAGTGTATTTAAATCCACTTGAGGTATATTTGTTAACAGACACCTGCATGGAGGCCTTTGTTATACCTCTTCATTGTTTTTTCAGCAATGGAGAGTTATTCAAAGTTCTCACCATGACCAAAAATTATTGCATTTAGTCTGGTCTAGAGTTGCCAAAACACAAGTTCGCACAAAACACAAGCTTACACAAAGTTTGGCAAGTGTCAGGATGAATACTGAATTCAATCTGTCCATAACGTCCCGTCGCTTCAGTTCCCCCCGTCACATAACACATTGTTGTCCCATCTCGTTTGTCAAATTGCGTAACACATTTTATTTACTAGCATTTCTCAAACAGTTTTGAATGAGTTGTTCCCAAACTTCATATACTCATAACAACTGATGACCTTATGTCCCTCTACATCACCCATGGTTGATTGCCTAATTTATTACAGAATTATGGCCCTTTGTTTGACTTAGAATAAAAACAAGCGGGTGTATTCATCACTTCAGTGATAGTTCTAGTTTAGCACTGCCCCAAAGAGAGGGAAAGGATACATAGGAATCCGGGAAACTGCTATTTTCTTACTGGGGAATAGTTTTCTAATGTTCTTCAATATACATAGGAATCCGGGAATCTGCTACTTTCTTACTGGCGAATAGTTTCCTATTGTTCTTCAATTTGCTCGAAGGATAGATTTCAATACACAGGATCGCCCAGTTTATATCCCCATCGGCACAGTCTCAAGCTTAGGTACTGCTGTGAATGACACAGCTGCCACTGTCAACCTGCTGAAGTACCTGTTCGTCTGTCTGACCTTAACTTGCTGATTTATGATTTAAAGACTTTTACAGAGGTAGCTGGAAGTGTAAATGTATGCCTGAATACAGTCTTCCAGAAAAATAAAATCAGGTAAATTTTGGCCTGCATACCCACTGAGGCTATTCCGTAAACATTGCTTAGGCCTAAATTAAAATATTGTTTGTTTGCCCTTTACCTACCCATCAAAAAAATCACTGGGTCAGGGCTCCAAGAATAGGATAGCCCGACACCCGGGGCTAGTCCAATCTGAATCGGGGCTAGTCTCTCTTTCCAAAAATGGTTGCCTGTCGGGCTAGTCAAAAATTCTCGGGGAAATCAAACCGTACGTGCAAACTAAAATTTAACCAGAAACCACAAATTCTCTCCCTTGATTAAAGTTCTTCAATTTGGAAGCGTGCATTTCATTGTTTGATTACAGGATTTGAACCAATCGCCTTACAGCTTTCATATTAACGTTGAGTGGTCATATGAAGTTGTCACGTTGGACATGTAGAAGAAGAAAGATCACTCGAATATTAACAGTTTGAAAGGTGATTTCGATTTTATATTCTTAATTTTCAATTAATTGCTGAATTTGTCTCATAAAAAAGCTTTGTAGAAACAACGAACGCTTATTCACAAATGCAAGCTGCTAAATGCACCTGTTTTGGATAGTTTAATTTGTGATTTGCGGCGCGAACCTAAAAATGTAAAAGAAAATGGTATTTTTTGTTTTTATATGATGCAATGGATAAATAAAAGGAAAATAAAGAAAAATAGAATCACAGGTGTATTATTAATTAATTATAAATAAAACAAAGTAAAAAAGCGAAGTATTCAATATAGACAAAATATATGTACCGTCAACTATTCATTGGTACTAACAATTTCGGGGCAACTAAAAAATAAATCAGGGCAAGTGACTTTTCAGTCAGGACAAGTGGACTTTTAAAATCTACTTGCCCTGGGCTAGTCTCCAATTTTAATTTTCTTGGAGCCCTGTGGGTAGGTTGGTAAAATATTTTATTTTATTTGATAAAACTATATTTTCTTGCATGTTGTTTAAAATGATATATTTTAACATGGATCTATCCTACAATGTATGTTGTGTGTTTGTAATTAATATTTAATGTGTGCTATTACATTACATAACACTAAGGTTGACTGCTTTTACATGTACCAACTTTGTACACTTCTGTATTGCTTGTTGCAATATTTCCAAGAAAATAAAAAATAAAATAAAATTTCGAAACGCAATAAAATATTTTGGGTCGGGGCTAAAAATTCGGATCGGTATAGATAAATGGCAAACAAACAATGTTTTAATTCAGGTTTTACATAGTAGTTTCTTTTAACTGCTCCCCTGATTATAGATGTTATTTAAGTCTGAGAAAATCCTCGTATTTCTTCAGTCTTTAAAAATAATGGGCATTCAGTTCTAAGTGCCTTGTCACAGCATTACCGGTATGTTTTATAAAGGAGAAATATTCAAACTTGTACCTGTAAATCCAATATGCAAAAAAGAAAAAGGCAGTTGCATGCTAAGCTTCCTTTGAAGTACTGAGTGTGTTTAATGAATCAAACTGGTGTACTGATGAAAGCTTGTATGTTCTGAACATCAGTAGCGGTTATAAAGCAATGCATTGAAGTATCGATATTATAGAATAACAGTCTTCTTTAAAGTTTTCCACAACCACCATGCAGTCATATGATATGTTCGACTTGGTTTTACATCAAGGGAACGGAAATCAAATGATGTTCATCATGACCATCTTGTCATAATTGTAGTTAACTATCATGTAATGTGGAGTGTCTAGGCCCTATTGTTTTATTCCAGTAACATGTGATTTTTAGTTGGGATATAGTTGATTTATGATTAAATTATGCTATCTCTAAAAATGAAATGCAATTTTTATTATAATTTGCATTATGATAGAAGAGGCACTCAATTTAGGACGGCATTCATTTTCCATCATTGTTTTTTTAGTTCAGACAAAAATATTGTTAAAAGTATGCCCCGCACATCAATTTATAAACACTACAGCATATTCGTAAAGAGATATGCATAAAATCTGTGAATAATACAATAGAAATCGAATGTAACCGTCCCAATTATAGGATAATAATCTAATAATCGTTATCAGCTGAGAGATTTTCCATGTCGGAAATAGTTAAATTCCGAAAGTCAAGTTATCATAAATTCTCCATACCATCCGCCCATTTATGGCAATTTCCTACAATTTATAGCAATTTGAATGACTTGGCTTTTGGTTTATCAGATTGTTTCGATAATTATATCACTTTCAAATGTGTCAAGTATGACAGTTTTATTGAAGCCTATAATCTATGATGGTATCTTATGCAGGGTTAGAACTTAAGATTTTAAGTGGTGTATTGTTAGAAAAACTAGTGGGGTTCTGCGCGTTTTTAAGAAATCAAGACTGCCATGTGTCTTTAATCAAGTGTTTTGAGTACTTCACTGATTAAATACCTATTTTGTTGTGATTAATGTTTCAGAAGTTTGAGCTGAAAGAAAAATTACAAATTTGAACTGCCAGTCGACAATATACAGTAATTAGTAATATTTATTTATTATGATTGCTCCATCTAATACAATATTGTAATATATACAGCATGGGGATACATATGACTGATTGTATAATTATGGTGAGATTACTTTGAGACAGATACAGGTTTGTGATTAGAGGACTGCAATCGAAAATCATTGTAATTAAGTGACATTCATCAATGTGTATTGTGTAATTTCAAATTCTTTCTTTATTCGGCACAAACATCATACAATGTTTTTCACCAATACAATATAGGCGGATGAATAGTGATTCATCAATGAATAGTGTAAATCTTTTTAACCAGATTTATCAACGGATAAAAGAACTGTTATTAAATCGACAATTGTCGTTGGGGGGGAGGGCGTGTGAGCAGCCTGGGCTGTTACAGCTTTTGGTTAAGAAGTTTGTCAGGGTTTTTCCAAAACCTCATAACTTGAATACTATCCAATGGGTTTTGTTATATTTGCACAGTTGTTACATTTGATCATTAGCTATCCAGCAATATCAATGTTTTCATGACCTTGACCTTCAGTTTAAGGTCACACTTGATTGAAAAGGTTAACTTCTTTTAGTAAAGAAGTTTTATCCAAGTTTTTCCAAAACATCATAACATGAAGGGCATCCAACAGATTGAATTGAGCATTACCTGTTCAACATACCATTTTCTATTACCTTGGCCTTCAGTTCAAGGTAACACTTCATTTTTCACACTTGTTATTTCATATGTTATTTTCACTGTCCCAATACTATGGGAATCATCAATCGTTTTTCGTAATCACTGAAAAAAAAGAATCTGTTTTTTTTGTGGCGTTTCCCCAGTCTTGTCACAAAAATTATAAAGGGACGCTTTTGTCTTTAACAGTCCAAATATTTTCATAAGATTACAGATGAAATGACATGTGGAGGGGAGGAGTGGGTGAGGGAAGGGGGTTGTTCTCCATTGTGCATGGCTAACTAACTTGTACCCACAGGACCCTGGACCTATACCTGATACCTCGGAGATCCAATTTTCAATATTTCTTTTAAATACTTCGGACATTCACCAATATATTACAGCAAACTAGTTAACAATGATACTATAACTACCAAATCAACACAGTCCTGTCCAAAATCATTGACACATTCAAATTGTATCAATATTTATAAAAATACAAGGACAGTACAGTTAATTTACACATGTTTAATAATTTACAGTTTAATTTTATGTTCTGCTGTACTCATGTAATGCCTGGTGTTTGATCTTTGATAACCCTTCATTTGATTCTTTAAGTACAGATTGTTTATATACATGCCTGTAAATCCCGCTTACCAACTGACCATAGTCGGCTGGACTTAACTTTTCAGATCAGCAGGATAATCTCTTAAAATCCAAACAATTAATGAATCAACGATACATTTTTTCATTTAAGTGGATTAAAATGAATGGTTGGCTAACAGTTCATAATTTCAGGGGTTTTGAATAGGAATTACCAGATCTTACAATGATATTGATTTAATGTAGCGTGATGTTGTTTATAGCCACATAGATTAAGTGGTGTGAAAGTAGTTCCAGCTCTACCACAACTGGAAAATGCTGTTGATAAAAATAACTACTTGGACCACATAGTAGAGCCTGGGCATAGAGATAATGTTGCCTTTGTCCCTATGTCTGTCCAGTATGTCAGTACACAGGTCTCGCTTGCATACATTTCCATGTAACTCTATCTCATTTAGGTATGATGAAAGTTGGTGGATCATGAAATGAAGGTCCTCAAGTTGCTTCAGATTATTTTTGTGTAGACTTTTGTGCCCTTGAAGTAATGGCGCTGTCCGTCGGTTCGTTTGTTTGTCCATTCGAAACAATCATGTCTCTGCCATAACTTCAAAAGTAATGAAACTTCACACAAATGTTGATCACAATGGGAAAGTTTGTCAGGCGCAAGAATCAGGTCTTTACCTCAACGGTCAAGGTCACACTTGGAGGTCAAAGGTCAAAATGAACTTCGGCGGCATTAATGTCCTTTACTGGTGACATTTCTTGTTTGTCTTAATTTGAGTAAGTTACCTCTATAACAGACTCAAAATACAAAGCTGTAATCTCAAATCAGGACCTTCCCCCTTCCTGTCTCCCTCCCTTTCTCCTCCCACTCCCCTTTCTCCAGACCCCTTAAATAGACATAATATTAAAAAATACTTTCCCCTCAAAAACAAAACACCTTCCCTTTAAAGTAAACAAAATACCAATTTATAATAAAACTTCCATCCTGAATTACAATACAAACATTGCTGGAACTACTTTCTTTTGTAAATAGATTGGTATGAATGACTAGATATCTGCAGATCAAACAACTTCCACTTAGGGTATCATGACCTTAAAGGCACCTTAACGGTACCAGGTGCTTAGGAATATAGACATAAGATTTTGGGGTGTGGAATTTTTGGCAGGTTACATAAAAAATCAATAACATTTCTAGGATTTCTAGGGGTAGTTTTAAACATCGTAGCCAGAAAACGTTGGCTGGTATATGTACTCAATAGAATATGTAAACGAGAAAGCGTTGATTCTTATGGATGGTCGGAGGTATAGAGTACTGGTTCTACCCAGGAAAGAGTGGGTGGTCTGCCTCCACCACGAAAAATCAACCGTCATACATAGCCTAAAATGTGCTGAACCAACTCAATAGAATTTCAATTTGTTATTTCTGCAGAAATGAACATAATTATATGCATTTTTCTGACCAAAATCATCTCGGTTGAAACATATTTATTTAAAAAAACATGCAAATTATGTTACCATATACATAGTTTTTTACAGGGATATTTATTTTAAAAAAAAATGCCTCCAGGCGTTAGTTAATGTAACACTTGCTCATTAACACCAATCTGTTTAGGTCTGCTTGCTGGCTGGGGTTCTTTGCCATCGCTGTTTAGATAGGCAGAGTTGCCGTTCTTTGTATTCAAAGGCTGTAGGTTCGATTCCACTTAAAAGTACTTAGTTCGAATTCTCCATCGTTAACTAAGGAAATTAAACATGCCTACTGTGTACATGTACTTTCATATAATACGTAAGGGACTTCATTTCATGTTTGACAATATGCTTACAGCGGAAACCGTATACTAAACTGTCACTTCAATTTTGTCGTCTGCTGGTCGGTCGAGTTCAGGTTGGACATCAGCTATGTGCCTTCCTCAAATACATTTTATTTATCCCATCTCTCTATAGTTTCCTGAAAAATATGTTTGCATCCATTATTAAAATTGCATGTGCGATTTTACATCTTACCTGGGCAGTTTATGAAAAGACAACTCTTCAAATAGTTGTCAAAAATATCAGTAGTATTTGCTTCCCTTAATCTCAAACTTACAGTGGTTGTGAATTTGCAGTTGTCTCCCTTTAATTGAAATTTTGTTTACAAATAGTATTTTATGCCTGCAATGAACAAGATTGAAATGTGTGATGCATCGTCACATTGGCGGGTGGGTTGGGTACGACAGTCATCAAACGGTTTCATTTGATGATGCAAAACAGACGGCGTCATTTGACTTACTCACGTCCCTGTCATGGATTAGCAAACAATGCGGTAGATCTAATTATCATACGCAATTACAATATATAATTACCAGTCGGTATGTCCGATTCGCTCTGCAATCAGGCAAAGCGTCGAAGTCGGTCATCACTTTTAGTTTCAGACTGATAAGCTTGCTGATTTTCAACAGGCCGTGGCTCATACATGTACGGCTGTACAACAAATTCATTTTCGATCACCTTGTCCAGTAATTCTTGTTCCATGTTATTTGTGTCAGAATAGTTATATGGTAAATCCATGTATGTCTATGATAAATCGTATCTGTACCTCAACAGGGAAATTTCCGCATGGCAAAATCTACGTCATCAGTGTGGAGCGCCATCTATAGGGCAAAATTAACATCAAGGGGAGGTAACTCTATTTTGAAGGGAAAAATACTTGTTGTTTTAACAAGTATTTCTTTTTCAAAGTTTTTTTTTTATTTTAGTTGTTTTACCATTCAATTCACTTTATTGATTTAAATATAAAAATATAACAATATGCATTTTAAAGGGTGACTGTGGAACTTTAAAGGGACACATGGCAATCTTGATTTTTTTAAAAACTCACGGCATCCCATTAGTTTTTATGCATAACTTGTTTTTAGCTCGACTGATCAGAGATCAGCAGAGCTTATGCCATGGTGTGGCATCCGTCCGTCTGTCTGTCCGTCCGTAAACTTTTATTTGTAGCGACTACTCCTCTGAAACTACTGGATGGATATTCATGAAACTTTACAGAAATGTTGCCCATGAAGTCTAGTTGATCCTAGCAAAAATTCATGTTGATGTGAAATCCAAGATGGCCACCGCAACTAAAAATAGATTATTAAAATACAAGTTTGTAGCGACTACTACTTGAAAACTGTAAGTGATATTGATATGGGACTTTTTCTAAAATGATCAGCATGACATGATGTTGGTCCTTGTCAAAAATCGTTTGATTCGACGTTGAACATGGCTGCCAGTGGCCATCTTTGTTTACATAGAGTTATATAGTAAAAACTTGTAGCGACTACTCCTCTGAAACTACTTGACGGATGTTTATGAAACTTTACAGGAATGTTGCTCTTGATGTCTAGTTGATCCTAGCAAAATTTCAGACTGGCCGGAAATTCAAGATGGCCGCCACGGCTAAAAATAGATTTTCAAAAAACAAGTTAATGGCGACTACTTCTTAAAAACTATAAGTGATATTGATATGGGATTTTTTCTAAAATGATCAGCATGTCATGATGTTGGTCCTTGTCAAAAATTATTTTGATTCGATGTTAAACATGGCTGTCAGCAGCCATCTTTGTTGACAATGAGTTATGTAGTAAAAACTTTTAACGACTACTGCTCTGTAACTACTCGACAGATTTTCATGAAACTTTACAGGAATATTGCTCTTGATGTCTAATTGATCCTAGCAAAATTTCAGGTCGGCCGGAAATTCAAGATGGCCTCCATGGCTAAAAATAGATTTTCAAAATTCAAGATGGTAGCGACTACTTCTTGAAAACTATAAGTGATATTGATATGGGACTTTTTCTAAAATGATCAGTATGACATGATGTTGATCCTTGTCAAAAATCATTTTGATTTGATATTAAACATGGCCGCCAGCGGCCATCTTTGTTTACATAGAGTTATATAATGAAAACTTGTAGCGACGACTCCTATGAAACTACTTGATGGATTTTCATGAAACTTCACAGGAATGTTGACCTAGCTATCAAAAATCTATCAGTAGAGCTTCAAGGTCATTGACCTCTTGTTGCATATTATTAACTGGTGATTGTATTTCAATATTAATATATTTATGGTAGAATAAGACTGAAAAAAATACAAAATTCAAAATGATACTGGATAAATAAATCGAGACACTTATTTCAATGTTTAATAAACACTTCAAGATTACCATGTGTCTCTTTAATAAGTAGATGGGAGCTTATCAGTCTGAATTCATGTAATATTTATTAACTAAACAATGGCCAGTTATTGCCACAAAATTTGAGTGTTGGTGTTTAAGTTTGTCATATAATATCTCGGTATTCAATCCATTTTATTTTCATATGAGGTTATTTTCAATTTCAACATTTATCAAACATGTTTATTGCATAATTGATTTTGTAATATATAACACATGTACAGTAAAGCACAAACTGAACATTACAAATTACTTGACAGCGAAAATTAGAAAAATTAATAGTCTTTGGGCAGATGAAATTTGTCAGGCAGACATTTTGTGGTCTGTTAATATTTACTAAGTAAGACTCTATGACTTTAGAACATGGTTGAATGGTCAGTTTCGAGCTTAAAGAAAAAATCAAAGTGCTGAAAGCACTGATGGACTAGGGCCTTTGGAAATTGAACAGTTCTGTGGAGTGTACATGGTGTAAGTGCATTTAAGAACATTGTATGCACTGACCTTGCGTATGTATTTGGATGGTACTACAGTCTGCCCACAGTGTTTTCTTTCCCGCCAAATGAATTAGTACTGACCATTGAATAATAATATTTAACAGAAAAAGCATAATAGCGAACAATTGTTATCAATAATGGTGCATTGTTTTTCCTATTTTACTATTGGACTGTCTGTAAGTATCAATTTGGTTCTGTGTTGACAAAACAGGTGGTAAGCGTCTGCTTGAGTTCGAAGGGATCAAATTGTAATTATTAAATTCCGACGCATGCACCAGATAGAAATATGGGCCGTATGAGTTATCCTTTTAGGAAAAATACATCTAATTTTATTATTGTTTACATATTTTTTTTTATTGTGCTATGTATTCCATCATTTATTAATTCGGAGCAACATTATTCATATCTGTACAAAGTTGGATTCGAAAAAATTCTTCTCCACTAGATTAATAGTGATCGCGGGTCATGAAATCAACGCGTGATGAGTTCAATCTATTGCATCTGAAATGCCGCTTCTACAGTTGTAAATTCTGCAATTATAACATTTTGATGAAGACTTTCTTTAAGATTGTCTCCATTAGGTGAGGGATGTTCCATTTTCCCACTAATATCGCAAATCTTTTATTCTTTTTTGCTGAAAAATAACTACTTTTACTCGGAAGCATTGGTCCTTAAATTTCGACATTAATATGCAAATGAACTACTTTATCCCAGGTTTGCGAAGCTGGATGTACGGGGTCCAAACGGGGTGTATAATATTTCGAGATAAAATATATCGTCTTGTTTCTTGTCTTAGTAGAAAAAAGTATAGGCCCAAACATCACATTCTTCAATTTTCTTTCCATTTCCCACTGCCTATTTACGATTTAGATGGTATTTGTCTGATCCGGAGAACCATTTCTTCTCTACACAAGGCCAGGGCTCCTATGAATATGCATACAGTGAGTGGGATGGGGTTTACCTCTTTTATGCGATTGAACACCCAATTAAAATGACAGCTGACGCTCTGTCTATTAGCGTAGTGATACATTACGTCAGTGACGATCTGTTGCGGCTATTAGCGTGCTCGAATTTTGTCGCCTGCTAAGGACTAGGGCCCCTAGTCCAATAAGTTCTTTCCTCCCATTACTTGCAGCATACTGATGTAGCATTTTGACATCATTGCTAGTTTTTAGTTACCTCAGTATCAATTTGATTAATTGTATCTATTCAAAGTCAGGCCTTTTTTTTTGATTCTATGTTCTTTAGAAAGAAAAAGAAAATAGGAAAAATAGTATTTTTTTATTTCCTCCGCTGCAAGTTTGAACCGCCATTTACGAAAAAACATCAGAAACTTGTGCGAGTAAAAAATAGCATGAACGATTGGCAAATACTAAGCACAAACGTATCGATAGATTCATTTATCCAATCAAAATCACTGTTTATAAGTGTTAACATGCACGTGGGTTTAGACAGCCACACAAGGATTTGTCAAAAAGTTAAAAAAAATGTCCGATGTAACATCAGATACTTTTAAAGTATATATAAACAAATAATTTTCATGTTTTAGTTTTTTGTTTACCGAAACATAAAACTGAAGTTTTCCATTGACAATTAAGGTTAATCAAAAAGATGCTATCAGTATGTATTTTCACATAATAATTTGTTTTCCGACCAAACAATAAAGTCATTGAAATCAAATGGAATTTTATTTTTAGTTTTTTCCCTCCTCCTTCGTACGTACAACATTCATGGATCCTGTCCTTCGTAAAACATAGAAACAAAAAAAAAAAGGCCTCAGCATTTTAAAAACACTTTCAGTGTAATACAAATATTAGTATATGGGCTTTTACATGCAAAATTAGTGGAGGTATTTATTTGAGGGGTTTGAGGTCTCTTCCCCGTGTGGTTGCCGGGGTAGAATACAACCACTGCAAACACACCGTCACATGCAGAGGGGTAGGACCCCACATTCATATTCATTTTGTAATTTTTTGTTCATACTCATTAAAGGTCTTCATCATGACCCCTGCATTGTTTCAGCTAGGTGCCATCTGGCTCACATCACCAAGACCAGTGGCAGAAAAACACTAAACTTGGCTCCAGCGTAAATGGAATGTCTACAATAGAATTTGCAGCAACTCTGCAGTTCAGGGTGAGAAGGTCCTAGTCCCATTCTCCATATTTTATATCGATGTACATGGAAGATGAGCCTGGCATGTTCATGCCTGTTAGGCGCCATATAACCTTTCATGTGTTGGTGCACCTTAAAACCCAATTCAATTCAATTCAATTGAGGTCTCTAGTTCACAAAATTGGAAAAACATCAATTTGAAGTTAGTGGTCGCTTGAAGTTTATGATGTGTTTATGAGGTTGACAGTTTGGACAAAGCTGAGAAATGGTCAGTTTGAAGTAAAAATCTGTGATACACAGTGAAAAACATGAAGTATACAATGTGCAACCTAGGATTATAATTTTAATAAAATGAAAATTTTTCGCAGAAGTGGCACTATTTGTTTGATTGTTAGTATTGAAGGCAAAAATTAGGTGACTGTTTCCCATGTTGAAGGACCCGACTATAAAGTTGAACACGGTACTGCAAAAGTTAATATAGATAACAATAAACAAAAGTTTGATAGAAAGGATTAGATGCTCCAACGGTATAGTGGGTCTATCATTTGTTTATCTGGAATAAATAATTGGTAATATAAGTATATAAAACTTACAGTTTAAAAGAGTAAGCTGCCCTAATTAAACTTTTTCTGATTTCTCTATCCCTTGTCTTCTTCTGTCCATCTGCAAAACTTTAATGCACAAAATTAATTTAAGATTACCGCCTATAACTTTGTCATTTTTATTCCTCGAAGGGAGACATATAGTCCTTCCATCGATTCGTCTGTTCACACAGGTATACTTGTGAACCTTTTTAGAGGTACAATCTTACCTTCTGTGGCCTATTTTACTTGTGTGGCTAGTCATAGAAGCAAATGACTTTCAGTCAATATAACAGGGTGTTGTGCTTCATTTAAAGCAATAGAAAATAAGTCACAGAGGCGTGACTCAATGTGTCCAAGAGTGTCTAAATGTGTCCAAGTGGCAAACATGACACAGAAGTCAAGTTTGTATGTCTCAAAAGGTCACACAAGATCACCAAAAGAACAACCACATAAGTCGAAAGTCTACAAGTATACCGCGGGTTGATCCGCTCTGAAGACCTTGTCAGGCGGGGAGTTTGATGGGGCAGTACATCTGTCAAACGGTAACGCAGGTGTCCTAAGGTGAGCTCAGTGAGGACGGAAACCTCGCGTTGAGCAAAAGCTCACTTGATTTTGATTTTCAGTTAAGTCCACTTGTCCATCCGAAACAATCATGTCTGACAGAAACAATCATGTCTGACAGAAACAAACAATCATGTCTGACAGAAACAATCATGTCTGGCAGAAACAATTATGCTGACAGCTATAACTTCAAAAGTACTGAAGGGAATTTCACGAAACTTCACACAAATTAATGTCAACATGTTAATCACAGTGTTACATAAAAGAATCAGGTCCTTACCTCAGAGGTGAAGGTCAAACTTGGAGGTCAAATGGCAAAGATGAAATGAACTTCTGGAACATTTATCACTTACTGGTGACATTTCTTGTTTCCATCAAACTTTGCATATGATTAGCCAGCTTATCTAGCTATTTATACTAAAATGTTTTGGATACAGACTAAAGTCTGGATTATGTTATGGATGCAGACTATAGTCTGGATTATGTTATGGATACAGACTATAGTCTGGATTATGGTATGGATATAGACTATAGTCTGGATTCTGTTATGGATGTAGACTTATAGTCTGGATTATGTTATGGATGCAGACTATAGTCTGGATTATGAAATGGATAAAGACTATAGTCTGGATTATGTTATGGATGCAGACTATAGTCTGGATTATGAAATGGATACAGACTATAGTCTGGATTCTAAAGTACATAATACTGAAAACTTAAGCAAAATCTTAACTTTTGCAACATCTTTTCCATTTATCTAAATACAACTGTGCATCTGTATAGTCAGTAATAAAAGCCAACTTGTCATTATCAATAGCAAAAGGTCAAGGTCACAGTCTGAGTTCAAAAGTACTGAAAATTTAACATTCTCTATAATTTCTTTAATTTGTTCATATGTTTTCATCAAACTTTGCAAATGTATAGTTATTGACTAAAGTCAATATGAAATGGTTAAGTCACAGTCAAGGTCAGTTTGTTCAAATGTTACAAATGAGCGACAGTGGCTCTCTGCGTCTTGTAGAGATAGTACCACAGGAAGAAATCAGTAATTGCATATTGAGTACTTTGAGAAAAGTTCTTAAGGGTCACTCTAGCGAATCAGTGGGGTGAAGAGCTGTTATTGATAATACGTTTTAGTTAATTTGATAAATTAGAGATGCATATTTTTGGTTAATAGAGAGGATATTTGTTCAGTTGGAGTGAATGTCAGATTATTTGATAAGTGAATTGAGAAAACTATTTTCTAGAGTGTGTAGAATGTATTTCTGCAGTATTTTCCTGCTTCTAAATGAAAATATATCTATTTATGACATACAGCCAACCTTCTTTTTGTTTATTTAATTTAATCACTGTGGTAGTGTAATATTTAAGCCATGACATAAATACCCTAATGCACTAAGCATTGCTCTGTCTGTTCTGTTCGGACTGTCAGTGAGCTGTGTGTGCAACTGGAATGGCCTTGTTCACTTGTTTAATAAAAACAATATTAACAAGAAATATCACTGTAAGTGATAAATGCCCCAGAAGTGTCCTTTGACCTCTAAGTATGACCTTGACCTTGAAGCCATGGACCTGGATTTGTGCACGACTACTCATTTGGTTGTGGTGAGCACTTGTGCTAAGTTATTTGAAAATACATCCAGGCATGCAAAAGTTTGTGTTTTTGTTGTTGTTTTTTTTGGTTTTTTTGGCCCACCTTCTCAACCCCTTTTATCTGCTCTTTTCTTTCGCCTCCCATCACTCCGTCTTCTGCCAGCTCTGCTGTTGTCCCTCCTACTAGATGGTGATCTGTTCTGACATACTTTCTGCTGAAGCCTCGCTGTATATTCCGTTTCAGCTACGACTCTCGCTGTTCACCCGCAGTTCGCCTTTTTTTTCCTTCGGATTGTACTGTTTCTGGGACATTGCTGATATGTCTTCTGTTATCGTCTATTGCTGTGAAACAGCCTCCCCCTAGTACTCCATGGTACTCCATTCTAGCAACTATGCCACTACTAGGCTACTGGCCACTACATACTTTAGACGCGCCATACGAAGAACCAACGAATTTCTGTCTACAGCTTCCCTTCCTTCAGTGAACATCGGCCTAACATCGTCACAAGACAGCAGTGAGGTACTAACTACTCATGAATCAAATTTGAGGGCCGAGAAGGTGGATTTTTGCCGAATGGTAATGAATGATAAGCAATGATTAATGAAAGATGATAATGGAGAGACCAGCATCCGGCGGGGTTTGAACCCACGACCTTCCGCTTGTGGGCCCAGTGCTCTACCACTGGGCTATAGAGATATTGACCGGACACAATTTGACCTTTGACCTCTAAATGTGACCTTGACCTTGGGGCCACAGACCTGGATTTTGTGCGCGACACATCGTCTTGTGGTGGGCACTTGTGCCAAGTTATTTGAAAATCCGTCCATGAATGCCAGAGTTGTTGACCGGACACAATTTGACTTTTGACCTCCAACTGTGACCTTGACCTTGAAGACCTGGGTTTTGCACGCAACATATCGTCTTGTTATGGTGATCACTTGTGCCGAGTTATTTAAAAATCGCTGCAGGGGTTGTGACATTACGGTCCGGACACGAAATTGCGTACCTGTTTTTTACCTATGAACTTCAAGTGTGACCTTGACCTTTGAGGTATGGACCTGGGTTTTGCGCGCGACACATCGTCTTGTTATGGTATTCACTTGTGCCAAGTTATTTAAAAATCCCTGCAGGGGTTGTGAAGTTACGGTCCGGACACGAACTTCGGAATGACAGAATCAGGAGGCCTGAGGACGATACGATTACTATATGCCACCGAAAGCCTTCGGGGGCATAAAAAGACACTCAGATCCTCTCTATATATATACAACTTATAAAAATATAAGATTTTATGTCGTGAGTGGACACCGGAGTGAAAATATAAACAGTGAAAATGTAAGATATTAATTATATAACTCGATATTTTCACTGATGTGTGTATGACGTACATACGTACGTCTCGTTTTTACATTCAAGTTTTTTATTAAGTCAATTTCTCAGATACCAAAAGCCGTACGGTTTTCAAACTTCAAACATACTTACATCTATATGGCAGCAATATGTTACTACACAAATCAGGTCAATATAAATAACCTTGACCTACTTTTACACTTTGTTAATTTACATCAAAGTTTTTAATTCATGTTTCTTACATCAAAGTTTTTTGTTAAGTCCATTTCTCCAACACCAGATGCCTTAGAGCTTTCAAACTTAACAAATGTTGATTACTACATGACAGCAATATGTTCCAATGAAAAGTGGGTCATATGAATTGCTTTGACCTACCACTGGCACTTTGTTAATGTACATTCAAGTTTTACATTCAAGTTTTTTATTTACTCAGATTCTCAGATATCAAAAGTCATACAGTTTCCAAACTTTATTTACACACTTACATCTATATGACAGCAATATGTTCCTACCAAAATCAGGTCAATATAAATGACCTTGACCTACTTTTTACACTTGGTTAATTTACAGAAGCAGTACAGCTGTTAAACTTCATACACACATCTGTATGACAGCAGTATGTTCATAACTCAAATCAGGTCGATATAAACGACCTTGACCTACTTTTAACACTTTGTTAATTTACATGAATTTTTTTTTAGATCACCTGAGCCATACCATATAGTCCCCGGGGTCAAAAATGGCGTTGCCCTGGGGGTCCAAAGTTTGTATATTGAGATTTTGCATGTTTTTCATATACTTATACAGGAAAAACTTTAAAATATCTTCTTTTCTGAAACCACAAGTCACAGAGATCTCATATATTACAAGTAGCATCAGCTAATGGTTCTCTACCAATTTTGTTCAAATGGTGATTTGGCCCCATCCAGGCGTCACAGTTTTACATAGGAAAAAAATACTAAAATCATCTTCTCTGTTACTACAAGAGCCAGAGGTTCAATATTTTGCATTTACTTATAAGCTTATGGTCCTTTACCAAGCTTGTTTTAATGGTGACCCTGGGGTCACATTTGGCCCCGCCCCAGGGGTCACGTGTTTTACATGTATAGAGCAAAATGTTTAAAAAATCTTCTCTGAAACTCCAAGAGCCAGAGGTTTAATATTTTGCATTTGCTATATAAGCTTATGGTCCTCTACCAAGGTTGTTCAAATGGTGATCCTGGGGTCAAATTTGGCTCTGTCCTAGGCATCACTGTTTTACATAGATTTATATAGTAAAAAAAAATCAAAAAATCTTCTTCTCTGAAACTACAAGAGCCAGAGGTTTAATATTTTGCATTTACTATGAGCTTAGGCCATATCAAATTAATTCCCAGTTTATCATCCCCGCCCGCCCCGAATATTGTATGCCGCCCCGACAATTTTTATTTTGAAAAAAAATAAAAAAAAAAATAAAAAAAATAAATAATAATAATAATGCCCAGATTGTGGGGTATTGTTCTGAATGTGAAAAACCAAGAGTCCTGTATTGTAAACATGTGGTGAAAGGAACGAAAAGAACTGATTTGCTTCAAATCTTAGCTGACCTACAATATACATGTGGTTCTGTCCTTCAAGATGTTGAAACAGAGGACAGTCATATTTTACATTCGGTATTTGTTAGAAAAAATGTAACTTGTGACATGTCAGTGGAACTACCATATTTTTCTGCTGGCTTCGAATCCGTATGTTATTACTGTGGTTCGTCAGATGACCTTGTAGAACCAGATGATAAATATCCCGTATGTGAGTTGTGCCTATCTGGCAAACAGTCATTCGTAAATAAAAGGGGAACTGTTTCAAACAAGAAGAAGTAAGTTATATTGAGAACTTCAACTTTTAAAACTCACATACATGGTAGTTTATATCATTATAAATACAAATGTATGCTATAGCAGTGACAATTGGTAATGAAGAGAGTGTTCAAAACATAATACTTCTGGTTATTAATATTTTTCTGATGTTTGATGTCATCTCAGGAAAATAAAAAATAAAAAATAAAATTGCACCCCCCGCCCCAATTTTTTCCAAAATTTGGATGATAAACTGGGAATTAATTTGATATGGCCTTATGGTCCTGTACCAAGTTTGTTCAAATGGCCCCGGGGTGACATTTGGTCACATTTGGCCCTGCCAAAGGAGTCACATGTTTTACATAGAATTACATAGGGAAAAACTTAAAAAATCTTCTCTGAAACCACAAGGCACACAGCTCTCATATATATTATATGTAGCCCTGGGGTCACATTTGGCCCTGCCCCAGGGTTTACACTCTAGCACCTTCATTGCATATTTGATCATTACCAAACTTTGTCAGTGTCTTTATATCACTGTTGTTAACACAACAGAAGCCACATTTCTTAAACAATCTTAACAAACTGGCACAGATTGTATGTTACCATAAGATTTCGAAGAAGTTCGATAATGGGCCTGTACTCGGGTGATCGATTGAAAGCCATCTCGGCCCTCTTGTTTATTAAGTCAGTTACTCACACACCAAAAGCTTACTGTATTCAAACTTCATACACACTTACATCTATATGGCACCATTATGTTCCTACCCAAATCAGGTCCATATAACTTGCCTTTTAATATTACACTTAACGTTTTGTTACTTCATTTTGTAAGCAACCGATAACCCTTTAGTAGGACACATTTTCTATTTTAAAATAATTCTTTTAGGTATTGGTAAAATTTCTACTGCGTCTAATTAAAATGGGGGTAAAATCATTCTTTAAAAGCGAATGTGATTTAATGGATTTGGGATTAATACAAATTCATTCAGGTGAGATATTAAGAAAAAGTTTACTGCTTAAATAATCCACCTACAAACTCGCAGATCCTAATGCTGTTAGGATTTTTTAATTGAGTAAATACAGACATTGAACTTTCAATATTCGCGAATACAAATGTTTTCTGAACATGAAATGAAGTTACAAAGCCAAGCAAACTCTATAAAAAGTTGTTGCTGTTTCTTTCATTAATATTAAAGGGACTGGAGGAGATTGGAACTATTAAGGGTGTCAGTCCAAACGCGAATAAAACCATTATAGTGTGTTTCGGTTTTATATTCAATTTGAAGTTGCACTAAACGTCCCTATGATCCATACAATTTAATTATTGTTGATCAATAGTTTGGTCTGAAAAACTAGACCACTCTGCTTAGTCTTACAGTTTTGTTGCTTAAAGAGGCACTACCTATATCTAAGCGATTTTTAATGTAAAATGTTAAATACTCAATATTACTGCATTTATATGTATACAAAGCTATTTTATGAGGATTCTAAGAAGAAACATGGTTCGTATTCCAGTTCTGTAAATTATTAATTATGATCAAAACAATATCTTGAATAAAATGCTGCCCAGCCGTTTATTCCTTCCGGAGAACTACGAGTTTTTACGATTTTCTTGGACATGCGCAATGCGATTACAAACTATTCGGCGCAGTTCCGATAGCAAACGAATCAATCGGAACTCTTCGCTAATCAGACGAGGTAGTTCCGATTGTAAACGAATAAGATCGGAAAATCTCCGCAATCAGCTTGTCTAAAACAATTAAGAATACAATTTCAAAAATCCGATCTTTTCAATCCTGTTTTTCCCCAGCAAAACGCATATTAGATGGGGTGAATTTATTGCCACTTACCTTTTTCATAGTCCTCTTTATAATTAAGTAAAGTTTATATCAATTGGTGGACAAAAAGATAAAGGTAGAGCCTCTTTAAGTCATTAAAAATAATTGCCTTTTTAATGATCAAAGTACATTTTATTTAAATTTTGTGCACAATTGCACAATTGCATTTTCTAAGACTTCTTTGTAAAATGCATTTCTTAGGTGGGTCAGTTATGACCTAGCAAAAAAACCACAAAAAAAACGAAATGTACGTATAAAGTTTTAAGATTGTAGGTCATATAATTCATGAATAACAGCCAGGTAACTATGAACTTAACCTTTGACCTACTTACCTCAACATTAATTGAGTCAGGGAAATATAAATGACCTTGACATTGTTATTGTTTTACCATGGGTACTATTTGTGTGAAGTTTCAAAATTGTAAGTCCTATAGCTATAATTGTTTCTTAGAATTGGATCATTGTCAGGTCAATGTGACCTTGATCGCATACACTGACAGGACCAAAAGAAATATGCCTTTAAATCTAACATCTTCTCACCTAAGGCAATTAATACACCTGGCTATGAAGTTATTATAATGAGTGTGTGTGTTTTACTTTTGGAGTTACCATGTGGAATATGAGTTCATGATGACCTTGACCTTTAACCTACTAACCCTAAAAGCAACAGGGTTCCACCTCTCACCAAGAGCAATATGGCTATAAATTTTATACTCCAGCAGTAATTGCTTGAAATATGTATGTACATCAGAGGTCATGGTAACCTTGATCTTCGACATACAGGTCCCAAAAGCACTAGAGCTCCTCCTGTCACCAAGGGCAATGTACTTAAAGTTATCATACGGAATGCATAGTGCCATACTAGGCCATGGTGACCATGACCTTTGATGTAGTGACCCTAAAAGAAGTAGGGCTTGCCCTCTGAACAAGGGCAATGTTCGAAGTTATTTTGCGGAATGCATATTATGGGGACTAACTTTTAACAAACATTAAGATTCCATCTCTCACCAAGAGCAATGTACCCATGCAGTTTGAGTGGGGTATTACGATTTCAAAGTTAAAGAGTGTAATGCTTAATTTTTTATGGGTGGATGGATGGACGGACTACATCATACCGTATTTCATCCTTTTTTTCAAATGGGCGTAAATATTTATGATCAAGCAGCAAAAACTGGCTGTGTTGCCGATTTTTCCTGAAGAAACATTTTCCTAAACAGTAATTAAACCGAAGGAAACATGCCGTTTATTAATGCATACTGCACGCACAGTTAGTTTACATAAAAGAAACTAGAGCACATTATGAGGGTTTTTCATTTGTATTTGGACTGATACCTGCATCCCTCTTCTACATCACCTCCAGTCCCTTTAAAGAAAGCAAGTTTTCACATTTCACTAAGCATTTTTTTTTGCAGGATTGTAATATCCTCCTGGACCACAACTTTTAATAGTGTACAAAACAAGCCGACAATTTCTTGAGAAAGCCAGGTCTGGCTGTTTTGCAGACGGTATTGAGTTTTATATTTGCAATGAGAAAGAAAAAATTAATGAATTCTAATTGTATAGCAAAAAAAGCCATTATGAAGGTTTCCCTTTTCAATAATATTTCACAATTACAATATGGCTCTCTGTATGAGGGGTGATTCAAAAGTTTGTGGATACGATCCATAATAGGGTATTTGAAAGTATTGAGGATATCAAATGTGTATACATCCATTGTTCACACTTCTGGAAACTTTCATAGTCCTATAATCTAGATACCGGGTAGTTCGTAATTCGTAAGTGAAATATGGAAGGTCAGAAGCATGACGCCACGCAGCTCTCAATGTCGCTTCCAATTTAACATTCAACATATGTAGATAGTCATTTTTCCTTTTCAAAGTACTCTTCTTATGGCTGATGTCTCCTAAAACGGTGCTAAAATAATCTTTTACACCAATCTTTATCAAATGAAGATAGGATTTGATTTTTCGTCTGCCTGAGCTCAACAAGGTCTTCGGAATTTTTGCATTTCAGCATCTGAGAGTAATTTTGGTACCCATCGCATATTTATATCCCCACTTTCACAAAGTTAAGTGGGGACTATATAGGAATCACGTTGTCCCCAAACATACAGTTCACACGTGATGATATGATGTGTCTCTGCATTGATGGTTTTTTGATTCTGCATCTTTTTTTTTACAGAATTATGGACCTTTGTTTTTATTAGAAATTCTTTCACATTTTAGACATTTGTTATTATTCATTTTTCCCATCATCGGCTAGAGCAAAGAAGCGGGGGTCTTCATCACCTTCATTGATAGTGATAGTCTAATGAGTTGTCTTGAGATCTGAACTAATTGTCCAATGTAACGTTCCATAAGACAGTTACAGTTTGTTACACAGTTTTTATAGGTGATCGTCATTTAATATTGTTTTCACCAATTTCAAGTCATCTTTTTCAGAAATGTTCACTGTCCTTATACCTGGTCGCGTTACTTGTCATTTACATATCTACATTTGTCTGAAAACTGTTTGTAACACTTATATATACCAAAGATTACAGCATTCAGTGAGAAAGAAACCTTGGCAAAATGCTAAATAATTATATGTTGTTGTTGAAAATATATCTATTATTAAAACACAAAGAATCAACACACTCGTTAGATTCATGAAAATGATCTGCCTACTTTTGAATCGTCCCTCCCTCGTATTGAGGTTATTGGCTGGATGTATGCAAGGAAATTATTTGTTGGATATATATATATATATATAGAGAATTGGACAAATGTTTGTTTAGGGAAGGTAATCTAACATTTAAATGTTTTGGTAAACAGTTATATTTCAAATTGATAGTTTTGTGCATAGATAAAGCCTCGGACTGGTACGTTCTTTCATAAGGTAACAAAGTCATTCTTATTTTCTAGAGTATTACGTCAATTTTAAAATTACATTGCTTTGTTGTATATTCTTACATTAAAGATAAGAAATGGCTTCTTTGTGTCTCTCTCTTTGGAGATTTTTAAGCGTTTCCTGAAGATATATTTCATTAGTCGTGATATCTCAATTTAAAAAAATATATATATGTAATTTGTCATTTTAACAACAATCCATTTGGTCTGAAAATGAGTGAATGATATTTAAATGACTTGCGTATTTAATCTCTTAATTCAGCTGCATTAAAAAAATGAAAAATGTATTAAAAAGTTGCAGCAGCTAGTAAATGTGGGGACATTTTTATAGTGAGATTTTGGGGGGAAAATATTTGGGTGGCGGCATGCGGTGGGGTCAAGTTGTTTAATGTAGCATTCAAGTTATATTAAATGTATTACATTTCTAGTGGTAATATATTGGGGGATTTCTGAGTGAAAGAAAATTTATAATCACTAAATATAAATAACTAACTCGGAACACAAAAAAATAACTGTGACGTTGAGTCACGATATCAATAAAGTGTTGGAAACATTGACATCACTTGCAAGCTGTGTTTGATTATAAGGCAATCCTTCATTCAGTGGACGGTGTGTTTCATTTTTCACTCACTTGCTTTAGAACGTTCATGAGAAGAATCACTCCTACCATCTTGTGAAGGATTTCCCTATAATCTAACCCAGTAGTTAATCTCCATACATTACACCAATTTTGAGACTAAGCAATGATCCTGAGACACCTGTACTCTCTTGATTCAAAAACAGATGTCCACATTCAGCTTTTAAATGCAGAAACTTTTATGCAGACCCAAGCTTGACATTGGTAAAATAAAAATATTTTAAGTATTAAATTACCTACTTCATGCAACTTTATCCACACTCTATTGTGCCTAAACCAGACAGAGGGCCTATAAAGATAGTAAAAATGTCAAAGTTTAAAATATTCAACATATTTTTTTTTTTTTAAAAATGATAAAAACATCTACCATAGAAATTCATTAAATACATAACAGTTGCATGCTAAAATTGCATTTTGATTTTGAACATTATATTTCACTTAGGTAGCTGTCAATGCCGTGTTAATGGAGTGGGAAAACTTGTTAAAATCTCTCCAAGGCCCGTACTGTGCTTTTTGTTCAAGTAGATATTGAACATTTTATTTTTCATTTTGTTTAGCATGCTTAAAAGGAAGTTAAGATTAACATTTCCAAGGTCCATTAATATTTTTAAACATATAATGCCCGGGATCAGATACTCCAGGATCAGATACTCTGGGATCAGAAACTCCGGAGTTTTTTTCGAGTGTAGAAGCATGTTTAAAATTGACAAACGGAAAAAAGTAACAAATGAATGTGGATTTAACTTGAAATGAACAAGAACTGGTGTGTTAAAAGTAAAAAAAAGAATTTGGAGGAACAGACAGGGTGAGTGTTTCCACTACTGGTACGTATGCAATATATGTGCTGAATTACAACAATAAGAAGTAAAGCATGAACACAAGGTGTCTGTGATAGCCATGAAATGTAAACATTGATGTGACAAAGAGGTCTTGTAGAAAGAAAATTCAGAATCGCATATATTTGTTAACTACCTCAGAAAAACAATTATCAAATGCTGAAAGAAATTTCCTATTGATAGAATTCATAAAAATTAAACCAATTTGACTGGAACTTCAATCCAAAATAGTTGTTCAAATGCACGTATAATATACCTGCCTAATTTTCAGAAGCAAAGTAGGGGTACCGAGTCTAAAAATAAGGAGAAAGGACTTATAATAACAGGTGGGTTCGTTTATCAGAAATTCTTTCACTCAGTGGAAGGCGTGTTTTGTTATTTCACTCCAGTGCATTCATCCATTCTCTGATGAAAAACACCACACCTCCCATCTCATGAAAGAATCAAATTCATCCTTTAAAAAATCTCTGTATTTTCGACTTCCATCAGGTAGTGTGGAAATCATCTGACACGTTTATTTTTACCATGACAAATGTTTCCTTGGCGCTTAGTTTTCAATATGTTGGTTGTTTTTCGAACAACAAAGTATTTTTGAAATACGAAACTCATTCTGTAAGTAAAAAACAATTAGGATTCAGCTTCCTAATGTTGATGGGTTTTTGAACTTTCATTGAGAATTTAATGTTTTTTCCCAGATTTTTTTTCCAAAAGTTATTTATTTAAAAAATATGTGACAATTAAAGCAATCATTACCGAACTCCACTTGAATAAAAATTTAAATGATTATTGATTTAATCGGATTCCTGGCTTTTTTTTAAAACTTGATACTGGGGACTGTTAATGTGTTTAGACAAGAGATCAACTGGTGGACAAAGAAATCCAAACAATGTAGCTTATTGACTGGTAAATATTTGATTATGGTACTTGGTGGATACATAATGCCATCAGCAAGTTATTGTTGTTAGAGGAGGCTTACAGCGACAACCAAGCTGTTGTACGCACATTACTAAAGCAGTGATTTATTATGACCCCTAGTTTGTGCAGTGATTTATGACTCCTGCACATTACCAATAAAGGTAAGTCAAATTTATCTCCATGTTAACATTTAAGTTTAATTTTAAAAATAAAAATGCATAACATTGGATTTGGATCTTTCTTGTAAGGCAGTTCCACACCAATAATGAAAATCTAAAAGCATAAAATGAACAGCTCAGTTTTCTATCCAGTGCAATTTGCAGGCACAACATGCTCTTGGGAAAAAAGGTTTAAATTTTTGTTCTTATATAATGGCCTGAACTGCATTTGGTGTGATAAATTTGTTACGCAAACTATATCATACCATAATGACCGTGACCGTATAGCAATAATGACATACATAAAAATACTTAATACATCAGCTATATTAAATTATCATCTTATTGTGAGCAGGAGTCATAAAATCACTGCACAAACTAGGGGTCATAATAAATCATTGCACAAGCTAGGAGTCGTTACAAATCACGGCACACACTGGATTATCATTTTGCTGTTAGCAGGAGTCATAAATCACTGCACAAACTAGGGGTCATAATTAATCACTGCACACACTGGAGTATCATCTTGCTATTAGCAGGAGTCATAAATCACTGCACAAACTAGGGGTCATAATAAATCATTGCACAAACTAGGAGTCGTTACAAATCACGGCACACACTGGATTATCATTTTGCTGTTAGCAGGAGTCATAAATCACTGCACAAACTAGGGGTCATAATAAATCACTGCACACACTGGCGTATCATCTTGCTATTAGCAGGAGTCATAAATCACTGCACAAACTAGCGGTCATAATAAATCGCAGCACAAACTAGGAGTCATAATAAATCACTGCACAAACTAGATTGTCATCTTGCTGTTAGCAGGAGTCATAAATCACTGCATAAACTAGGGGTCATAATAAATTACTGCACAGAATAGGAGTCATAATAAATCACTGCACAAACTAGGGTCATAATAAATCACTGCAAAACTAGGGTTGTAATAAATCACTGCACAAACTAGATTATCATCTTGCTGTTATAGCAGGAGTCATAAATCACTGCACAAACTAGAGTCATAATAAATCACTGCACAAACTAGGGTTGTAATAAATCACTGCATAAACTATCTGCTGTCAGCGGAAGTCTTACTAATTCAATACATTTACTATGAGTTGTAATAAATCATTGCACAAACTAGGAGTCAAAATAAATCACAACACAAACTAGGAGTCACACTCCCTACACAAACTAGGAGTCATAATAAATCCCTACACAAACTAGGAGTCCCAATGAATCCCAACACAAACTATGAGTCAATAAATCACTACACAAACTAGGTGTCATAATAAATCACTGCACAAACTAGGGTCATAATAAATCACTGCAAAACTAGGGTTGTAATAAATCACTGCACAAACTAGATTATCATCTTGCTGTTATAGCAGGAGTCATAAATCACTGCACAAACTAGTCATAATAAATCACTGCACAAACTAGGGTTGTAATAAAGCACTGCATAAACTATCTGCTGTCAGCGGAAGTCTTACTAATTCAGTATATTTACTATGAGTTGTAATAAATCATTGCACAAACTAGGAGTCAAAATAAATCACAACACAAACTAGGAGTCACACTCCCTACACAAACTAGGAGTCATAATAAATCCCTACACAAACTAGGAGTCACAATGAATCCCAACACAAACTATGAGTCAATAAATCACTACACAAACTAGGTGTCATAATAAATCCCTACACAAACTAGAAGTCACAATTAATGAATCACGTAACACAAACTAGGAGTCAAAATGAATCATTACACAAACTAGAAGTCACAATTAATGAATCACTATACACAACTAGGAGTCCTAATGAATCACTACACACAACTAGGAGTCATAATAAATCACTACACAAACTAGGAGTCGTAATGAACCCCTACACAAACTAGAAGTCACAATTAATGAATCACTACACAAACGGAGTCATAAAAATCTCTACACAAACTAGAAGTCATAATAATTCCCTACACAAACTAGGAGTCATAATGAATCCACTACACACATCTAGGAGTCATAATGAATCCACTACACACAACTAGGAGTCTCAATGAATCCACTACACACAACTAGGAGTTGCAATGAATCCACTACACACAACTAGGAGTTGCAATGAATCCACTACACACAACTAGGAGTCATAATGAATCCACTACACACAACTAGGAGTCATAATGAATCCACTACACACAACTAGGAGTCATAATGAATCCACTACACACAACTAGGAGTCATAATGAATCCACTATGCACAACTAGGAGTCATAATGAATCCACTACACACATCTAGGAGTTGGAATGAATCCACTACACACAACTAGGAGTCTCAATGAATCCACTACACACAACTAGGAGTTGCAATGAATCCACTACACACAACTAGGAGTCGCAATGAATCCACTACACACAACTAGGAGTTGCAATGAATCCACTACACACAACTAGGAGTCATAATGAATCCACTACACACAACTAGGAGTCATAATAAATCCACTACACACAACTAGGAGTTGCAATGAATCCACTACACAAACTAGGAGTCATAATGAATCCACTACACACAACTAGGAGTCATAATGAATCCACTATGCACAACTAGGAGTCATAATGAATCCACTACACACAACTAGGAGTTGCAATGAATCCACTACACACAACTAGGAGTCTCAATGAATCCACTACACACAACTAGGAGTTGCAATGAATCCACTACACACAACTAGGAGTCACAATGAATCCACTACACACAACTAGGAGTCGCAATGAATCCACTACACACAACTAGGAGTCGCAATGAATCCACTACACACAACTAGGAGTCAAAATAAATCCCTACACAAACTAGGAGTCATAATGAACCCCTTCACAAACTAGGAGTCACAATAAATCACTACTATTTTTTATGGAAATGACATGCATTTTCTGTGCTAAATTTATTTTGCTCAGTATTGCATGCATGTGCTATAAATGCAGTCTTTGATGTGACTGTATTAAGACTGAGCGTGTTAAATGTTAGTCAAATGATTGGCCAATCAATAGGTTGGATTCGTTGTCGATTAATTACAATTCCTGTTATTATCTACAGTAGTTAACACCAGGCTATTATACAATGTGCAAGTGTACATACCAAAGTCGTTTAAGAAACTAACCCAGACAATAATGGTACATTGCTCTACAAACCCATTCATCAAAACTCTGTCCAGGTGTTAATGTGTGAATAAATTATGTGCCGATTAAAAGTATAGGGTTTTTCATGCCTTAAAATACCCATGATTGAATATGTGTAAAATGAATTATGAGCTGGCAACTCTTAATTCAGCGCTCCAGTCTTGGGGTTTGGCATCGTTGGTTAAAGCCATTTAGAGTTTAGATTCTCAAAATATGTAAGTTATATATATATACCAGTAACCTCGTCGGCAGTAGGTTTAGAAACGGTGTACATTATGTTGTAAAATGTTGCTGTTGTTGGCGGGATTATAAACTACTTTAAACTTGCAGTATTTATTGTGTCAATGATTTATCGAGACTTTTGCAAGAAAGATCCTTTTCCATTAATATACCCACATTATACTTTCTTACATAACAAAACTTTCTGTTAAACAAGTCACCACACATTGCTATCAATGATAAATCTTGTATCAATATTTAAAAATTTAATGAGAATGATTCAAAGTTGTAAGTTCAAAATGCCTTAGTTTATTCTTGACTGGATCATTTTGAGGTAATGTAAAACTTAGAAGTTTCTAAGAGATCATGAAGAAGAAATTTGAATGTATGTTAATGTAATAAAGATTACTTTTATTATAGAATCAGTTTTTTTTTTACTTGACTGGAATAAATTTGAGTGCACTAAATAAGGCAGGTATGTATCTATTTCTTTATTTTTATATCTTGCCAAAAGAAGTTCTAAAAATGTTGGCAGCATTTATAGGTAGCACAACTACACTGCAGAGATAATCATGTACATATATGCATTATGAACACCTCAGAAAGTCACCACAAATTTACTCAGTGACAAATTTAAAATAGGGGGATAAGAGAACAAATCATTAAGGGTTCAACAAGACAGGGTTAAAGACGAGACAAAGTTTAATGAACATAATTCAATAAAATAAATTTAATTTACTGCATAAGCATTTACAAGCTCAGTTTACTTTCAATGTAACTGGAAACATCAATATTCGCCCATACTGATGTGTAGTAAAGTCATATTGGGTGTGCAATGTATACTCTCGTTCATGATTGGTACAATTTTCTGTTCATGTCAAAGAAGGTATGTCGCCTGACGTAAACAATGTTGATTTCATTGGGAAAATTCCCAGGCTGTAACAACAATATGTTTATTTCAAATAAATATTTTTGGTGAAAATTATTTAATTCTTTATTTTTATGTCGCCTTTTCAAAGTCAGTCTGTCCGTCCGTCCGTCACGAAAACTTAACGTTGGTTATAACTTTCTCATTTCTTGATATTTCTTCATCAAACTTTCAATATATACTCATCATGACAACATCGACATGAACATACTAAAATATAAAGGTCAAGATCACACTGAAGGTCATTATATGGGTTAAATACTCATTTTTTTTTTCATGAAAACTTTGTTAGGCCAGTTTGTCAAGGTCATTTATCTGGGTCCAAAAAAACCTTGTTACACTGACAAAGCGCTGACAGGCGACACACGTGTTCCACGGAACACCCATCTAGTTATATTTAAAAATGTATATGCAATAAAAAGGTTATTAGATTTGTATTGGGATATATGCACTTGTTCTTCTGCACATACATAGTCGTGCAATATTAATACGCAAAAGAACTTGTGCATATATCCCAATTTAAATCTAATAACCTATAAATATTCACTGGGTAAGACTTGTGGCATATTCCACTTTCACATACCATTGAAATGTGGAATATTGCAGCATGTTAAAGGGACACAACAATCTTGAATTTTTAAAAAAAAATTGGCGCCCCATTAGTTTTCTACAAACGGGCATTTGTTTGTTAATTAATGTTAATTATAAGAATAGTATAAAGCAATTTCTTTTTGCATATTACTGACTGGTGAATATTCTGGGCATATATTTAAAAATATGGTAAAATATGAAGAAAAAAACTAAGAAAACTCAAAATTTATTTGAGCCGAAACGACCCTTCGGACAAATTTTTAGGTTTAAATTCAAAAAGGATTAATAAAAGCGCTAATTTTAAGGATTGATAAAAGCTTCGAGATTGCCATGTGTCCCTTTATGTGTCTAGTGAATCAACATAGTGATGGAATAAACAGCATGTGTTATGTTAAAAGTTAACAGGCAATGTAGGTTTGGTTTTATGAATATTTAATACACCGACTGTGTTCTTACAAATGCTCCCACTGTTTGTCATACAATACTGCGCTAAAAATATCGGAAATTTGCAGCAATAAACTTCACTGTTTGTTTTACATTTAATGTATAAGTGCTGCTCTATTTGTATAAAACAACTCATTTGTCCTTCAGGTGGGGATGTTAACTGGGAGGTACCCTCTATTGGAGTTTATTCTCCGAGAACTTTGTGACATCAAGGAACCAAAGGAGTCAATTCATTAGTAAGAGTAGGGTCGGTTAATGGGTTCCTATGTATCCTTTCTCTTTCTCTGGGGCAGCTCATAATAACTTAAACTGTGTTGATGAGGACTTAAAAAATATTCAATTCAGTATGATTCCCAGCCGTATCTAAGTGAGTTTAATTTAAATATACATAATAAAATCATTATTTAAACACTTTAAACAAATCAATATTTTAGTAAAATTCTAATTTAATTGTTAAATCCATAAACTTTCACTTATATCGTTGACCTAGCTATTTAGTTCTTCAGGGGGTATTCACTTTTGAAATCATTTTATAAGTTAATATGTTTACTTTCATCTTGAACTTGTTCAAGAGCAGACTGGTTCATTTGAAGAGATGAAGTAATCTTGATCCTGTATATCGACAGTGATAAGTTCTCATAATTTACATGAATTTACAGTAAACAGTGAACACATGGTATAAGTAGTTTATTGCATGGTTGTTCTAGTGGTAATGATTGCTTTAATGGATGTTTATCTTGATCAAGACTGTGAGGATTTATACTTTTGATGGGTTTGGATCAAAGGTTTATTGCCGATTTACACATAGAAATACAACATTTCATCTATTGTGCGACTCTGTATCGATTTAATCTGAAAGGATATAAATTGTTTTGAAAAAATAGACACTAACTGTCGTAAAATAATGCAATAAAATATGTAAATTATCCTGCACGAAGCTAAATATATACATATTTTATGCATTTGACGTACTAACGTGCTTTGTGTTCGATTTAATTGATTTTCTCGACATTATTTTTTTTAAACTGCTTCTATTTTAATGCTGTTTCACTTATTTCAGTTTGATCAACGACCGGACAATTGTTGAGGAGAAAAAAAATTGAATGTTTCTGCATGCTTACAGACCAAGTTATGTCGTATATAACAATGTACGATTATTTTTTTTAATAAAGACACCCGTTTGAGTTCAGTCATTTTGGATACAAATAATGAAATACGAGGATGATATATATGCCTATGAATTCAGTACAACATGCGATATATCTATTATATCTTACACAACTTAATATCAATAGATTAACACTGATTTTGATCAAACGTAAATTTATTCCATAGTTAAATAAAGTGGAAGAATTTACATGGTAGATATTATTATTTATGCAAATAACATTGAAGATGGACATGACATTTGAATAAATGCATGGCATTATCGCTGAGGAGCATCAGTTTTTGTATATTATTAAACAGGCTCGTGTCAAAAGTCAAGCAAATTTGACGATTACGAACTATTGATAATATCCTACCTGATATTGAATGGTGGTATTTGATTCTTACACTATATTAGATAGATATCGGATATTTTACAAAGTATGTGGCTGAATTTGAGATTAATTCGGACAAGGATCTTATCTGTGACAGCGTGAGGTCTTCCATTTTATAGCCAGCGTGATTTGCAATTTGCATTTCAAATATTTTACACGGAAACCTTTAGTTAATATTTCGGTCTGTTAACGATAGTGAATAAATGTTTCAAGATATATGTGGGGATTTTTAAAACTCCGCAAATTGTGTCTGTGCATTCGTGATGACTCCTGATTTATAGAATGAATGATTTCAGCACTGAGTAATCATTGTTCCGTCAGCTTGATAAATATTTATAGTGATAGGTTACGCTCTCGAGACAAAAATCGGAAGTCATGCAAAGTGCTGTGGTAACTTCAATTGGATTTTAAGTATTCATGACTTTATATGATACTGAGAATATACATTTTACCATTGGATAGTGAGAGGTTCTTTTAGTGTTCGGTGCTACATATTGGATTAGAACTTTTCTAGCCTAACAGTTAATCGGATTTTTTGTAAATGTTGGCTTATTTTGAAAGTCACCTAAAGGTGAATATTAAGTGAGTGATCAGAATTGTTGATTGTTTTGAACTCATCAGTTGGCATGGTACAAGAAGCATGAATCAACATTTTTAAATAAGTACAGCAAAACCATTCTGAGAAAAGCAGACATTTTTGCCACCATCAGAACTATTGGGTGTCATGTCTTTAAGCTTTGTAGCTAATATGGAGCACTTGATATAAAAAAGGCAAGATAAGTGTTATATATTAAAACATATATTCAATGAATAAAAACGAGAGATTCATTGAAGTGAGTTTATGTTATTGTCAATAAAATATTTGCCTGTACTGGAATACAAACCATCTGTGAAAGTGACTACTGAAGTGTAGTGAAGCATTAAAAACGCTGTTGTAATCCATATTATAATGAATATAAAGTAGTTGAACCATTTGATGATAACCGGTAGCTTTCTATATAATCGATGTGGCTTTAAAGATATTGTTACATATTTAAAACCAATATATGAACACATACAAAGTGGAGTTCAGTTCTCAAATAACCATGGATTCCTCAGACACAACCCCAACTATCAAAGACAGGGAGATTGCAGACGCAACCTTACGGCGTCTGTCTCAAGGTCGCGACATGCGATTCCCGGGCAACAGTCAGATTCTTGAGAGGTTGTACAATGACCATGGCGTCAGGGTGAGGATGGTGAGGCGTAACAGACCAAACAAGATACCCACGGTGCGGGAACTTATCGACCATCTCGCCAAGAAGCATGACAAACTGCTTGAGATGGAAGGTAAGGAGGCTCAAATTGAGACCCGCGGGATCAGGGTCAGTAATGTCAGTCTTACGGGACAGACGGATGGTAGAGCAGAGATTGAGGGTCAGCGATGTCATTCAGAGAAAAATAAGGTTACAGGATTGTCGGACATGGATGGACGTAGATGTCTTTCAGAGCGTGTCTACAGATGGGTTGTCATGGAAACTGGGGACAAAGAATCAATAAAAAATGCGAGTGGGCAGCATTTCAAAGAACGGTAAGCCTACATTAGTAGTAGATAAAACTATGTACATTTTAGACACATGAACCACCGTAGTTTCATATCTAATGCATATTGAATTTTACACTTTTGTTATAGATTTAATGTGCCTTGATTTCACATAAGGTCTCTAAATTGCAAACAGTGTTCTAGGTACTGTATGCGGATTTTATTTGGCGGATGCAGAATTTTGTTTTTTGAAAATGGATATGTTGGCGGTGACTATATTTGGCGGATCAATGTGATTTCCGCCAAATTAAAAAACCTTTTACCTTCTTTTTGTTTCGTTCATTTTTATCTTCAAGATATGTCATTTAACTTTAAAAAATGGTGAATTTGGAAATAAGGGAAATAACTGAACTCATAAAACTGTTCTTTGAATTGTAGTAGGAGTCGAAGTACTCATAAAATAACTGTGGCACTCACTCATTAGTAAAAGATACTGTTAGATCCCCATTGTTAAACTGTAATTATATAGAGAGAGAGCAGAGAAACGCTATTTATGATATCGATTTTGATAGATTTTCGCTTTTCCTACATTGTCAATTTGAATAAAAGTCAAACTAAACAGTCATGCACTCGATAATTGCTAATAAATTTATGAAGAGACTGAAGGTGTGAATATCATAGTGATGATTTGGTTATAGTGTGTTTAATCAATATATACAAAACAATGAGTGTAAAAACGCATTTAAATATACATAGAGGATCTTACATGAGTACTCATTCATTATTGAATTTATTAAACGAGTTAGCAAAATGATATAATGCGAGTTTAATAAATTCAATAATGAATGAAGACGAATGTTAGATTCTATTTATCACATAACTCACATATCAACTTTTATTGCATTTTGCCTGTTGCTTTAACACGCGAAACTGACATAAACCGTGGGAATTGGATCATAGTCATTATCAATTTTTTTTGACAGCGCATATTAGGCTCATTTGCATACTTATATAACTAGTGGTATATCGAAAATATAGAATGGTGTTATTCCACTCCCACACCGTAAGTTATGTGATAAATGATTTTATATACTGTCAAACTTCTATTATGATTATAACAAAACACGGGTTTAAAAAAGATATAAGTATATTTATTCACTGTTTAAAGCAAATGCCGATTATAGGATTAGATGATAAACAGCAAATCACTGCTTGTATCTGCATTTATTAGTTCTCCCCCTTGTTTGTAAATTATCCATCTATACGGAAATTGAAATCAATGGCAATTCATTTCTGTTGGATGTTTGTGATCTTATTAAGCTTCAAGTTAGGAGTAATATTGGCGGTGGATTTATTTTGATGCCAATATAGTCAAAATAAATCCATCGCCAATATTAATACGTATAAAGTACTTAATACTTTCTAGTATGTTATTTGCTGTTTTGAATGTAATTAATTTAAAAAGTCGTCGGTTTGTTTCTGATGACAGGGGAGGTGGGCCATAGAAAGGGTTGTGCTACGTTCGTTCATCCATCCACTCTCTGTTTAGTATTGTTTTCAGTCGGTTTCTTTTGAATCGGTGCTGGGATTTTAGTGATCATTTACAGAAAGGATCCTGTCTGCATGAAGATGTGCCACAAGCAACTCCCTCATTCCTATTTGTCAAGATCAAGGCCGCACTAGGGTCTAAACGTCTGCTGTGGGTATTTTTATATCCAGCCCTGTAACTTATGAACGGTGCAGTGATTTTGATGATAAATTTTAGAAGGTTACTTAAAAATAATGATATGTTGCGGGTGAGTCTAAATTATGTCCTTTTCATCAAGGTCACGATAACACTTGGGGTAAAAAATGTCAACAGTGAGCGTTTTTGTGTTTGGTCCATATTATTTTGATGGTGTGACTCAAAAAAACTCCCACATGCCTATCGTCAAAGTCAAGTTCACATTGCAAGGTCAAAGGACAATTAGTTAGAATGGTTATTTTCATGATTGTCAGGTCCATAACTTTTGAACCAGTCATATTATAAACCCTCCCAGGTGAACATAAGAAATAATTTCTTTGTAGATAACTTAAGAGGGGCAGTAATGGACTTACATTTACTTCAAACTTTGTACATCGTTGACCTACTGATCAAGCCATTGCAATAGATTGCTACAGATACTATTGCATTTCATAGATGTTGCCTTTAAAGGGGTTGTTTTGCTATTTTCAAACAAGGTTTATTTTAAAGGGCTCTAAAAAACTTGAAAGAAGTATCAAAATGCCTTGAAAAATAAAGGAGATATGACCTATTGAAAATTTGCAAAGAAACATAAATGGGGACGACAGACTTTGAACGATGACGTCATCGGGCCTTTTTACCCTATATGGAATAGTGACAAAATGTCTTTTAAAGCACAGAAAATCACTGCAAATGAAAAATAAGAATACAATTTATACCTTTTACATCAGTCTGTATATTTGCAGTGATTTTTTTTGCTTTAATATGTGTTTTGTCTCTATGCCATTTATAGTAAAAATGCGCGATGACGTCATCGTTCCAAGATGGTCGCCTCCATATATGTTCTTTGAAAATAATTAATCGGTCAATTTTTTTTTTTTTTCATGGCATTTTGATATTTTTTCCAGCTTTTCTCGAGTTTTTCAGAGCCCTTTTAAATAAATCTTGTTTGAAAATAGTGCATCAACCCCTATAATTTCAAAAATTAAGACGAAATGTGTTAAAAATTAGAAATGAAAATGGTAAAGTATTTTGCAAAGGTTTATCTGATTCCTGAACCATTGTACTGCCAAATTAGAAGGAATTTTGTTTCTTGATGGTGCAATCAGTCAATGTTTATAAATTAAAGATTATGTCCCTAGAATTATTTGCATGTTATTTAACTTAGAATTATCCATAGTTTATGACTAAAATGCTAAGACTGAAGGGCCACATTTAGTTCTTTTAGTGTTAGTTCAGCTTTGAAAACCCTTTTTTGTCGGGCCTGAACTATTATTTGCAACAGTTGATATATTTAGCATGGACATGCTATATGTAACCATTTTTCATATTGAATGCTTTAGAGAAATTTATGAGCCAGTCAAAAGTGACTGGACTGGAGTAGACACGTTTTACATGCAAAGTTTTCCTTTTTCCTTTTTGTGATCTATATCATGCAGGTAGACCTGATAGATGGTCTCAGAAAATGTTGATTTTGTACAGATTTTTGTGAGGTATACTGTAGAAATATATTGAAAGCAAGGCAGAACCATTGCAAATCTCCTCCTCCTCCTCCTCCTCCTCTAACTCCTCCCTTTTCATATTGAAGCTGTGTATAATATGTCTAATATGGTACCAAAAACGCGCTAAACGGCTGCATATAAATATAGTGTATCACAGTAGTCTTGTAAAGACTGGAACACAGCTGCCTCTATTCTCCTCCTGCTCTCCTGCTCCACCTCCTCCTCCTCCTTCTCCTCCTGCTCCTCCTGTTCCTCCTCCTCCTCCTCCTCCTGCTGCTGCTCCACCTCCTCCTCCTGCTCCTCCTGATCCATCTCCTCCTCCTCCTCCTGCTCCTCCTGCTCCACCTCCTCCTCCTCCTCCTCCTGCTCCTCCTGCTCCACCTCCTCCTCCTCCTTCTCCTCCTGCTCCTCCTGCTCCACCTCCTCCTCCTCCTCCTGCTCCACCTCCTCCTCCTCCTTCTCCTCCTGCTCCTCCTGTTCCTCCTCCTCCTCCTCCTCCTCCTCCTGCTCCTCCTGCTCCACCTCCTCCTCCTTCTCCTCCTGCTCCTCCTGCTCCTCCTCTCCTCCTCCTCCTCCTGCTCCTCCTGCTCCTCCTCCTCCTCCTCCTCCTCCTCCTCCTCCTCCTCCTCCTCTCCTCCTCCTCCTCCTCCTCCTCCTCCTCCTCCTCCTCCTCCTCCTCCTCCTCCTCCTCCTCCTCCTCCTCCTCCTCCTGCTCCACCTCCTCCTCCTCCTCCTGTTCCTCCTCCTCCTCCTCCTCCTCCTCCTCCTCCTCCTGCTCCTCCTCCTCCTCCTCCTTCTCCTCCTTCTCCTCCTGCTCCTCCTGCTCCACCTCCTCCTCCTCCTCCTCCTCCTCCTCCTGCTCCACCTCCTCCTCCTCCTTCTCCTCCTGCTCCTCCTGTTCCTCCTCCTCCTCCTCCTCCTGCTCCTCCTGCTCCACCTCCTCCTCCTCCTCCTCCTTCTCCTCCTCCTCCTCCTGTTCCTCCTCCTCCTCCTCCTCCTCCTCCTGCTCCACCTCCTCCTCCTCCTCCTCCTGTTCCTCCTCCTCCTCCTCCTCCTCCTCCTCCTCCTCCTCCTCCTCCTCCTCCTCCTCCTCCTCCTCCTCCTCCTCCTCCTCATCCTCCTCCTCCTCCTCCTCCTCCTCCTCCTCCTCCTCCTCCTCTTCCTCTTCCTCCTCATTGTCTTCCTCCACCTCCTCCTCCTCCTCATCTTCCTGTTTCTCCTCTTTCTCTTCCTCTTCTTCCTCTTCCTCTTCCTCTTCTTCTTCCTCTTCTTCTTCTTCTTTTAGTAAAGTGGTCATATCTTTTATCACAAATGTATTATTTCTCTTAAGATTAGGATTGTAGGTTTCAATGTTCCGTTTTATATTACTTAGTCTGGCTACACTTGATTAGTGTTGACAGGGTTGTTCCCCTTGAACTGTCGGATTTATGAAAGTCTATTTCACATTTAGTCCAGTCGTTCAGCATTATAAGAATATAAAAAAAATTATTGTAAAGGCTTCCACTTATCTACGGAGTTGAATGTTTAATTTGTTTACATTTAAAGTGAAATGTGTAAACAACATCTCGGCAGTTGATTTACAGCTTCTGTAAAAGAGGTTCAGTTTGTAGTACTTCAGGTGAAATTATTTTTCATAGTTTATTCTGACATGTCTGTTCTCCTTGTTCAAATATTATTACTGGTTGGAACATTCAAGGTTTGTGGTCTGTGCACCATTGAATTGTCTCAATTAGACTGAGACTGTGTACAATTTGTACAACAAAGTTATCAATTAAACTGAACCTGTGCAATGTGTCAGTTAAACTGAGCCTGGGCATAATTTGTATTATCAAGTCATTTATGAGCTTGTTCATAATTTGTATACACATATTATCAATTAAACTGAGACTATATACCTAATATATTTACCCTAAACTGAGCTGCATAATTTGTATACACACATTATCAATTAAACTGAGACTATGCCTTATTTGTATGCTCAAGTTATCAGTTAAACTGAGACTATGGCTTATTTGTATGCTCGAGTTATCAGTAAACTGAGACTATGCCTTATTTGTATGCTCGAGTTATCAGTTAAACTGAGACTATGGCTTATTTGTATGCCCAAGTTATCAATTAAACTGAGACTATGGCTTATTTGTATGCTCGAGTTATCAGTTAAACTGAGACTATGGCTTATTTGTATGCTCGAGTTATCAGTAAACTGAGACTATGCCTTATTTGTATGCTCGAGTTATCAGTTAAACTGAGACTATGGCTTATTTGTATGCTCAAGTTATCAGTTAAACTGAGACTATGGCTTATTTGTATGCTCATGTTATCAGTTAAACTGAGACTATGCCTTATTTGTATGCTCAAGTTATCAGTTAAACTGAGACTATGGCTTATTTGTATGCTCGAGTTATCAGTTAAACTGAGACTATGGCTTATTTGTATGCTCGAGTTATCAGTTAAACTGAGACTATGGCTTATTTGTATGCTCATGTTATCAGTTAAACTGAGACTATGCCTTATTTGTATGCTCAAGTTATCAGTTAAACTGAGACTATGGCTTATTTGTATGCTCGAGTTATCAGTTAAACTGAGACTATGGCTTATTTGTATGCTCGAGTTATCAGTTAAACTGAGACTATGGCTTATTTGTATGCTCGAGTTATCAGTTAAACTGAGACTATGGCTTATTTGTATGCTCGAGTTATCAGTTAAACTGAGACTATGGCTTATTTGTATGCTCAAGTTATCAGTTAAACTGAGACTATGGCTTATTTGTATGCTCAAGTTATCAGTTAAACTGAGACTATGGCTTATTTGTATGCTCAAGTTATCAGTTAAACTGAGACTATGGCTTATTTGTATGCTCGAGTTATCAGTAAACTGAGACTATGCCTTATTTGTATGCTCGAGTTATCAGTTAAACTGAGACTATGGCTTATTTGTATGCTCGAGTTATCAGTTAAACTGAGACTATGGCTTATTTGTATGCTCATGTTATCAGTTAAACTGAGACTATGCCTTATTTGTATGCTCAAGTTATCAGTTAAACTGAGACTATGGCTTATTTGTATGCTCGAGTTATCAGTTAAACTGAGACTATGGCTTATTTGTATGCTCGAGTTATCAGTTAAACTGAGACTATGGCTTATTTGTATGCTCGAGTTATCAATTAAACTGAGACTATGGCTTATTTGTATGCTCATGTTATCAGTTAAACTGAGACTATGCCTTATTTGTATGCTCAAGTTATCAGTTAAACTGAGACTATGCCTTATTTGTATGCTCAAGTTATCAGTTAAACTGAGACTATGGCTTATTTGTATGCTCGAGTTATCAGTTAAACTGAGACTATGGCTTATTTGTATGCTCGAGTTATCAGTTAAACTGAGACTATGGCTTATTTGTATGCTCGAGTTATCAGTTAAACTGAGACTATGGCTTATTTGTATGCTCATGTTATCAGTAAACTGAGACTATGCCTTATTTGTATACACACATTATCAATTAAACTGAGACTATGCCTTATTTGTATGCTCAAGTTATCAATTAAACTGAGACTATGCCTTATTTGTATGCTCAAGTTATCAATTAAACTGAGACTATGCCTTATTTGTATGCCCAAGTTATCAATTAAACTGAGACTATGCCTTATTTGTATGCTCAAGTTAGCAATTAAACTGAGAATATGCCTTATCAAATGAACTGAGCTTGTGCATAAAATGTATACACACGTTAATCGATTAAACTGATTAAGTACAAGTTATCAATTAAACTGAATCTGCACTAATTATCAAACTGAATCTGTGCAATTTATCAGTTAAACTGAGCATTTTTATAATTTGCATTCTCAAGTTACTAATTAAACTAAACCTTTGCCTTATTTATCAATAAAAACAACTTGTGCAAGTTCTTAAAATAGACTGAGCTTGTCATAAATATTCCTGTCACTTGTATTGGATTGTTTGTTTCATGTGCATATATATTTTTTTTTAATTCTGATGGTTTATTTGACAAAGAAGGTCTTTTTGTTTCCACATAGGCATGTTATCAATCCTGGGGTTCAGTGCAAGACTATTATATCTCCTTCTTTATTCATATGTAGTTACAATAGTCTTGTACGACCACTCAATTCAAACTAAGCCTATGCATAACATGTATGCTCAGATTACCAATTTAATTGAGTCTATATATAATGTGTACACAGGTGTTATCAACTAAACCACAGCCTGTACATAGTTTGTACACTTTTACTGTGGGTTTTACTGTGCAACAGCACAAAAAAAGGCTATATGGCACCAACTAGAGTAACATTTAAGTCACTCCAAAGATGTGATAATATAATTTTGCAGAATGGGTTTAAAACCTTCACATCTGTAGAGTTGCGAAGTTTCAGCAAATCTTGTAAAAACTCCATATAGTTGCCTATTGTGACGCATAGGAATCACGTTGGTCTCATTCTGCATCACTTACGTGGCATGTTTGGACATAACACCATAATAGTTTAATTTCGAACAATTTGCAAATATTTCCATAAATACAAAGTTTATTACAGCTGAATTGAGTGTTTTTGTGGATTAATTAAATGTCTTTTTCAGTTTTGATACAAATTAGATCAGTTTGCTTTTGAACATGTGTGCAGTTGCTGAATTATGCAGTGTGATTATTCTTAATTCTAACAAACTTGATATAAATCCTGTACATCAGCTGGCAATGAAATCCATTAGAATGGGGTTATCGCTCTTGTAATTTTGACTTTGCGACTGTAAATAAGTCGCTTAACGGTAACAAGTTGTGTTTAACAGCTCTGTAAATAAAATTTGCGACCATTAAAAGACTGATATACCATCGCAAAATTGAAGAAATTCAATATATACTGAGCAAAAATAGAAACGTCCATAGATTTAGACACAATGAAATTATATTTTATTTAATCTTATACAGTGTATGCCAATACCTTTGTTAAAGGCCAGCACTGTCATGAAAACAATTTTCTTTGAATCAAACTTGTGGGCAAACTTATTCCCCTTGATTTGGTTTAAACAGCATTTCCGGGTCTTGTGGTTAAAACTTTGAGATAACACCATTTTGTTATATTGAAATAAACAGAGAATGACCTCATCACCACAAAAACAGAGAAAAGACGCTGATCTTTGCACTCATTTTAGCGCCAAACAGCTTTCAAGAACAAATATTTTCAGATTACCTCCCTTTATAATAAATATATAGTGATTTCACAATTTGAATAAAGCATGTTTTAGCAGCAACAGACAAACTTAGGTTTTTGATGATTATTAATATTGATCAGAATGATTGAGAAATAAGTATAAAATGATGAAATTGTATCTAGATTGGTGTACAAAGTGTAACAAAGTCAACTCTATGCAAATTACAGCTTAAAAGAGGGACGTTTCTATTTTTGCCGAGTATAGTTAACCCTATAATATTATAATATTATATGCTGTTCAAAGTTTTATGAAGTGACAAATTTCATTATCTGTTCAATGAACAGCATTCTGTCGAAGTTTAACCATGACATTTCTGTTATATATTTGTAAATAATATTTATATAATGTAACTATTTGGTTGACTTAGTAGCATGACGTTAGCGAATAATTTGGTTGCAATAGGCACCCAAACATTTTCATCGCCTACTGACTTCAATTTTCGCCACTGCGCTAAATGTGACAGGCGGGAGGCCCCATTGAGAATGTCGTCTGCTACAAAAGACAAGACCAATATCAAAAGGTGAGTATTGTCTACTTTATTTACTTGAGCATATATTTTCTTTCGTGTCCTATATCATTTATTTGTTGTTCTTCGATCCTAAATTGATTTATTTCCAAACATGTTTCCAAATTATAAATGGAATTTTCATAAAACAGTAATAGACACATCAGCTTCGTTTCTCACTTTCTCACGTACATATGAATGGCAAGCGAAAAAACAATTATAGTGAATATAGCTAAAATGTCACCAACTACTTTTAAATGGGTAGCACTTTTACAGAGTGGAAGCATTATGGGTAATTAATATAATTAATATAATTATGCCATGGATACTTATAACTACTTTTCACTAAACAAGTGATAAGGATTTACTGTTTTAAAAACTCTTTTTCTTTCACCTTTATCTATGCTTATCTGAATTATCTTGGAAATTGATGAAGTGATTTGTTTTTTTGGTGATTGAATAATACAATTGAGAATAGAGAATGTGTTTGAAGGACAGCAGACGTCAGTGGGACAATATAAATGCTCGGCAATCTTATAGTGTTTTGGGTGTAAGGGTCATTTTCATTTGTTGAACTGAAACACCGACAAAGTAATCTTTTTTGAACCTATCTATTGTCTGTGTGAAGATCTTAAGGAGATGAATAGATATTTAAAGATTTAAAATATGTGTTTAAAGACATGGATGCATCAAGATTGTGTGAAATATACAAAGATAATGAGAGAAGAGGAAAGTGGAATACAAATGTGAATTTATACCTCTTTTGGGCAGAGATTTATTTATTTTTATGGATAATCTTTTCAAAATAGTATAGGATATTTAGAAATATTTAAAAAAAATATTTAGTAAACGTAATATGCAGTTAGAGGCAAGCAATGAAGAGACTGTCTACTATATACATGTATCATTATTGCTATGATATATGTTATAAACTAGCAAACATGGATAAATTGAGAAGTTATAACAAAATCAAAGTGCATGAAAACATGAAAAAAAGAACAAGCGTCACTGAGTAAAATAAACTAACTTATAAAAATTGTTCACAGAAAAGTTACAAATGCTGCACAAAGAAAAGCTTCCTCAAGTGAAGTTGCCTAGAAGCCAGACGTTTACTGTCGAAGATGACCAAGGGGAAATATTTGTAGAGGGTTTGACCCTACGCGATCTTCTGCTGCAACGCAAGTCTAAGTCTTCCACAGAGAGGGAGGTGTATAGGCTGCCTAAACTCAATGCTGTGGATTTAACACAGGTGAGTGAAGCAAGCAATTGAGTTTGATATAGTGAGTGAAGCAAGCACTTGAATTGACTTAGCGAGTGAATCAAGCGCTTTGATTTAGCGAGTGAAGCACACGCTTGAATTGACTTTGACTTAGCGAGTGAAGCAAACTATTGACTTTGACTTAGCGAGTGAAGCACGCGATTGACTTTTACTTAGCGAATGAAGCAAACGATTGATTTTGACTCAGCAAATGAAGCAAGAGATTGACTTTGACTTAGTGAGTGAAGCAAACGATTGAATTTGACTTAGCGAGTAAAGCAAGAGATTGACTTTGACTAAGCGAGTGAAGCAAGCAATTGACTTTGATATAGTGAGTGAAGTGAAGCAAGCGGTTGACTTTGATATAGTGATTGAAGCAAGCGATTGACTTTGATATAGTGAGTGAAGCAAGTGATTGACTTTGATATAGTGAGTGAAGTAAGCGATTGACTTTGATGTAGTGAGTGAAGCAAGCGATTGACTGAGTGAAGTAAACGATTGACTTTGACTTAGCAAGTGAAGCAAGTAATTAAGCGAGTGAAGCAAACGATTGACTTTGACTCAGCGAGTGAAGCAAGCGATTGATTTTGTCTAAGCGAGTGAAGCAAACGACTGACTGACTTAGCGAGTGAAGCAGGTGATTGACTTTGACTTAGCGAGTGAAGCAAACAATTGACTCTGACTTAGTGAGTGTAGCAAGGGATTGACTGTGACTTAACGAGTGGAGCAAGAGATTGACTTTGACTTAGTGAATGAAGTACACAATTGACTGTGATATAGTGAGTGTAGTAAGCGATTGACTGTGACTTAACGAGTGGAGCAAGAGATTGACTTTGACTTAGTGAATGAAGCACACAATTGACTTTGATATAGTGAGTGTAGTAAGCAATTGATTTTGAGTTAGCAAGCGAAGCAAGCGATTGACTTCGACTTAGTGAATGAAGCAAGGGATCGACTTTAACATAGTGAGTGAAGCAAGCGATTGACTTAAACTTTGACAAAGAGCTGATCGGATATTTCCAAGCAATAATTCAGCATCCATTTGCATATTTATTACACTAGTGTATTAAGATATTTATTTCATGGCCTTATTACACATCCACCCTGCAAGCGATGTGGTAATATAAAATAAAAGACTTTCTTGGAGAACTGAACAAACAAGGTAGATAAAGTTGCAGACTGTCACAAGGGAGTAATCATTATTCTGCCAACACTTACTTCTCCCTACTAACACAGACTTGAGCAATATTCTGCCAGACATATATCAATGGATGTCAATAATAAGGCACTCCGAAAAAACTTTATTAATATAGATCTCTGACACCAATCTCGAAGGCTGAGCACTAAACAAACATTTTCTCTGTTTGCACCCGTTTTCCTTTTATTTCAAATATTGATGCATTTTATATTAAATTCTCAGGTGCCATATTTTAATAAGTGTTGACTTATTTTTAATTCACTGTGAATCAATTTTCAATGCACAGTGGAGAATATCTGTAACCCATTAGGAAGCAGTAATTACAAGAAATGATTTCCCATTAGAATAAAGGTGAGAGTTTAATGTAATCAAGGGTGACAATAACGATGTGATCATTATCCGGTAATCGAGGGAATCAATTATGGAAAATATAAGTGGACACATTATACGCCTGCTGGACACCAGATAGCTCTAGCAGCGAGTGATCCAAGACCAGGATCAATAAGGTGTTTGATTCGTGCTGTCACCGGAGAGCAACGCAAGAATGGAACTCATTCAATGCATAAACGAACACTTAGATGGCATGTCAGTTGAGAAATAGTCCCCGGTTACAGGCGACAACCTAATTATTGGTTTGTATTTCTACAGCAATAGTTAATGATTATTTGGACAATAAAGTCAGTTAGTGAAAAAGACTTTCTTGATGAAATTGGTTACTAGTTGACTTGGGTTAGATTTATCGGTCTTAAAAGACAAGACACATTTTCTTTTGTTTATTGTTGTTTTATCAAGATTGACTCAAAGTTAATATACATGGATACTATTAATGCATTTATGTGAAAACAAACCAGAGATTCTTTTAAAAACTAAGGGAGTGCATTGAAGACAGTGTAATATCTGACAACAATTTGCTGTGAGTTCATTGGTAAGTTGCAATCATTTTAGTTTCTTTCAAAACAATTACAATTAGGCTTCAAATAACAGACAATAAATACTCCTTGATTTTATACAGTTTAACCTTGCAAACATCTTGAAGAAGCTATTCAATCCTCAACCTATTCTTAAAAGGGCGTTGTAGAAAACTATGAAGTGTGCATTGTCACATACAAAATGGATTTACAAGACTGTTCAAGGGAAATTGCACACTACATTCACACATCCTAATCTAAATCAAGACTACAATACTATGAAATGCTGTGTCAGCATCAGAACATCAGGAGATTGCTATGTCAGCATCGGATCATCAGGAGACGTGATATGTCAGCATCAGAACATCAGGAGACATGGTATGTCAGCATTAGGAGACATGAGGAGAATTGTTATTTCAGCATTAGGAGACATGCTATGTTTGGATCAGGAGACATGCTATGTAAGCATTGGTAGACATTGATATGTCTGCATCAGGAGACATGCAAAGTTTGAATCAGGAGACATGATATGTCAGCATCAGGAGACATGCTATGTCAGCATCAGAAGGCATGCTATGTCAGCATCAGAAGACATGCAAAGTTTGAATCAGGATACATGAAATGTCAGCATCAGGAGACATGCTATGTCAGCATCAGGAGACATGCTATGTCAGCATCAGAAGGCATGCTATGTCAGCATCAGGATACATGATATGTCAGCATCAGAAGGCATGCTATGTCAGCATCAGGAGACATGCTATGTCAGCATCAGAAGGCATGCTATGTCAGCATCAGGAGACATGATATGTCAGCATCAGGAGAATGCTATGTCAGCATCAGAAGACATGCTGTGTCAGCATTAGGTGACATGCATTGTTTGGATCAGGAGACATTCTATGTTTGGAACAGAAGGCATGCTATGTCATCATCAGGAGACATGCTATGTCAGCATCAGAAGGCATGCTTTGTCAGCATCAGAAGACATGCTATGTCAGCATTAGGTGACATGCATTGTTTGGGTCAGGAGACATTTTACGTTTGGATCAGAAGGCATGCTATCGCAGCATCAGAAGACATCCTTTGTCAGCATCAGGAGAAATCTTATGTCAGACTCCGGAAACATGCTATGTCAGCATAAGGATAATTTCTATGACAGCATAAGGAAACATGCTATGTCAGCATCAGAGTATATGGTATGTCAGCATCAGAAAGCACAGCATCAGGAGACATGCAGTGCAACATGATACATCAGCATGTGAAAATATTTTAACGTAAAAAACACAGGAACTGTCCACAACTATAGTAATATGTGCGGTATGTAGTCTGACCGTACGTTAATACACCATGTATATAATATGTCCTTTTGATGCATTCTCTTTGGAAACAGGAAAGAAATTTAGCAATTTAATTAATATCTTTTTATCAAAACTTCTTTTACTGTTAATAATTGAGATATCAAATAAATTGTGTTGCAGGTGCAGCACTAGGATATCAAGTGTACTTGCATCAGCATCATTATACAATTGCACTGTGTCTGAGAAAATTATGAAAAGAAAACTATGAAAAGAAAACAGATATCAGCTAGGTTATACACAAAGCATGAACTGCAGGGAATTTAACATCTTTTTAAGGGTCAGCAACTTCATAGGGAGCTTCGACTTCATAGGGAGCTTCGACTTCACAGGGAGCTTTGACTTCATAGGGAGCTTCGACTTCATAGGGAGCTTTGACTTCATAGGGAGCTTCAACTTCATAGGCAGCTTCGACTTCATAGGGAGCTTCAACTTCATAGGGAGCTTTGACTTCATAGGGAGCTTCAACTTAATAGGGAGCTTTGACTTCATATGGAGCTTCAACTTCATAGGGAGCTTTGACTTCATAGGGAGCTTCAACTTAATAGGCAGCTTCGACTTCATAGGGAGCTTCAGCTTCATAGGGCGCTTCAACTTCATAGGCAGCTTCGACTTCATAGGCAGCTTCAACTTCATAGGGAGCTTTGACTTCATAGGGAGCTTCAACTTAATAGGGAGCTTTGACTTCATAGGGAGCTTCAACTTCATAGGGAGCTTCAACTTAATAAGAAGTTTGGACTTCATAGGGAGCTTCGACTTCACAGGGAGCTTCAACTTCATAGGGAGCTTCAACTTAGTAAGAAGTTTGGACTTCATAGGGAACTTTGACTGTCTGTTGACTTTCCTTGGCCCTGGTTACCAGTTGTAGGATAAGACCACTGCAAATCCCTTAGAGAATGTAGGAACACACTTTCATGTTCATTTTGTCATTTTTTTTGTCATACTCATTTCATGTCTTCATGACCCCTGCGTGTGTAAATGAGGGAACGTGGCTCCATTGTAAATAGATGTCTACTCTATAGAATTTACAGTTATTCTACAGTTCTGCATGTTAAAAGTAATAGAAGGTCCTAGGCCCATTCTCCGTGTTTGATCTTGATGTAATTGATGGATGAGCCTCATTATTTGTGCCATATAACTTTCCTTGTGTTGGTGTTTTGTGCCATATAACTTTCCTTGTGTTGGTGTTTTGTGCCATATAACTCCTTGTGTTGGTGTTTTGTGCCATATAACTTTCCTTGTGTTGGTGCGCCTTAAAAACCCAGTTCAATTAGAGATTCTCTGTGCATTGTCCTCCTATATGTGTAAAATAATTGTTTATTTAAAATACTAATTTAAAATACTTCCTCATTTTTACAATATAAAAGTTAAAATTTTATATATTGTTGTTTAATCTGAAAATTTTAACCCACTAGAAGATCGATACTAATAAAAAAAAAGTGTTTCTGGGAGCCATTAAATAGTGCAGTCGAGAAGCGTCAATGTAACACTTAACTTTTATGAATTCCATAATAACTGCGCTTATCAAATACTAATATCTAAGTTTATAGATCATACCCGGTATTTCCATTTATTTCCATTTGTCGAGTATCGTAAAACAATCCATAAAGTTCCCAACAACCACATAAAGCATATCTGATTTATTGCAATCTTTACCCTGATAGAGTTTACAAGATCATTGAAAGACTACCCAAGTTTGTCAACATTGATTGTTTGGTTTGCTGGAGTAGACGTGCAGTGAAATAAAAGAACTTCTGTTTTGTCATTTAGATTAACTTGATTAATGCGCTGAAGTTTCGGATATTTGTGTTTATCTCATTTGTTACTGACCTTGATTGGTAAACAGTTTGCTTCAAATATTATGAAGTTTTCCGACTGTCCATAAAAAAGAGTGAGAATTCAATAAAAAAAAAGTGAGAGGTCGAGATGTCATGGGATTTGGGATTAAATTTACATATTTATTTATGAATTGGGACTAATGTATCGAATAGATTAAGAGTCTATTGGATATTTATTTTACGCAACCTGCGAATACAAAGAAAAGAGTGAGAGGCCACTGGATTTTAACATTGGACAGTCTTTGTACAGAAAATAGTGGGAGCTTAATGTTAGATGTCCATATTACAAACAGAAACGTCTGTCAGAGGGCTTTAGATTTTGGATTAAAATTGGATTACTTGATGAATTTGGAGCCAGAAAGGAAAGTATGTTGTTGTTTTTAAACTGTGTTTATATTTTGCTAGATTCTGTCACAGGGACCGAGAAACATTGAAAGCTGAACTAGATTGTGTATTTTTTTCTATTCCTGTTATTGTTCACAAATGGAAATCAACTGACAATTGTCTGGTGAGGTTTTTACAATTTTAGGTAATTTATAAATATTATTTAAATATTGCTCAGACTGATTAGCACTTTGAAATGTCTTGAGCCCTAGTCAGAGGTTAATTGTAAGAATAAGGGGAATTATAAATATAAATAACTTTGGAATAGTCAGAGGTTGACAAAAGAGGACAAATAACTACAGCTTCCTTGCATGCATAAAGACTGTTTGAATCGCCAGTCGTGTCAGTCAGAGATTGATTATAATTTATCAGTAAAGGAGGTTGAATGTTCATTTCAGAAAATGTAGGAAGAAGAGCAATGAAGTATAAATTTTACCACAGTAAGATGTTGTAGATTTTAATAAATGAAAAGCACACGGTCAGAGGAATTGAACTGACCTGTTGTTTTACGGCTTACCAACACATATCTAGCTTAGAGTCAATACGATACATAGGAATCCTGGAACAATGCCATACTCTCCAAGGATAAACTCCAAAAACATGCGAAAACCCATTTTGCATCCCATCTGATGGGTGAGATTAAGAAAGAAAGAAGTCTCTCCCAAGGACTCACCTATGGGACTCAGTGGCACTTATAAGGCGTGAATCTACACTCTCCAGATCGATTCGAAGGCACCACGCTATCCACGGAGCCATGCAGATCAGAGGTAGAAAGAAATATGAAAGAATCGGCAGTTTTACCACAGTCGTCGATAAAAGATGGGGCATTCATATTCAGTTTGACGTAGTCAGAGGTTGATATTCATGACTAAAAGGGGATGCATGAATATTCAGTTTGCCAGAGGCCGATGTATATTCAATTTTACCAGTCATCGATAAAAGATGCTGCATGAGTATTCAGTTTGCCATAGTCAAAGGTTGATATTCATGAATAAAAGATGCTGCATGAGTATTCAGTTTGCCATAGTCAAAGGTTGATATTCATGAATAAAAGATGCTGCATGAGTATTCAGTTTGCCATAGTCAAAGGTTGATATTCATGAATAAAAGATGCTGCATGAGTATTCAGTTTGCCATAGTCAAAGGTTGATATTCATGAATAAAAGATGCTGCATGAGTCTTCAGTTTGCCATAGTCAAAGGTTGATATTCATGAATAAAAGATGCTGCATGAGTATTCAGTTTGCCATAGTCAAAGGTTGATATTCATGAATAAAAGATGCTGCATGAGTATTCAGTTTGCCATAGTCAAAGGTTGATATTCATGAATAAAAGATGCTGCATGAGTATTCAGTTTGCCATAGTCAAAGGTTGATATTCATGAATAAAAGATGGTGCATGAGTATTCAGTTTGCCATAGTCAAAGGTTGATATTCATGAATAAAAGATGGTGCATGAGTATTCAGTTTGCCATAGTCAAAGGTTGATATTCATGAATAAAAGATGGTGCATGAGTATTCAGTTTGCCATAATCAAAGGTTGATATTCATGATTAAAAGATGCTGCATGAGTATTCAGTTTGCCATAGTCAAAGGTTGATATTCATGAATAAAAGATGGTGCATGAGTATTCAGTTTGCCATAGTCAAAGGTTGATATTCATGAATAAAAGATGCTGCATGAGTATTCAGTTTGCCATAGTCAAAGGTTGATATTCATGAATAAAAGATGCTGCATGAGTATTCAGTTTGCCATAGTCAAAGGTTGATATTCATGAATAAAAGATGCTGCATGAGTATTCAGTTTGCCATAGTCAAAGGTTGATATTCATGAATAAAAGATGCTGCATGAGTATTCAGTTTGCCATAGTCAAAGGTTGATATTCATGAATAAAAGATGGTGCATGAGTATTCAGTTTGCCATAGTCAAAGGTTGATATTCATGAATAAAAGATGGTGCATGAGTATTCAGTTTGCCATAGTCAAAGGTTGATATTCATGAATAAAAGATGGTGCATGAGTATTTAGTTTGCCATAGTCAAAGGTTGATATTCATGAATAAAAGATGCTGCATGAGTATTCAGTTTGCCATAGTCAAAGGTTGATATTCATGAATAAAAGATGCTGCATGAGTATTCAGTTTGCCATAGTCAAAGGTTGATATTCATGAATAAAAGATGCTGCATGAGTATTCAGTTTGCCATAGTCAAAGGTTGATATTCATGAATAAAAGATGCTGCATGAGTATTCAGTTTGCCATAGTCAAAGGTTGATATTCATGAATAAAAGATGGTGCATGAGTATTCAGTTTGCCATAGTCAAAGGTTGATATTCATGAATAAAAGAGGATGCATGAATATTCAGTTTGTCATTGTCAGAGATCGATATATTCAATTTTACCACAGTCATTGATAAAAGACCTGCATATTCAGTTTGCTATAGTCAGAAGTAAATAAATGAATAAAAGAGATGCATGCATCTTCAATTTTACCACAGTCATAGATAAAAGATGGTGCATAAATATTCAGTTTGTTATCAGATGTTGATAAGCCTGAATAAAGGAGGATGCAAGACTATTTTGTTTGTAATCATGTCAGAGGTTGATAAGCATGAATAAAAGAGATGCATGAATCTTCAATTTTACCACATATGGTGCATGAATATTCAATTTGCCATTGCCAGCAGTTCATATATATTCAATTTGACCACAGTCATCAATAAAAAAAATAATTGTGGTGCGCTGTGGTCTAGTGGTAGAGTATTGCTGCCAAAGTCGTGGGTTCGATTCCTGCCATTGCCATATGCATTGTGTCCCTGAGCAAGACACTTTATCTGCATTGCTTAGTACTGGTTCTACCCAGGAAGACATCGAGAGTGGTTCAAATAAGTTTATAGAGCTTTCGTTACAATCGATGTAAAATAAATAAGTTTAAACTAAACTAATAAAAAAAAATTGTTCATTTGCTTATATATAGTCAGATGTTGATAAGAATGAATAAAAGAGGATGCATGAATATTCAATTTGCCATTGTCAGTGGTCCATATATATTCAATTTGACCACAATCATCAATAACATGTTGATCTGTATAAATACAAGAGAATGACCTTCACCTTCTTAACCCGAGGATGCATACATATTCAGTTTGCCACAGCTAAGTATGCCAGAATATAAGACAGTGTATGAATATTAGTTTGCCAGTCAATGGTTATATGTCAGTGGTTGTATAGACAGTGTATGTATACAGTGTGCATGATTATTAGTCTCCCACCGGTCCTGGGGGTGACTAGGTCCTTCCGTCCGCCTGTCCGTCCGAAATGCTTGTCCGGGCCATATTTTCAATACTATAAGACTTTGAGATACCAAACTTGGTATGTGGATACATCTTGGGATAGCGGTGTGTCGCGTAGCAAAATAAGGTCACTATGACCTTGACCTGTGACCTCTGTAAAAATGCTTGTCCGTACCGTATTTTCAATACTATAACACTTAGAGACACCAAACTTGGTATGTGAATACATCTTGGGATAGCAGTGTGTCTTGTACCAAAATAAGGTCATTGTGACCTTGACCTGTGATCTCTGTCATAGAAAATGTCTGGAAAATGTTTGTCTGGGCCAGTGGGGGACTATGGATTGCCCTGCAATTCTTGATGCTCTTGTTTATTTTACCACTGTAGAAAGGGGAAGAACTCCCACAAGCTTGTTTGTTTTGCCGACTGCTACACTCATAAAAAAAGCTTTTGAGACATTCAGAATACTGGGTTAGTAATAGTAGATTAGCAAGTTCATGATTACATTTAAATTACAAGTGAGTCTGTATTGTACGGCAGGCGACATTTAATCCTTTAACCGCATTTTATGTCACATATACATGCCAAGCTTCTGCAGGATTAGTAGTAGCTTTGGAAAGTACGTAACCTCAAAATACGCCTTTCACATTGACCAAAGCTTCTTTAGACATTTGGGATAAGGCCTGGGGATAAGGATAAGGGGAGGAAATAATTCACAATGATAATTTTAACCTTTCAACATGTTTTCCTTATTTTAAAGGTACATGTACAAAGTGTTTTGGAAGTCAACCCTTCCAATGCCCCAAATACTTCTGTTTTAAAACATTCAGCTTTAACCACCAAAACTAAGTGACACCCGTTCTGGGCAAAACCACGCTTTGGAATATTGTTAAAAACAACAACAATTCAGATAAGTATCATAGTGGTCTCTGCCCCGCGTGGGTTCACTCCTTGACAGTTGCATGTCTGATGGGAAACTTCATCCGCCCACCCCATCCCCAACTCTCTCTTTCGAATTATGTTAATTTTGTCATTTTTGTCATATTCAGTTAAAAATGGAGTGTTTACAAAAGAATTTGCAGCAACTTTGAAGTTCTGCAGGTGAGAAGGTTCTAAGCCCATTCTGCATATTTTTATCTACATGTAAATGGAGAGTGGGCCTGGAATGTTCATTCCTGTTGGCGCCATATAACCTTTTCATGTTGGTGCACCGAATAATCCAATTCAACTCATCCTTCATCTCATCTCCCTCTGATGTTCCTGTCCCAAGTCATTGCATGTGTTCACCTAACATAACACCCCATTCCATTCAACCTCATTTCGTTGACTTTGTTTGATTCTTTAAAGGGAGTACATCAGGCTTTTCATGGGGGTCTAGGTGTCCGACTTAAAACTGACAAATATTAATATTTTCTGTTTTACATGGCCAAAACATAATGAATGAGCCTAAAAAGTAATCCTTATTTGCAAAGAAATTCATTCTGCACATTAATACATACTATCCTAGATGATGCACCAGGGTTAATTTCAGCATTTTACGTCCGTTTCCGTCCTGTCTATATGGTGTTTTCAAAGTTTAGACATTAACAAAATTGTTCTAACATCATATTTTGATTAATATAAGAGTTTTATCATCAACGGGAACAATTTTATAATTTAAGTTGTTTCTAGAAAAATCCTGATGTACCCCCTATGTAAAAAAATACCGATTATAGGTCCCTTTAACTTTAACCTCAAACTCTTGTTAACTTTCCCAACTGTCGGTTTTAATGGCGACTACAGTTATGGCTTCAATTATAAAAAATATGATATTATGTTATTGAAAAGCTGGTTGGAAAGTATAATCCTAAATCATTAAATTTGCTCTGAAGTGTCCTTCCTATCTTCAATGTGTGTAATTAGTTATTTATTTAGATCTTCAATTTGCTGGTCTTCTACAAATTAATGTTTTGGAACAAATTGAACAACTTGAGGTGTTATTCTTTTCGCACAATGGTCTTGAAAAGATTTTTATCATTAAATTTTTAGATTACTGTTTGACTCGATTGGTTAGGACTAATATAAAATATCAACTGTTGGCTACATTACAAGATAGAAAATATCAAAACATAGGGTTATGTGTTAGGCCGGCCTTCAGCTGTATATTACATGGATTATAAAACATAGAAGTGAAATCGTTCAATGAAAAGTGCCTTATTTGAGTGTTTTGTTAAAGGCTTAAAAATCAAACTTTCATTCTTAAAAATCAAAACTTCATTATTTTCGTGCGTATACAGTACATGTTTTGATAAGAACTTACCACTTACCTTTTATATAAAAGTTTGTGAAACGATATGCCGCCATGAAATTTAAATTGTTATCTGTCATGAACTGGATTATTACTTAGTATGGATAAGAAGGCGAAATCAGCATCAGAATTCATTTCAACCACCCCAGCGGTATTGATCCCCAAAAGGGCTTCTACGTTAATACCGCCAAGCACTCCCTCGGGTTCAGGGTCATGTCCGCGCCGCCCGTCATCGCGACCGACTCGTTCGCTGTCTTGTCTGGATTTAACTTTACAATGTGTCGTGTTCCAGGATAAAAATGGTTCTAATGCCACGACGCTGTCTGTCGGGGGTGGTGCGGCAGCACTCAACATGAATCAGCGGATGAATCAGATGAAGGCGCAAAAGGAGGTCACATCAGTACAGATGTACTCGCAACGTATGGTGCGCTTACGCATGACTCAAAACAACCGCAGACAGGCCCTGCCGTGGTTTGGTTCCACGCTTGTGGTACCACAAGGTCTCGGGTAAGTTGGTACATATATACTAAAGGAAAAAAGAAAGGCAACTCAGAAATATCCGCTGTATAATATATATACTGCACACTTAATTTCATGTAATATTTCAGAGAAATCCCTAAACATTTTGTGAAAAAACAAAACGAATGCAGCTAATTAGACAAAGGACACAACTGTGGTATTGTAGATTTCAGTCCCTCAGTCCGTCGCAAAAACTTAACGTTGGCTATAACTTTCTCATTTCTTGATAGTTCTTCATCAAACTTTCAACATTGACAACATCGACATGACCATACTAAAATATGAAGGTCATGCTGAAGGTTATTATATGGGTTAAATACTCAGTTTTTTCTTCTCGAAAACTTAACGTTGGCTATAACTTTCTCATTTCGTGATATTTCTTCATCAAACTTTCAATATATACTCATCAAGACAACACTGACATGACCATACTAAAATATAAAGGTGAAGGTCACACTGAAAGTCATTATATGGGTTAAATACTCGTTTTTTCACGAAAACTTAACGTTGGTTATAACTTTCTCATTTCTTGATATTTCTTCATCAAACTTTCAATATATATACTCGTAATGACAGCATTGACATGACCATTCTAAAATATAAAGGTCAAGATCACACAGAAGGTCATTATATGGGTTAAATACACATTTTTTTGTTCACGAAAAAACGTTGCCTATAACTTTCTCATTTCTTGATATTTATTGCATCAAACTTTCAATATATACTCATCATGACAACATCGACATGACCGTACTAAAATATAAAGGACCACTGAAGGTCATTTAATAATATGGGTTAAATACTCGTTTTTTACTTCACGAAAACTTAACATTGGTTATAACTTTCTCATTTCTTGATATTTCTTCATCAGACTTTCAGTATATACTCTTCATGACAACATCGACATGACCATACTAAAATGTAAAGGTCAAGGTCACACTGAAGGTTATTATATGGTTTAAATACTCTTTTTCTTTTCTTCACAAACACTTACCGTTGGCTATAACTTTCTCAATTCTTTTTATTTCTTCATCAATCTTTCAATATACACTTGTCATGACAACTTCGACATGGCCATACCAAAATATAAAGGTCAAGGGCACACTGAAGATCATTATATGGGTTAAATACTCATTTTTTTCTTCACAAAAACTTTGTCAGGCCAGTTTGTCATGGTCATTTATCTGGGTCCAAAAAAAATTTGTTATACTGACAAAGCGCTGACAGGCGACACATGTGTTCTGCGGAAAACCCAATTAGTTTAATCATAGTACAATTTGTAACATGAAATTCAGAAATGTTGAAGATTCTCTTTGAACATTTGAGCCATTTCAGTACTGTATTTAATGTAAAGAGACGGCAAAATGTTACATCCTACGTTTGCTCACCTGCTTGAGCCAAACGCGTATTCTATCAATAATAAAACTTTGAAGGGATAATTATGTGTTGTTTTAATCTTTTTCCCTGAAAGGAAAGGTATTATGTATCCACGTACCATTCGATTAAAAGCAGCATATTTTGCATGCAATATAGTGCAGAAGTTCCCAAGTTGCCTTTCTGTTTTTCCTTTAATATATTTACAGGTACCTGTATTCGCCTCTTTAAGCGCCCTGGACGCTTAGAAAATTAAGAAAAAGTGGGGCGCTTGTTAGGACATACACTGACGTAAAATTCTGTCAAGGATAATGGGTTAATTTGTTCAGCTTAAGGGTATAAAACAAATACAACACTACATACCTGAGACTACTATTATTCCAACAATCAAATTGATGGAAAAGAATTACGGTTGAAATAGGGGCAGTTAATGAATTTTAGACAGAAAAGCACCTATAGGAGCAGGGGTGCTTAAAGGGGCGAATATGGTAGTCCAGGATCGGCTATGGTATGTTTTGAGGTAAGATATGTTTTGAGGTAAGATAAGGCGATATTTGCACTTCGTAAAACTTTGAACAAGCAAATTTAAATTTTATAGCCTTTGAACACGTTTTTCATAAGTTGTAACAAACACAGAAAGTTTTAATTTATATTTGATTTCCAGATTAGCGACTATATTTAGATTATGCTTTGAAAGGCTGCTTTATTTAATTGCATAGTTAAAGAAGGTTAAAAGTCTATAGAGTGTTATCGGTTTTGGTTGAATGCATATTACCTGAATCTTTTATCTAAATGAGAAGTAAAGAACTGATGTGCTAATGCTACAGCTAAACTTTATAAAGAAAAGGTTGCTGTACATTTAAGTTTTATGTATTAAAGGTTCAACATTATTATAAACTACATATAAACAAAGAAGATACAACAACATTGCGCTGAACCTTCCGTATGGTAATTTGTACCTAATGTAGCAACACCGCGAACTGAGAGTCCTGAAAAGCTTGGAAAAGGGTGAAAGAATTATCAAAATCGTATGATAAACAAAGAAGGTATGATCACTTGAAGGTTTTGTTGAAATGGATATGGAAGCTGCCAATTTGAGAGCTATGACATTATAGTCCTAAAAGACATATAAATATGAAAATTTACTGATTTATAGGGGAAAATTGACAATAACCGTATGAAAAATATGTATACTGAATGGCAATACCGGTAATGCTTTTCATGGCCAGTAAAGGAGTTTGCATTTATTTGCAGTGATTTTCTTTGCTTTAAATGATATTTATCAATACTGCATATATGGTCATTTGGAACTATGACAGTTTGGAAATATGACATAGTTCTCAAAATGGCAGCTCCCATATCTGTTTATGAACAACCTTCAAATGGTCATATCTTTTTTGTTTATCATCCGATTTTGATATTTCTTTCATATTTTTCCAAGTTTTTCAGAACCCTCAATAATAGAGCTTGTTTGACTGTGTCGCTACATTCCCTTTAGGAGGTATGTCAAACTCACATGATAATATGTTTTATAATGATTAATAACTTTAACTGAAGATATGGTTTGTGTTTTGTTAATGGAAAACAAGCTTATCTTTAGTAAAAGGTAAATAGAGTTGTCATCTATGGCAATCTTGACACCTTGGCTGAGAAAAGTTACAACCAGATATAAGTTAATCTCTCCACAATATATTCCATATCAGTGTTAATTCAACTCCTAGTTGATAAATCCTACAGGTACATGAGTTGTCACACTTATAAAAATGTTTTTTCAAGCCTGTGACTTTCGAAGGTTTTTTTGACAAATTCGTTGGTACACGTTATATTTCTTTCTTTCGACAAAACGACTCCTGGTGTACCAGTCTTCAATTTGATCAGTTGTGAAGCAGACGCCATGGTCTGCAATAAGTGGTAGAATGCATGCCTCGTAATCGAAAGTTTGAGATTTCAGACATGCTGCAGAACATCTCGCTTGTGATCTTGTTCCATCTGCTTCGCCTTCAGGTGGGGGCCTTACCTCTGCAGGCCCATGATGCGAGTTCATATTCTGGGCATTTAAAAGAACCTGAAGAATTTATTCAGTAGTATAGGAGAAGGGGGATTGCAGATTTCTCTCCCTACTTATTTTTTTTCCAAATAGGACTTATTTTTTTTCCAAATAGGTAAACTATTTCCGCTACTGCTTCCCCAAGTTTGTGCTTTTGTTATATTCATTATTATTCATATAGTATTTTAAAACTATAACAACTTTGTTTTAGTCTGGATGACTTAGACCCAAGTAAGCAAGCGTTTCTTTACAATTACGAAGAACTGTGAATACTGGATATAAATGATGTTATCCCGGTAAAAGTTAAATCCACGACATGACTGAGGTGCATGCTGATCCAGGTTCAATTCCTGCCTTTGGATGTGTTTTCTATAATAAAACATAAACAGAGAAAAAAAATCAACATAATTAAATTTGTTCATGAAAGATAAGTAAAAATACAGCAGCTGATACAGCTATATGACTTTTTAGTCGGGTATATATTAATTTATACTTCTAATAATTAAAAGAAAATCATGACAATGATAATATGTTTATTTGTGGCCCCGACATTAAAGGGACACATGGAAATGTTAAAAAAAACTAAACAGTCAGCTTCCTGTTATTTATATACGGAGGGAAAAAAGTTTAGCAAGTTTTTTAGATGAAATAATACTGTATACAAGATATACTGACATTTTGGGACTTTACGGGCTTTACCCCTACGTTCATTTATTCGTTACGTCATTAGAAGATGTTCGACTGTTATTGATGTGTTTAATAAAATATTGTGTCTATGGCAGTATATAGTTTCTTGATCAATGTATTATTTCCAGGGTGCAACAAAAACTTGCTAAACTTTTTTCCCTCAGTATAGTTGTATTTTTACATAACTTCCATATTTATAAATCACAATTAATAATTCATAAATAGTTCAAGGAAATAGATACCATTTTACTAATGGTTGATAATATTACAACAATAACATATTTCAACCTATGGTAGAATAACGATGAAAAATTTCAAAACACAATTTATTACCTTTTAATTAATTATATAAAACTAAACTATTGACAAAATTATACTGAATTAAAAAAACTGAGGTTCTAGTTTTAATTCTAAAGGTTTTGTTGATTTGCTGTTGGGACTATAAACCATTGAATTATACACATACACACACCTTATAAGTAATATTTATAGCATAATGTTTCGAGTATATGTGATTTATACTGCTATAAATGTTTTGTACCATAGCCATTTATCCAACTACGCATCTGCCAAAAAGTTTTAGGGCGTTGCAGTTTTCAGTAAAAATAACAGCTCGATCCAATCAAGAAATAGCATTATCACGCAACAAGAGCATGAGCCATGTTTTGATTATTGCAGCCAATCGCCTTTGTATATTATTGGGCAAATGCAATGTCAAGGTGCTGTTTTGGTAATGGCTTAGTCGTTTTGATTGACATGTTGTGTGTAAATTACAATTGCGCGTGCGTAAAATTGAGTAGACCATGGTATAACCGCCGAAATTGTCATTCAAGCACGGCTGAAATATACCGGCATTTATAGCACGGTTTAGGCTCAGACCTTCAGGTTTATGAAAATTTTATATCATAAGCAAGAACAAAGGAAAACCATTAGAGCTATGGTACAAATACTAAGATTGCAGTGGGTCCCTTTAAAGGGACACATGGCAATCTTGATTTTATTCAAACATTAAACTGTGCTCCTCGGTTTAGTTATCCTGCGTCATTTTGACTTAAAAACTGCTTGCATATAATTAAATAAAGAAAATGAGATATAAGCTTTCTTCACCATTTTACCAAATTTTTAAATATATTACTGGTGCAATATTATAAAAAGTTAGTAATATGCAAAAATAATTTGCTTTGAACTATTCTAACAATTAATATTAATGATTGAACAATGCAAGTTAAGAGGAAAACTAACGGGACGCCGTGAGTTTTTAAAAAATCAAGATTGCCGTGTGTCCCTTTAATTAGACAATTGTGTACTGACTAAGAATGACTGGGACATATTGTTTATTGAATATACATTTTTGCTAATCCTCTTGTCTGACACTTTTAGGCAGCCAGTTGAATGTAATCAAATGGTTTAATTAATTCTCACTAACAATACCTAGATCTGTATGGTTGTAATAACCTTAATTGCATTATTGTTTTAATTTTTATCAGTACATCAGTCGTGTATATATCGGAGATTCAACCGTCTATCAGCCATTATGACAATAATGTTGGTGTATTAGTTTTCTTGTCCTATTTAGTACACAATTAATTACTAGGGGTTACATCATAAAACTATGACATAATGACACATAACATGTCACGTAATTGTGCACTTTATGTGCCTGTTATCATTGCATGACATAGTCTCGTATCTTTGTACTGTTTTGAAAAGAACCACTGCTTATCCATGCAGAGGGGTAAAATTCGACCCCAGGGCCTTCCCCAGCCATTTATGGAGTAGCGGTACCGCGATCCCTTAAATTTTGAAACAGACATGCCGCGATCCTTAATCTGACTGCGACCCTTTAAAACCGTGCTGCGATCCCTTAAAAATGGGTCAAAACATTCATTTCCCAGTGTTAATTAATGACATATCTGACCAAATAAAGCCTTGAGGCATAAACTCCTAACAAGCATACATCCTTAGCTCCTGATTGGAGTGTTTTCATAAGGATAAGAGGGGCAGAGGTGTTAATTACCTCTGCGATAAGGGTCTAATTCAAGAATTCAACCATGCGTACATGACCTGTAAACTTATGACGTCATCAAATGTGAAAACAATTTACTTATGTTTTATTGTAGCGTTGAATTAACGTGCCTCCATCCATTTTATAGCGATTTTAAATAGATAATGATGAGTATATAATGTCACAAACGCAAATTATTCGATAACCACATAAAATTATAAGAATCTCGGGGTTGCAGATTATAAATTTAGGTTACTTCCGGTTTTGAATTTGCTTCTGTGTTTCAAATGAAAACGATTTATTATGAATAAAGACAGCAATTTTATAACATTTAAATAAACTTATAACCGTTTTCTACCTTTTTTTCGAAAACACTAATGACTTGATGCAGTAAACATGACTTAAACGTTAAGTTATTGTAAGACAACGTCACCGTAAAAAGTTGATGTAAATCCGGATAGTCCTTATTTCGGATGCTTAAAAAACACATGACCCTGCGTTTTCAAGTTGTTGTTTTTATATGTTATTCACTGAAAAGTGACATAATTACTCGTGCTTAACTTCACCACATATATAAAGAAGTGTTTACAAGATAAAAACAATTCTAGAACAGCAAAGGAAACAATGTATGAAGTTGAGTGTATCATCTTTTTCCAAAAAATTAAAAATTAAAAAAATAACAGAAAAAAATGGTCATATATTTACTATCTATGGCAGACTGGTAGATATATTAAAAACATGTTTTAAATGTGTCAGGGTATGCCAAAACCCGTATTTTATTTCAAAACATGAAAAAAAATCAACATAAAGGAGGGGAGCCCCCTCCCGCACCCACCCCCACCCTTGCGCGTTAAATGCCACTATCCCTTAAAAAAATCCTGGGGAAGGCCCTGCACCCCATCATCCCCTTTCTGGTGGCAGAAAACAATGATCGTGGCTCTAGGAAAAAATGATTTACAACAGAATTTGCAGCAACTCTGCAGGTGAGAAGGTTCTAGGCCCATTCTGCATGTTTTATCTTGATGCATATAGAGAGTGGGCTTGGAATGTTCATTACTTTTGAGTCGCCTGCTTAGCATGGCAGACACTTAGATATCTCTTTGTCCGTTGTCCGTCATAATTTTTTGTGTCACCTACTCTTCCCATTCTACCTATGTACACCAAAATTGCTAGGCATGACCAATGCCAAGTTATGATGTGTACGAAGCAAGGGCAGAAAAATTATGTAAATATTACAGGAATTATCACCCTTTATTGTTGTAAGTCAAGTATTTATATAACATTTTGTGTTGCCTACTTCTCAAAAAAACTTATACCAAAATTGCTCTGCATATCACTACCAAGTAATGATGTGTAGGAAACAAGGGCAGATAACTCTGATACAAGTTGCAGGAGTTATTTCCCTTTAAGATATCATGTCTTTGTACAATATATTGTATCATTTCTTTATACTGTGCAAGATCACTACTATAATATTATGTAATCATGTTGCAGCAAGTGTAGGAAACAAAGGCAGATAACTCTGATACAAGTTGCAGGAGTAATTACCCTTAAAATGTTAAGTCTTTATTCATAACTTTCACATCTGGTCAACTTCCGGTACGCTGAGATATTCAGTAGGTGAAAATAAAGGGGCTTACTCGGACTTTATCCTCAATCTCTATATGAAAATTTTAGACCATGATTTAAATTAAATGTATCCATATTGGTATTTTAAAATCAGTCAAAACCAAAAGAAGATACATAGATGTACAAAAAAAAAATGCTTTTAATATAATTATCACTACAAACTAGTTTTATAAAGAGCTAAAGTCAGTTAAGCACCAACGATAAACACCGAGTTTACCCCCTACCAGAATGTGGAGGTCTTTTATTTTATTGATCCCCGATTGGTCAAATTATTTTGATGATATCATGTGAAAGTTATGAATATTATATTTATCACATTTCTTTTTATTGTGCTGCTATGTAAATCATGTTGTAAGATCACTAGCAAGTAATGATGTTTACCTTGTCCATAACTTGAAAAGTTTTATACCTATGTTGTTTAACTTCACACACATCTTCATCTTACCTCAAGGAATGTTGCTACACATGTCCAATAACTCTTCATTTTGGCAGAGTTTTGCCCCTTTTTTTCATAGAACTTTAACCTGCAACAGAACCTAGCTCATAACTGGCCATAATTACTTGAAAAGCATTTGACTGATGTTCATAAAACTCCACAAATATCTTCATCTTACCCCAAGGAATGTTGTAACGCATGACCTATAACTCTGACTTTTCTTTTGGCAGAGTTATGCCTCTTTTCATAAAACTTTAATAATTAAACAAATAAAATCAGCTCCGTAATTGCACCCCTTGCCTTCAAACTTTAGAGTTAGATTTTCCTTGCTGAAATAAGCACAGGGCAGGCGACACAAATGTTCCACGGAACACCCTTTTAGTTGTGTTGGTATGCAACTATTCAATCCATATTTCATTATTTCATCAAAACTAGCATGATGCCCCAAAAATACAAAAACAAAAAGCTTATTGATTAGGGTAATTGGGAAGAATAAAAATAGACTTTTGGTTTGTTTTGGTGTATGAAACAGATCATTTAAAGAAACTTTTTGAATTAAGGGAAATTTGAAGAAAAAAACCCGCATTTGAGCAACATTCATTTGTGAAAATATTGAATTTACTTTTGGATGAATGTTTCTGTTGATCAGCTGATATACATTTTCATGGCAGGTTTTATCGTGTTAGATGTCCAACATTTCACGGTGTGACTCCACGGACTACCGTCGCGCCGGAATTTCAGGAGAACTTCTCCTTGGGGTCAGTTGTCTGTGTGGGGATGTGGTCTTTATATGTGGGGTTGTGTTATATTATAATTTGTGGAGTAAAGGTTTTGGGATGGACAGGTATCTGATTGACTGCTGGTGGGGACAAATTATTCACTTGTAATTGTGTATTTAGGGTGTGGAATTGATGGGTGTGGTTTAATTTTCACTATATAAAAACATCATACAAATTACATCATTCATGTTTTACTGTTTGTGGCATTGGTTTTAAAATGCATTTTCTGACATTAACAGTATCACAGAAAAGTCAGAATGTTGATCTTTTAAGTCACTATCCCGACAACAACAGGCACATTTTACAAAAGATGTTTGTACACCTTTGCTAAGCCTACTAACAATAAGGTTATATACTGAGGAAAAAAGTTTAGCAAGTTTTTGTTGCACCCTGGAAATAATACAAATCAAGTAACTACTGCCATAGACACAATGTAGACACAATGTTTTATTAAACATACATCAATAACAGTCGAACATCTTAATGACGTAACGAATAAATGAACATAGGGGTCAAGCCCGTAAAGTCCCAAAATGTCAGTATATCTTGTATACAGTATTATTGCATCTAAAAAACTTGCTAAACTTTTTTCCATTAGTATACGTAACATGCATATGTCACAAATCCAAACTCTATAGCTACTATATAAAAGCTTTAACTGACCAGGGCCTTAATTAATTCATCAAATTTTTGAGCACAAGAATCAGACTGACTCAAAATCTAATTTTTTTGCAAACCCTATCAACATAAAATTATGGGTAAGAATTGTGATTTTCAGACATATTCTGTTAAATTACCTTTAAAATTAACCATTTCTGTAAGTAAATATAGTAATTTGCTTGTAAAATAGTTTTTATTTGGAATTGAAAAAATTGAGATATTGAGTCGAGTCCGATTCTTGTGCTCAAAAGTTTGATGAATATTAGGCCTGGTAATTGTTATCATTACCAATGCGTCAAATTGTGGGTTACCAACTCCTAACTCATTTGACGCATATTCAGTTTTTTAAGGTGAAATAGGGCGTGTCTTTTGAGTATATATTCGGAAATATATATATATAATATACAATCTGTTCAAATCTAAGACTTATTGGTTGTCCCGTTTTCTCACAGTAGCCAATTTTATCTCATAGCGCACACTCTTCGAGTTTCGCCCTTTTTAAAGACAGGTAAGTGTCACGTGATCCTGTGACGTCATTGGTACCAAACGATTAGCGGTGTCGCATTGAGTTGTATAGTATTGTCTATGTAGGATAACGTTTTATGGTACTTGTTTAAAATGCCGTGTGCTGTTGCTGGGTAAAAAAGTTTGCATAAAGAAGGACAAGATAATAACCTAAGTTTCTTCCGTTTCCCTAATCGAGATAATGATATTTGAAGTGTGGGTAGCCAATTTTATCTCATAGCGCACACTCTTCGAGTTTCGCCCTTTTTAAAGACAGGTAAGTGTCACGTGATCCTGTGACGTCATTGGTACCAAACGATTAGCGGTGTCGCATTGAGTTGTATAGTATTGTCTATGTAGGATAACGTTTTATGGTACTTGTTTAAAATGCCGTGTGCTGTTGCTGGGTAAAAAAGTTTGCATAAAGAAGGACAAGATAATAACCTAAGTTTCTTCCGTTTCCCTAATCGAGATAATGATATTTGAAGTGTGGGTAGATCGTTACCGAAGAAAATCGCCCGACTCGTCGAGAAAGTGGGAACCTACGAAAGATGCGCGAGTTTGTAGCAAACATTTTGAGTTGACTTCGAGAAGTCCATTCTTTGGTTTCATTATCTTGGAATTTGGAGAACAAAAGGCCAATCAGATTAAAATCAACAGCGGTACCAACGATATTTGACTATAAAAATGAGAAGTGCATAACCCCGCCGTCTCCAAGCAAGTTGTATTCGCCTATTCGACCGACATTGAGGAGGAAATTCATACATGAAGTAAGATTGACATTTATGTTCAAATATCTTAGCACCTCATCGGGTATACGTATGATAAATTGAAGAAAGGTATATAGTCTTAGATCTTTATATACACCGTGAATGTTTAGCTGTTGAATTAGAAGCATGCGTCTTTACGTGAATCAATGAAGAGTTGACGACGCTAATATTATATAGCCGTCTTTTTTAAAAGATTGCTAAGATCGTTCAGCATATAAATTTAAATGAATCCAGTGAAATAAACTCTGTGTCTTTGTTTCCAAATTTTAATTTTAATAATTTTAAATTATACACCCTCTTCTGCCAATAGTGTTATAGATATATATTATCAACCTATACAGGTCTATGGATTTGAAAAAAAAATACAAAATGTTTCATGGATATCTATCACAAGGCAGAAAATTAATAATATTACTAGCTTTTATATTAATTCAGTAATGTTTTGTGGCAAAGCAACAACAATAATGCCTCTTAGTTCTTGCAATGAGTGACACAAGTATAATAGAATAATATACTTTATATTATGGTAATTTGATATGTTTGGTCTGTTTTCGATCTGTATATCAGGAGTAAGTATACATGAGTAAGTGTCTATATCATGCTCATAATACATTTGGCTATATTATTTAAATCATAGTCTTTTTCTCTCTTTGTGCGCGACAAATTAGAGCTCGCATATGATGTGATATATCCGTCTTGTGCAATACGCGTCTGCCCTCAGTGGTATTACTCCGCTCAAGTAATTGCAATAAACAGAAAATATATCATAAAACTAGGTTTCCCTTAAATGGTGCGTGCTTTTGTGATATACCGACGTATGTACCCTAATTAGGCTGTACTTCAATAGTGCACCGCAATATTTGATTAGTCTGTGGTATATTGATATTTGGGGGCACGTGGAGACTAGAGAGTGTGTCATATTGCAAACACCGCTCCTATAGAGTGTTTGGTGTTGATGGCGACTTATGGCAAATATATAATACTATAGAAATAATGGCGCCAAAATTATATACTGTTTCATTTAGTATTGTTTTTATTCATTTTTATCAATTATGAATAATATCCAATAAATATATTTGTTCCATGTCTACTTATCGGCAAAAAGATCTGACGCTCGTATTAATGTATAGGTATTAGACCAGGTCCATTTATTCGGAATATACGTACTTCATTTCGCGGTTTTTGTGGATGTACCAAGATATTGCAGTGTTGCGGGTGACTTACAGTCAGATTTCGATGAAAACAATGTTTTTGTTGTTTGTTGTTGCTATATTATTAAGTGTATAAATATGCTATTTTGTTAGATTAGTGAATAGTGTAATGAACCGCTGAATGTAACGAATGACATGACACGATAGTCTTTACAAGCTCTCCAATTGCACCTGCACCGCATTCGACTTCATCATCAGTTGATGAATCCGATGTATTTTCGTCCTCAGACACGTATTCTGGCTCAAAATCGTAAAGTTGGACATTGTGTAAGCGTCTTATCACGGGCATTTCCTCTGACTCAGCATCATGATCGATTAATTCTCACATTTTCACACAAGGTATACTGTTTTGCGTTCAGTCCCAATGTAAACAAAAAATAGTTTGTTCCCAATGACGTCACTTCCGGTAATTCGTGCAAGAGTTTTTCCCCTTAGATATTTTTCGATTTTTTAGCGATGCCTGTTCGCCTTGTCGATTTTTTTCTTTAAAAACATATTTTCACTGACATACATCAATGGCATAGTAAAAATCGTATTTATAATGATATTTAATACTTAAAAATATATCAAAAGCGGATTTGTTGATTTAAGACCAAGTTCTGCTTTAAGCACTCGTGAATAAAATCTTGACTTAATCGGCACATAATCATTATTTTATGACCACAACATATTGATAAGAGTTTGCAAGAATGGTTTTATAGTGAAATTTGGTGGTTTAGTTTCTTTAAGACACGAATAATTTTGAAACCTCACTCGATCATTATTTCTTCGTTTGCTGTGTGCTGCTGTCTAGGTAACGGATCATGGTTTGTTTATACCGTCCATTTGTCTCGTTGTTTTGGTGAAGTATGTACTTAAACAGCATTTAATTTTAGAAAAAATTATGCTTAATCATTATTGAAAGTATACCCCCATATAAACACTCCCACCCTCCCTAATATCCCTCCCCCACTTCCCCTGCCTAGTATGAGATCTAGTTTAGAGAAAATACACTTGCCAGTAGCCTGAATTGAGGTCTATAGTTTAGAAAATACCTCACCACTAGTGTGTTAAAATACACGTTTAATGCTCTTTTGAAATTTTTCGTATTGTCGAGCATCATATATGCAGTTACATAGAACGTCAGAATAATAAAAAAAAAACTGCATAGGAGCCAATTTATTAGGCTACCTCACCACAAGCATTTTAGAGATATAATATGTAAAAATAAGACCCCTTTCGTAAATTGCAGCGCCCCGGGGACGTTTATACATGTTTATATGATATTAAATGCTGACAAAAAAAGGTATTGAGGCAACAAGTGACCACCTCATTTTCTCAGCCAACCAAAGTTTCAGGATTAAATTAACCACACATTCAGAAAGCAGAATACATTCCTCAATGTGAAAAATTGAGGAAAGAAACATTATAATGAATTTGTACACCCAAAACATGTCCATGAATGCACATTGTACATAATTATGTAATTCAATGAAATAATTATTATGTATTGGGTGTGGTAAAACTATTCATTAATATGTCCTAGTGTTGTATATGTTTCGAACAAAACACAGTTTGTATTTTTTTTTCATTAAAAATATTATTATGTTGTTTTTATAGCTGATAATGATGTTTACATGTTCAGAAGAATGTCTTATTTGTATCAATTAAAGATTTATGTTTTTCTTCCATAGAGGGAACGGTCCTTCAAAGAGCACAACTTTTCAATTTAAAATGTGTAACATTTGTCCGTCTCCCTTTGATTTTAGGTGTGTTTTACAGTTACAGTACTAGTTGTCTCCCTTGGTGTGTTTTACAATTACAGTACTAGTAATCTCCCTTGGTGTGTTTTACAGTTACAGTACTAGTTGTCTCCCTTGAGTTTAATATATTCTTAACTGATACTTGTACTGTGTTCATTGGTACAAACTTTGAAGTTTTTAGATATACTTAAAAACTTTTACATTTCAACCTGCTTGCATAAAAAAGGAACATGTGCAGTAAGTCTTGTGATCCTGTCACGTTGTAGCTGAAAGTGTTGATTCTTACAGATGGCAGGACGCATACAGTACTGGTTCTACCCTTGAAAAAGTGGGTTGTGTGATTCCACCATGAAAAAATCACCCTCAACATATAGCCTAATTGTGCTAAAATTGACATAAAACACCATTCAGCTAACTTTTTGTAGCCTCATATTGCACCACTCTCAATGATATTGAATCATATTATTTATTGATGGGTATATTTAATAGGATAACTAAAAATTCTGTGTGTGGCTCAGTGGCGGGGGCTGCAGGTTATGATTGAGGGTGTGATATTGGCTGTGTTTGGGGATCAGGAGACAGCTAGCTCACTCACACAGCAGCCCCATTTTCCTATTTCTACCTTAAAGGGACACACGGCAATCTTGGTTTTTGTTTAGTCCGTTTACGGATCTAGTCTTAGCGATCACAGTGTCGTCTAGGTGTATGTGTATCAGTTAGTCCGTTAGTTTGTTCGTCTGTCCATGCGTCCGATTTTCATTTCTTAAAATATTTTCTTCGTTATTTGAGGATTTTCACCAGAAATGTTCATTATAATGATCCAACATCATGTGCACAATTTCAGGTCGCTTTGACCTACTTTTGACAAAATATAGGTCACGTCCGGTTTCCGCTAACGATATTCATATTTTGCTCCTTTCTTGCAGGATTTTCACCAAAGTAGTAAAGTTGCTGCGTCGAAAACTTTTTGACCTCTCACCGCTATACAGTACTGGCTCTGCCCAGGAAAAATGGGGTGGTCTGCCTCTACTACAAAAAAAAATCGACCGTCATATGTGTGGCCTAACATGTGCTAAAAATAATATCAATTTAAAAACCAGATAAACAAACAAAACAAGATTTTTTAAAAAGTTTTAGTTTTTCTCTTCACTTGCATTTGTTCAATCATAAATAGTAATTGTTAGAATAGTTCAAAGCAAATTATCTTTACAAATTACTGCCTTTTTATAATAGTGCATCAATAATATATTTAAAAATTTGGTGAAATATTGAAGAAAATTGAAATCTCATTTTTTTATTCAATTATATGCAAGCAGTTTTAAAGTCAAAATGACGTAGGATAAGTAAATTGAGGAGCAAATTTTAATGTTTGAATAAAACTCAAGATTGCCATGTGTCCCTTTAAGGTCTTCTGCAGGTCTTCTGCAGACCCATCTCAGCATTGTAATGGAAAGGGTACGGTGATCATCCACTCGGACACATCGGTTTTCTTCTAGATGTTCGGTTCCCTTCCATATGAAGACAACATTAATACTGTAGTGTCAACCACTCCATTAAGAGTGATTTGTATAATCTTGTTTTTATACCCCCACCACCGAATGGTGAGGGGGCATATAGCTTTAGCCATGTCCATCCGTCCTTCCGAACGTACGTCTGTCTTTCTGTCCGTCCCGAAAAGTTTATGGGTCTATCACCTCCAACAGTTCTCCAACAGTTCTTCGAAACTTTACAGGATGCTTACCGATGTGCATATCATTTCGGCATCAAAATCGACCCAGTATTACCGGAGTTATGGCCTGTTTTTCGTCTAATTTTACGTGAAAATATCGTGTGTCTATCTCACATTTTTCAACCGATTGATTCGAAACTTTACAAGATACTTACTTATGATGTCATGCTGTGCATTTCGATTCAGCGTCAAAATCGACCAAGTATTACAAGAGTTACGGCCCCTTTTTCATCAAATTTTACGTTTTACACTGATTGTTTTCAGTGGGGGCATCCGTGTCCCATGGACACATTTCTAGTTTATTATTGATGTAAAAAATAAAGTTTATAATGCGCTCAATCCACTGAGCCACAATACAGCCCCTGTGTGCTTCTTTAATTGACTTCTAGAATTAATAAAATGTTTATTTTGTAATCAAGATACTTATTATTGGTTCCAGGACTGCCTAAAACACATATTTTGCTACTGACGATAATTAACAAAATCTTTTTACTTAAAAAATAATATTTTCTTCTTCAGACTTGTGAAATGTGTAGGTAATTAACCCTTAACTCGCAGGCTGATCAGGGTTTACAATGTCCCACTGCTGATAAGTAATTTTCCCCAAAACACCCCTTTGCTACATAAATGGAATGGTCTTAATTCAAAGAAAGAACAGTCTATTATATATATGTAGCGGGTTAAGGGTTAAGTATGGCTGGAAGTAGTGCGACTATTACCTGCCACTCGTGTGACTTATTTAACCCAGGTTCTAATGGACTTCCCAAAATAAGCATTTGTATGCGCAAGGTCATTTTAATTTTTCAAAGGTCTTCGAGGTTTGTCAATTACTGATTTGTGGGTGAATAGATAAGGTATTGTTAATCTTTAAATATAGGTAATTGAACTATCAAATTGTAAGCAGAAATACGAGCTTTTGAAAGGTTCGACAACGATATCTAATACCCACACGTTTGGTTGAAAATGAAATTTGGAACGGCTATTGTTGATGTTATTTGTCCACTGGTACAAAACTCAAACAGAAATCATTATGTAGAGTCTTTTTTCTTTCACAACAGTTATTTTTATTTTTTGAATGAAGTGCATTCAGAAGTATGGGAGGCCATGTTGGATTTCAATCTGTGCATTTATTTTATTTATGAATGGAAGTGACAGAATCGTTTTTGAAATTAATGTGATGTTAAATGACACCGATAACCTGGAATTATGAAACTACGGTAATGCTTATAGTCATGATTTTTTTGGTGAAATGTGATTGACTCTCCTGCTCTTAACTAGGCTGGAAAATATTTTGTCTCTATGATTGGTATACCGGTTCACATTTGAAGTTAGAACCTCCTTATAGATGTGAGTTTTATCGAAAAGAAATGTGTGAAAACCAGGAATAATGATCACATAATTGCGTATTAAAGTTTATGGTAAATTACGTTGCATGAAATGTATAAAGTTGGAACGACTAGATGTGTGTTTTATTGGATTCAAATTAATGAAAATATCGGAAAGGAATTGTGTGAAAACCAGGAATAATGATCATGTAATTGCCTATTAAAGTTTATGGTAAATTATGATGTATGAAATATTAAAATTTGAAGTTGGAACACCTATATATGATTGTGCGTTTTATGGCATTTTATTGAAAATGTATGAAATATCAAGAGGAAATTGTGATAAAGTATACCATTGAAACATGGAATCATGATCTTATAATTTATGGTAAATTAAATTTGTATGAAATACAGTAAACCGGTATATAAAGATAAACTGCATGACTTGTTTTGTAATGAATGTGTTGTGCAATCTGTACATTTATTTTATTAATGAATGGAAGTGACAGAATCGTTTTTGAAATTAATGTGACGTTAAATGACACCGATAACCTGGAATTATGAAACTACAGTAATGTTTATTCATGATTTTTTTGGTGAAATGTGATTGATGGTACGTTCTTAACTTTGCTGGAAAAAAATAATTCTATGATTGGTATACCGGTTCACATTTGAAGTTGGAACCGCCTTATAGATGTGTGTTTTATCGAAAAGAAATGTGTGAAAACCAGGAATAATGATCATGTAATTGCCTATTAAAGTTTGTGGTAAATCATGTTGTATGAAATATTCAAATTTGAAGTTGGAACACCTATATGATTGTGCGTTTTATCGCATTTTATTGAACATGTATGAAATATCAAAAGGAAATTGTGATGTATGACATTGAAACCTGGAATCATGATCTTATAATTTATGGTAAATTACGTTTGTATGAAAATACAGTTAACCGGTTTATAAAGATAAACTGCAGGACTTGTTTTGTAATGAATGTGTTGTGTAAAAGAAAATAACATGGATGTATAATTTTGTCGGCTTATGGTAATTTGCAATTAATGAAATGTTCCGAAATTGAAATGAACTTGAAAATGAGAGTAGGAAGCTGGATAAGCAATGACAGCAACATGACAATTTTTTAATGGAGCATTGATATTACCGGTAGCTTAGTTAATAAGTATTAGCAAATAATATATTGGATTGTGTGTTTTATCATGTGACATCGCTTGTATGACATTTCGTAACATTATTTCTTTTGCAAATTTAAATAAAATATTTTTAGGTCCTCTACGTCTCACAACACAGTTAATTTTGCATTGCTCTGCATATGTAGCAGGATCCCTCTGGACCACTGTAGAACTTCCTGAATTCTCTTAAAAATATTTTCTTTGTGAAACTTAAAGTCTGTTGCTCGAATTATCTAGCAAAAACATGGGGTTGACACATTTGCTTTTTTTAATATCAATAGTTTGAAGAGACCCTCTTGAATTTGTCCATTTCACTGACATTTTCAAGTGTTTCATATTACCCGGTATTAGATTCTCAGATCTGGGCTCAGAAACATTCAGGCATATCCAAACCTGTATAAAATACATGAACTTGTCCCTTTCTTGTCACCTGCAACAAAAAAAGAGAAATTATTTGCACATTTTAAGAAATAAACAAGAACCGAATAAAACAGTTTGTTTTTTTAGCATCAGAAAGTTCCTACCATGACTGGCATGGGAAATAACTGTTTATAGTGAGACCTTCCAGTATTCAAGCATAATATTGTATACGAGAAACCTAATTGTGTAATTGTTCAATGAGAATATATTTCTAATTCAACATATGTTTTCATATCACAAACAGATTCTTACATTCATTATAAAAATATGAAATTCATCGAGTGATCTTACTATTTTACGAGTCTTATAGCTTGAGAATAAATGAATGGTGTTTTACGACACGTCGACACATAAATAGGTCATACTGTGCGCAAAAAACGACGAAAGATGATTATAGCTTGAGATTATTCAACGAGTATTCTATTTTACATATGGAACGAACACTCATATAAGATCCTCTTTTTATAAAAACCATTGCTCTTAACCCTGAACCCGCTATATAAGCACGACTATAATAGCCTTTGGGTCCATTGTAAACCCAGATCAGCCTGCGAGTTATACCCAAAACACCCCTTTGTCACATAAATGGCATGGTCTTAATTCAAAGAAAGAACAGTCCATTATATCTACGTAGCGGGTTAAGGGTTAATTGGTGGCAAAAGTTCTCACCAATATTATTGTTATTATTTATGGTCCATCACAGTTTAGCTCATTAGCTTTTTATCAGCTATGCCCGAGGGGAATCCGGTTTCGTCCCACGCCTAGACTACCCTAATACTGTCATCCGTGCCATCGAGAGTGATTTGTTTAAAAGCTATGTTATAGCTTGTTTGGTAATTAATCAATGTAAAATAAATAAAATTTGTACTAAATAACACTACTTTATAAGCAAGCATATTCAACTCAAATATTTATCCTTTAACCTTATTATTCAATGAGTGGAATTCTCGAACAAGGCATTCTTCACAAACACACAAAGACATTATAGAGCTTTTGTTGGATACATTGTTGTCGATATTTGCATTATTAAGTAGTTAACAATGCATTGGTTGTTTTAAAAAGGACACAACAAACCTGAAAAGTATATTTGAATAGGTTTCTAGTTACATCGGCTAATTGGCAATTAATACTGTAACAGAAAATATTGTATATTTAATGGAAAATATAATCTGAAGCTTTTCGTTGAATATTTAATATCAAAATCAATAAACTTGTATCTTGTTTCAGTTTTTCAATGTAACCAGATAATGCTCCTTTTTTGGTATTTTAGGCCAGGGATTTTTATTTTATTGGTTCTCTGATTTTTTCTAAAAAAGTTTCACAGAAGGGGGGAAAAGAAACAAACAGCAAAATGTTAAAGTGTGTATTTTGTAATGGTGTTAGTTACATTGTAAAACGTAAAAATTGACCGGATCAGACCTTGAGACATTTTTAAAATTATTTTTTAAACAAGACAACTGTATGATGATTGTTTAAAACTGGGGACCTACATACATATGCTGGATAGTTTTTTTATCGATTTATGGGTGTTTTTTGTGTTTGTTTTTTTGTATGTGTTTTTTTATTTCTTCATTTTTACAGAAATTAGGGTTGGAGGATCTGAGAACCGAAATAAACATAAAAAAAAACTCTGGCCTTACTAACAATAATTACAATGTAAAAGCTGTTTACGTTTTGGATATATTTAAGCTATTTTGTGTACAATTAATTTCTTAAAGTTTTGCATTCTTTTATATATTATGTATTTAAATTCTGTAAATGTTTTGAAAATTTGGCTTTGGAAGTCCTGTCAAGGTTCCATTTTAATTGTGTTTTCGATTGATCGAAACATGGTCTGGACTCAAGTACATTTCATAGATATGACCTTGCCCTATATCTTATATTAATTTTTCAATATAATAATAATGAATGGACAAAAATCAATGATTTTTCTTTTTAATCATTACAGCTTTGTTCTTTATTCATTTAAAAAAAAAACAGAAAAAAACAGGCATCTTGTATGCAAGTTTTGTTTTGACTTTTCTTAAAAATGGGTTATATAAATAATAAAATAAAATCAAAATGAAAGAAGTCCATCAACTACATTAAGAGCTGACTAAGACATTATGAATAAATTTTGCAGAAAATGACTTTAGGTCATCCCACTTATGACACTTTGATTTTGTAAATGATTTTTGTTATCACTGAAATATTTAAAGCACTGAGCACAACACCTTTAAAACTGAGTTTGGATTAAAATGCATTTTGCAGAGAGTTTGTTACCAGACTAAACTTTATGTTGCAGACGGTTTGTGACCGAATTAAAATTCATATTTCCAAGTTTTTTTTGACCGGATTATGTTCTCTTAATTGTGGATGCCTATCAGTTTAGATTAACACACACATTTAAAACTCATAGACAAGAAGAAAATACAAAACACACTGGTACAGATCACACACACACAGTCACACACACACACAGTCACAGATACATACAGAATACATATAGAACACATATAGAACACATAAAACACATTTAAGATACAAATATAGAACACATCGATAACACATTGATAAAGAACACTGACAAATTTACAACACCTACATACACGTATATAAAAAGAGCAAATACATAACACATATATAACACATATAGAACACACCCAGGTATATAGAATGCATATAGAACACATATAAAACCAGGGGCGTAGCTAGGGTGTTTATGCTATGAGACTTGAAGCAAGGGCATATCCGTCATGTTCTAAAGAAGCTAGAAAAGAATCTAATAGGATGTGTACGCAAATCTAGCAAGGTCGGGGTGCATGCATTGTCTATGAAAATATGTTTATTTTTACCCAACTCTTTCTGGTTTTGATGTAAAAACAGTTAAGCCCTACCATCTTATCACTTATTATTGCGTCTTTTTACGTTTTAATTGTTCACCTTTTGAGGACGCAAATGCGTACTTTGCTTAAAGGTATCTACGCCCCTGAAAACACATATAGAATTAACACATACTCGTTTTTGAACCAATGCAAATAACACGCACATTTTAGAAGCGATGCAAACATAAAACACACACGTATATACATGTAGAACACACAAATTTCAGACATATAGTTATACATTATATATGCAATTTTTTTTATCACGTGTGTAAGAACAAATTGGCAATGCATGAAAAGCAGTTGCATTATAAAAAATAAAGTTGATTAATTACTCATGAAAGAACAATGAATAGCTATCAATACATCTGCCCTCAGACTTTAACAATACGACCAAGTGTTCACGACCAAATGTTCACGCCAAGATTCCTCTGTCAACTACCCAGTCAATGAAGTTTGTAGATCAGGAGTACGAGATCTTAAAAGTTATGCCCATTTAAACCATACTAAATTAACATATCACGATGAAATCATTAACATATTGGCCGTTCTTTATTGAATAATTGAATAACGAAAATTTGAGAGCTTCATTTAAATAAATATGATCGTACAATTAGTACATGATGATAACAAGAAGATAAGTTGATAAGGGGATTATGCATTTGTATTCACTGTACAGAATAAATAGTTAAAAAAAGAAAAAAGAAAATGTGCTAACAAGCGATAAGCGTTTAAGTTTTAACAATAACGTATGATTTGAAGAAGGGTACTTTGTGGATAAGTGTGTCATATTTTTTTCATTGTTGTCATTTACGATGAGATAAAAGGATATATATTGTTTACTGTAGGTATTAAGTATTTATGACTTCAGCTTTCACGGCGACTTTTGAGATATTCATAAATGTTTGAGACTTAAAGCATAGTTTATTTTTTACAATAAAAGTGAATGTTTCTATATGACTACATTGAGATGAAACAAGATTAGGTAACAATTGAACATTTAGAGGGATGAAACAAGATAAGGTAACAGTTGAACATTTAGAGGGATGAAACAAGATAAGGTAACAGTTGAACATTTAGAGGGGAAAAGTGTGCTTTACTATAATATGCAATACTAGACAAGTTGCAATAAACATTTTGGATTAGTCACTGTAGACTGTATTAAGGGATTTAACAGTGTCATACATATTGATATGAAAGAAACCTTCAGTGAAACATGTGAAAAGTGGTCAAAAGATTGTCCGGATGAACCAACAGTATCAAGTGTGCACAACAATTCCAGTCTATAAAATTTCTCTTGTGGGAATATAACATAAATGCATGGATAATTAAGCAACTGAAGTATATTGAATAGTGTGATCGAACTTGATTGAATGTTGTTTAACGGCTCATCAACACAGTGCAGGTTATTTAGAGCCGCCCCAGAGAGAGGGGAAGGATACATAGGAATCCGGGAACCTGCCCTACTCTTATTATCGAATAGATTCCTATGGTTCTTTAACGTGCTCGGTTAATAGACCGATACACGGGACCGCCCGGTTTACGTCCCCATCCGACGGACGAGGCTAAGGAAAAGTGTCTTGCCCAAGAACACACCGACGGATCTTTCGGTGCATACAGTTTTGTAGACTGGCTAAGTCCTTATGTTTGTTAATGTTTATACTATTTCAGACAACTCAAGCTATCATCAAATAAAATAGTCTGCATTTGTCCCCTTTGAATTAGTGGCTTCAAACATCAGTGGTTCAGAGTTATTCAGAATTTTATAATTTTATGTTGATTCTAATTGCAAAATATTAAAAAACAAAATAACCACTACGACGACAGCCAGTCTAACAATTTTGGCAAGACCTAATTTTCTCTTCGATTGAGAAAATCATTAGTAAACATGACACTTTAGACATTTTATCTGATTATCTTATTGTTAAGTCGCTAGCGTGTTTTTTGAACACTTAAATTTGCTCACATTTGTTTATACGGTACACATTCAAAATTATTTAAAGAAATATATTTAATGTTGATTTGAGTGCTTGAGTCAGCAGTTTATTGTATGCTTTAAATTATGTTCAGATTTTTTTTCTTTATACACTTATCTTTATTGAATAGAACTAGTTTAACTCATGCTGTAGTTCAATCATTATTGCAGAAGAACTTTATAACTATTAATTAGGTTATTTACTCTCACACATGTAACAAATACACCACTTGGTAATTTTAATATTTCTATCAGTGTCGTATATAGAATACTAAACAAATACTAGCTTTCAATCAGCCTTATATACTTTAACGATTTTGTCGTGATTTTGCCCTGCTGGGTTTTATCGTGGAACGTGTGACATTATCTAGTTTTTGGGAACGTGGTCAACTTCATTATTATTAATAATCACCTTCTTCAGACAGGCAGAAAGAGCAAATATTTATCCAACATTTCTCAAATTTGAATTAACTCTCCACGCCATCGCCTGATATTGACTGATACTGCCAGTGGATGTGCAAACATTGTTCACTAATGTAGAGAAAGTCTATCACCAGGCGCATATTAGCACGAAAGCACTCGTGTCAGATTTTCATACATTGATCCAAGAAAATCCATGTTTTTTGGATACTGAAATATGTTTGATGCCATGCATTATAAAAATCCAGAAGTGTCATGCCCTGAATTATAAGAATCCAGAAGTGTCATGGCCTGCATTATAAGAATCAAGAAGTGTCCTGCCCTGCATTATAAAAATCCAGAAATGTTATGCCCTGCAATATAAGAATCCAGAAGTGTCAGTTGCCCTGCAATATAAGATCCAGAAGTGTCATGCGCTGCATTATGAAAATCCAGAAGACTGTCATTCCCCGCATTATAAGAATCCAGAAGTGTCATGCCCTGCATTATAAGAATCCAGAAGACTGTCATGCCCTGCATTATAAGAATCCAGAGGTGTCATGCCCTGCATTATAAGAATCCAGAAATGTCATGCCCTGCATTATAAGAATCCAGAAATGTCATGCCCTGCATTATAAGAATCCAGAAGCGACCTGTTAAAAAGCCAGTAAAAAAGTAAAAGTCAAGTGTTAGTTGCATCCCCATTATAGGAAGTCCGAAGGTGTAGCGTCTCCGCTCATTTCATGCAGCTTAATTACAGTTCCAAGTATTTCCCTCTTGTTATATATATTACAAATATGGCTAAGTAGAACCAAATGTGTTCTGTTTTTGCCCAAATGCAAGTCTTTGATCTGCCCCTGCCAGCCCACCATTTACTAAATTTAAATATTTTGTATATTAAATATTTTGTAAAGAGGATATTGTGTGCCATGTTCTTCTAATTCTGTTTCAATTTGACCGAATAATTTTGATATTTAAAGGCCATGAGTTTTCAATCGCGAGCCTTTTAAGAAAGTTTAACATGAAACCTTCAGAAATGTGAGAAACATTTGGCAATCAGTACTAAATTAACTGTGAACATACAAATATATATAAAAAAAAATTGTGCTTAAAAGAACTGGATGTCAAACTGGTGAGTAAAATAATATTTAAAAGTTGTTGCATAACTGGATAATAAAAAAGCAACATTCATCAGATTTGATTATCTTTATTTGTGTTTAAAAGAAAACTTTTGATATGATTTTGAAGTTGGGATCCCAGGATCTAAAATTATTCCAACAGCCTTGTTGTTGAATAAAAATAAATCTTCAGGTTTTGTTTCTTTTAGTTTAATTTTGTTTTAAATTTTTAAAAATCTACTTTAACCACTGTTCCGCTGGTTACTTTTATTTCAATGTTACTTTAAATATTGTTCTTTTATTTTAACTTTGGTAGTGGTTGAAGTGTTTTATGTGACGATGATGAAAGAATTCTTGGAGAATATTGATTCCATTATATTTACAAGAGTTTCTGCATCAAGAAGTGTTCTGAACTTGGAATTTAATATATAAAATCTATCAAAGACTGCGAGAATGTTTAGAAAAATTTATCCGAAGATTATCATCTTAATGTATTACCGGCAACTGGAATTACTTTTCAGAATCCAGGTACGAGTAAATTAAGACTTTATATCGAAATCGGATATTCGAAATCTGATATCTTCATCGAAAAACAAAATATCAATGATTTTAAAGACACAAAGGACGACTTTCATGTTCAGGTGAATTCATGTTGTGGACAGTTTGCTGATACACATTTCTGTAATGATCGTTATATAACACCAGCTTTAATTTTCCCACGTACCTGATAAGAATATCCTCGATTTATGAAGATGCTGGACAATTTTATATTACCCACAGATTGGATAAGAATCCCGGGAATCAGCATCGACGTTGGAAGTGTAAAGTGCAGTCACATGGTGTAATTTTGTTAATAAATGTACAGACTGAAATTGATGCGTCAGAACACAAAATGTCAGTATTATGCGCACACAAAAATCAGTTCCGATCTGATCAATTTCCTCAAAACTTATGAAAATATTCTTATATTGTGTTCATGTGCTTAAGTTTTAGGCTTTGAAGCTGGAATTAGTGTGATTAAACGCCAAAAGCAAACAGAATCTTGTTACCAGTCCATACAAATCTCGGAGACATTGTTCAGTATCCCAGATATTTGAAATCGCAGTGGAGCAAGTTTGGGAAATTCAACGTGGCTAAGTGGTTGTGCTGATGAAATAAATTTGACATTATGAACAAAATGTGTGAAAATAATCTTTGACAAATGATATCCTTATTACGAACACCCAGTTTTATTGGAAAGGATGTCGAGAGTTACATGATGGTGCGAAAGTGAAATTTCCGGATTTGCGAGATCAATACCGTCTCTCTTTATAGTTACCTTTACAACAGTGGATTATTGTTTGGTCGTTGAAATTGGATAAATTTTATTAACAGAATTGTTAAAAGCCAATTTTTCTTGAATTATAATCTTTCGTGTTTGATATAAGCCAATTTTCTTGAATTACAAGCTTTTTATTTAGATTTTCGGGTGGGGTCAAGTCAGTTTTTATCTAGGTATCGGATAATTACATTTGCTGTGTTTGTATTACAGTACAGTTTAAGGCAATTGACTTGTAATGTTATAGGCTTTCTTTTTTAATATCATTTTACATATCTTTGTCAGTGTTATACCTGCTATGAGCTGACAAGTGGTACTCACTGAATTGTTGATCATTTTTCGATTGTGTATTTTAGGGGAGAGAGTTTTTGGTACAGATTAGCGTGATAACTATAGAGGACAAAGGAGTTGAGACTTATATATACTTGTCAGATGAACATAAATATTGCAAAGTAAACTCTTCCACCATCGGTTAATTGCCAACGTTGGAATATCATAGCAAAATGGATTAAAGCAGGAATATAAAATAAACCCAGTCGCGAATTTGAAGTTGTTGACATTTACGGCCATGACCGCAAGTAATTGACTTTGAACATTAAAAGAAACATGATATCTTTTCTTTTTTGCCGATTTTAACAGTGTTTGACAGATTTTAGTATATTTTCAAGCATTAACACATACATATCGGAAATTAATTGTGGCGCTTGGATAACCATTTATTATTAAGCATGTAGCAGTATTGTGATTTGATCTGCTGAAACTGTTGATGTTATTAGAAACTATAACAAATATATCGGATATAAATATTAATGAACGTTGTGAACGCAAGGCCATGCTTGACTTGCCATGCTAGTGTCTGCTGCCATATGAAATTTCATCAGGGATCTGATTATGAAAACTTTGGTCGTCAACACGACCATAAACATGCTGCGGAACAGAACGGACAATATTGGGAACGGACAATATTGTTGCCGAATGGGATGTTAATAGTGGTTCAGTTCGCCATTAATTTGTGATATTATATCTCATGGCAGTGTTACAATTATTTTGTCTTTAAATAAATGTATCTGAGTGACATATAAATCACATGATTTTTCTCATTTTATGCAGACGACTTGTTATAACAAAAGTGAAAGGAATTAAACCATATCAAATACAATATCCATCGGGTATTTGATAAGCTAATAAAGACAAAGGAGTTATAATTCTTGTGTATTTGGAGATAAACACTTCAAATAAGTTATAATTCTTGTGTATTTGGAGATAAACACTTCAAATAAGTTATAATTCTTGTGTATTTGGAGATAAACACTTCAAATAACTTATCCAATTTACAACATTTATAAATAAAAAAGGGAACAACTTTTAGAATATTGGACAGAAAGAAACTGTATTTAAATATAAACGCTTAAGAAACTATAACACAATATACGTGAGAGTATTTTTGGTTAATTAAGAACAACTTGATTAAACTGCAAGGCTGATCTCTGCATTGGCATAGAGCTTATCTCCGCTTGTCATGCAAGGTTGATCTCCACGCGGCATGCCCTGTATGGCAGTGAATAATGTCCTTCCCAGATTATGTGGCAAAGTTTCGTAGAAAAATGGTTGAGATACGTTCACGCTTTAAGGAGACATCGAGGCTGGGAATGTACTCGGAATATTGGGTGCCGCCAGCTATTGATTCCTCACCCATTCCTGATTCTGTGACTGGCTCATCGTAAGTATTTGCTTTTCACTGCTTTTATAAGTACACAGTAAGAGGTAAGAGTGGGGAAAAGTATCAATACGTAAATCAGGCTCTAGATATTTGTAGTTTTCAATACTTATGAAGTTAACAGCATAATAATTTTACAGCACTTTAAATAAAGCACCATGCACCTATAGAAGTGTATGTCCAGATTAAAAAGCTACAGATTGATATTATATAATCGTGAAACATTGGGGACTAAAGTTAAATGAAAGTTGTCAGGGGTTTTGTGGTCTGTATTACGCTATTGTAAATGAAAGTAAAGTCAGGAGTTTCAACATACCTCATATAACATTCTGGTCTGTTTTACTCTATTGTAAATGAAATTAACTAGGAAGTCAGGAGTTTAAAACGTAACCTCTTATAACATTGTGGTCTGTATTACTGAAAATGAAAGGTATTACTGAATGAATTCAAGAGTTTCAGCATACTTCTTATGACATTGTTATCTGTATTAGTCTACTGTAAATGAAAGTAATTTGAAAGTCCTGGGTTTCAGTATGCCCCGTGATATTGTGGTCTGTATTACTCTATCGTAAATAAAAGTAAAGTCAGGAGTTTCAGCATTATACAGTAACTTCTTATAACATTGTGGTCTGTTTTACTCTATTGTAAATGAAATTAACTTGAAAGTCAGGAGTTTAAAATTACCTCTTATAACACTGTGGTCTGTATTACTGAATGAAAGTTAAGTCAGGAGGTTCAGCATGCCTCTTATAATATTATGGTCTGTATGATGATAGCGTAAATACACTGTGATCTGACAATTACCGAATGAAAGTTAAGTCAGGAGGTTCAGCATGCCTCTTATAATATTATGGTCTGTATGATGATAGCGTAAATACACTGTGATCTGACAATTACCGAATGAAAGTTAAGTCAGGAGGTTCAGCATGCCTCTTATAATATTATGGTCTGTATGATGATAGCGTAAATACACTGTGATCTGACAATTACCGAATGAAAGTTAAGTCAGGAGGTTCAGCATGCCTCTTATAATATTATGGTCTGTATGATGATAGCGTAAATACACTGTGATCTGACAATTACCGAATGAAAGTTAAGTCAGGAGGTTCAGCATGCCTCTTATAATATTATGGTCTGTATGATGATAGCGTAAATACACTGTGATCTGACAATTACCGAATGAAAGTTAAGTCAGGAGTTTCAGCATGCCTCTTATAATATTATGGTATGTATGATGCTATTGTAAATACACTGTGGTCTGACAATTACCGAATGAAAGTTACTGTATTATGCTATTTTAAATGGAAGTAAAGCCAGGAGTTTCAGCATACCTCTGATGACACTGTGGTCTGTATTACTCTGTGGTAAATGAAATTAAAGTCAGGAGTTTCAGAATGCCTCTGGTGATCAGATCAATTATGCAAGATGGCTTGTATTACAAAAAACAACATTTAAGATATTTCGAACATCTTTAAAACCACTTATTTAACATATTTATAGTAGCAGAGAAGTGTACCTAGGATAACTTGGACCTCATTTTTTGGATGAATAGACATCCGGTGGACAAAAAATTTTGTTCAGAATTTTTTTTTTAACATTTTGTCAAGCTTGGGTATCAAGTATGTCTCAAGAGCTCATTGTAAATGAAGTTTTTAATATATATCAAAGCAATGAATTACATGTTGTAGCATGGTCACTGAAATTCCTTTTGTATTTGCTCAGGTGTAAATTGTTTAATTGAAAATAACACCTGTCAGAATAAATGGTGTACTCTAACTGCCGGTTATTGGAAGTTAGAGTATGGCAGACAGCTGAAATGAACATACTACAAAACAAATCGTTGGTTGGTTTAAACACCTCGATGGGCTACGCCCATTTCGATATTAAAATCAACCAGCTCGATGAGACCATACTCTATCTATTACATATTGCATCGAAAAAAGCTAGTGCATGGGTGTATTGAAATACAGGCATCTTTTTTTCTAGCACTTTTATGGCTCAATGCTTTGCCATGCAATTTAAATAGGGAATGTGTAGCTTTAAACAAAAATGTATATTATAATGAGATTTTAAGAGTGTATGCTTGTCATGACATTGTGATCCTTTTTGTAAACATGTAGATATTGTGGGCTGTTATGACTTTATTGTAAATAAACTTAAAATAAACATGATTTTAAAGACATCACACCAGCCTAATCCATCCTATAGATATAGTGGGGGCATAATTATGATTGTTTTTTTCATGCATTGTGAAAAGTACGAGAATTTCATGCAAAATTGGTGATTGGTATGTACCGTTATATTATGAGGCCCCGACAAACCATTTTAAATCCGATTTAATTATTTCTGAATTTTATGTGTTACACTACCAGCATGATTTAATTTCAACATTTTTAGTATTGATTTTGGTTAAGTTAAAGTCAACATATATTATATTGTTAATTTAATAATAATTATGTGTAAACTTACATTAATTGGGTCTTCTAAAATGGTCTCCAAATACAGTCTTTGAACAATAAACTGACCCATCTCAACCAAATTCGATTTCGGTATCCATAGGATGATCGATGTGAGTTGTCCAAACTAATGTTTTCATTCCAATGACACACAGCTAAGTTTGTTTTTAAAATGTACTGTATATCACCACAAGAACCTATCCCTTTGTCGTGAAAAATGTTTAGTGTGTTATTAAAAGATTCCACTAAATAAGAGTCCATACTGAAAATGTAATTCTGGGGAGTTTTGTAAACGTAAAAACTTTTGATTGTCGATAATAAAAGCCGTTTTGCAAAAGGGTCTGTTATGATAATACGACTTGGCTCATAATTTTTATCTGTTTTACATCTGGATCCCAATTTAGAGAAAATACCATACATGGGACATATGTGGGACTAGAAAGGATATTTTGTCATGATTGTAATGTTGTTTATTGTGTATTATTTCAGTCTATACATATTTGTTATAATAAAATAAATTGAATTTGCAGATTTTGCCTTTTCTTAATCTGCCATATTTAAATGTTTCTATTCGAAACAGTTAAATGAACATTTAGCAATTGTAACATTGCAAATTGTAGTCTTATATAAAATTATGTCAGGGCCTCAATAAATATTTTTCGCAGTAGTGGATTAACAAGTTTGTGATCGTCTCTAGCTGTAAAATGTCCGTGATCTTTTGATTCTGGTGTGATGTCTTTAAGCAAATGTCGGGAGTTCAACAAGTCATGCCTTGTTTTCACTTGATTGTCTACATAGAGAGAAAATGGTCAACTTTAAAATTATGAAACTGCTGGGCCAAACCCATTTATTTTAGGAGTGAAGCACCGAGAGTCAAGCATTTACAAATAAATCCCTGGGATGATAAATGTACCCTGACCCAGTGGTCACATGATTTACCATATACCCCCACCTCCACCTCCCATTTAAATGGTCATCGGGTGTCATGCATTTTAACTCAAATTTGTAATTAGGTGTACTGGTAAACAAAAAGTAAAATGCTAGTAAGCATGCTCTGCGTTAAAGAAATGACATATTAAGCCTATATAAGGATTAAAGTTGATGTGAGACTATTAACAATAACTTCTAAATTTAAGTGTGCTGAAACCATCATATTGTTTTCACAGAAAACAGTTTTCTTTACCTATATAAACTGTGATTTATCTATACTCTTGATAAGCTTCAACAAAAATAGCACCATATCTGAATTTTTTAAATTGATTTCTATATTTGGATCAGTTCAGACTGAGTTGATTAAAGATGGCCACATTCTCAACCTGTAAATATGGTGATTAACCAAAGATTAGTCTCCGCCTATGTATGTAAATGTGTACGGTCTCTTTTTTTCAAGATCACTTTAAAACAATAATAATGTAAGAAACAGTATTGAACTCAGGGTTTAAATGCACGGCACACTAACACAGAATGGTCATTATGGCGCCAGCAGGAATTAATGACCATCTCAGGCCCTCCCTCCATTTACATTGAAATAAAAATATGCAGAAATTGGGCCCAGAACCTTCTCTCACCCACAAAACTGCTGAGTTGCAGCAAATAACTAACCTATCTTTACACTCGATCCATGACCATTGTTTTCTGCTACCTGTGACTAACCTTTAAACACAGTACTTCAGGCTCTGGGGATTTTTAAAAAAAAAGACTAAGGCCATAAAAAATTAATTACCTGGTTCTCAGGCCCGCCCGCATGTCTTTGTTTGGTGCCGCATTGCCGATTTTATCTCAAAAGTAATAAAATAAAAATTGGAAATGCGCTACCGAAATTTCGAAAAAAAAGTTCTGCATCCAAGTTTGTTCCGGTTTTTACATGCAACTACCTCAGGGGAATCCCCTTGTGGATAGACTGGTGCGCGGCCGTCTATCTGCCGCTCTGCACGCTAGCTTGTGAGTGTTGCAGTTGTACGGGTACCAATCTAGGAGAGTCAGACGCTTGAGACGCTTGGAACTAGTAGGTGCTACAGAACAGGCGATTTATTCAAACGTCTAATCTAATCGACAAAGTTTCACAACAACATGCAATAATGGCGGTGTCATCGAGTCGATTGAAGTTCATGCGTGATCTAATACAAATATACGGACTTATTGTGATTGAAAGAAGCATAAGTCGGGAAGAAATGATAAGGTAATGATCGATAATAGAGATGAGCTGATCCAACTGGTTATTGCACATGTATTTCGAGATATTTTGCATCAATACATGTATTGGAATTAAAAGTTTGGATAAAAAAAAAATCGCCCGCGTGTCTGTTGACCACTGTAAAATTGTAAAAAAAAATGCGCCGCCCGCATCTCTTCTCAGAAAAAGTGGCCTGAGAACCAGGTAATTTTTTTTTTTTGTGGCCTAAAGTAATTTAGAATGTTTCAAAGATACTGATGGGACTTTAATAGAGGAGTTATAAATAGCTGTCCATTGGATCAACTTGGCGATATCTACACATGACACTTACATTGTAATTCGTTGCAATTTTTTTATCGCCAATTTTAAAATAGCTTACCCTAGCGCGTAACCATAGTTAGGAAATAACTTCTTTGGGTCTTTTATTTTACACGTTCAGTGTAATTTCGTTTGTTGGTTTATGGCTCATTATGGCTCATTTAGTTTATTTGTATCACTTTAATACAGAAATAATGTATATTTGAACAATTCTGAAAAAAAAAAAAAAATTCCTGATGTACTCTCGTTTAAATGGGCAGGACAATCGATGACAAAATAACGCAGGCAAGGAACAGTTTCAGCAAATCCAGAGAATGATTCGGCAGGTAACATATATACCGCTATCTAAAGAGAAAAAATCCCTACGAAATTGTAATTTCTTGTGTCATTTATTTATCGGTTACACTAATAAAGTGTATTTAGGAATTTCAAGCTTTAGTAAATACACAAAAGAGATTGTTTAAGTGTATTTAGGAATTTCAAGATTTAGTAAATTCACAAAAGGGATTGTTTAAAGCATATATTTATCATCAAAATTGAAGTTATTAGAATGTGAAGTTAAATAGTCAAGTATTAAATGGCCTTGTGTCAGCTGTTCTGGTGACAATAAACAATCCATGCGACTGCAATAGTGGCTTTATATATCAAAAGGCAAGTCTATTTCCAGACAATAAATTGCAAATGGGGTCTTCGAGTGGCTTTAGATATCAAAAGGCAAGTTCATTACCAGACAATAAATTACAAATGGAGTCTTCACTGTTGTATAGCCATGGAATGCACGAGTGGCTTTAGGTTCATTTCCAGACAATAAATTGCAAATGGAGTCTTCACTGTTGTATAGCCATGGAATGCACGAGTGGCTTTAGATATCAAAAGGCAAGTTCATTTCCAGACAATAAATTGCAAATGGGGTCATAACCATTGAATTAAATTGTTGTTTAAGGGCTCATGATGATCAAGACATTATTTTTAGGTTATAATTAGAACGGCCTGGTAGAATGTGTAAGGATAAATATATAGGAATCCAGGAAAGTCTCTGCTATTACGATCATATGGTTTTTTTTATGTGCTCAAAGGATAGACTAGTACACTCTGATACAATTAATTGACCACCAGATTTACTTCCCCATCTAACGGACGAGGCTAAGAATTAGGTGTTTTGCCCGCAGATGCTGGAGAGGCTCAAACTTGTAATCCCCGGATTTAAAGTCTTGTCGTGCCATCCAATTGAATGTCTTTTACTGATGTTTAAGATGTTTGAATTGTGTCAAGCTTTGATTTGTCTCAATTGATTGACATCATCTCATGTCATCTCATTAAAAGTCACACCCTCTAAAATCCAGCAAACATAGTTTTAACCTACGCTTTCTGAGTTATATGAGGGCGTGCGCCAGTTTATTTATTGTTCATCATCGAATTTAACAAATAAAGTACTCTGGCACTGCTCCGGGGGCATGCCCCAAAACATCCCTGTACTGCTTTCTCCTCCAATCAATTTTAACCCCTAACATCCCACCTTTCAAAACTCAAGTCCTGGATCCGCACCTGAATTCATAATTGCCTCCATTTTACAGTACTTTTTCTGACCTAACATTTAGAATTCCGTTCTTTGTGATCTTTTAATAGATCCATTTTAAATTTTAGAATATGCTTTTAAAATGGCAAATGTATCTATTCTTCTATAGATCTGCCCAAGAAAAATATAATATTTACTCAGTATATAACATTTTAAATACATTATAACATGTTGTATGATCAATATAATGATTTTTAATGACAGAAACCTGAACCATGGTTCCAAGATAATCACACAGTCATATTATTACTAACGAAAAATTTGAGGCAATAAGCCTGTTGGACTTGTCTCCCTTGATTGAGAGTTAATTGTATAATTAATCGAGACTTGATGAAGATTGATTATAATTTTATCAAACCGGTGATTACTTAGGGTTTACACGAGAGAACGATGCGTGAAGGTCAAGGTCATTCTTTAGAGAATTAATAATGACTGTGTTGAATAAGGGTGGGTAAATTGCAACAATTATATATATAAATATATATATATTATATATATAGTAGTAATTGGGTGGGCGTGTAAACCCTAAGTAATCACCGGTTTGATAAAATTATAATCAATCTTCATCAAGTCTCGATTAATTATACAATTTTATCAAACCAGGTGATACTTAGGTTTCCACGAGATTTTAGAGCTTCACACAGTCATTATTTAACATCACTGAATATTGCGGCTTACATGTACATTGTTATAAAAAACAATGTTCCTATATGTTGATCAACTGTATATATATATATATATACATCTACCATTTTATGTACACAATGTAATCTTGCATATAAAACTCTATGATATTATAGAGTACAACTTGTTGTATCAGTTCATCACTGAAGTTTTTCCCCCTTATCAAATCTGCACTATGTAATTTTAATTCCTTTACATTACTCAGTATAACTGAACTAAGAGTTCAAGTTGTATCAGTTATTTCCTGATAGTATGTTCGGAAAATCTTTTCCGAAATTTTTTAAAAAATTCACCTCTTAGTATAACAACGACATGTATTTCACTTACTTGTTACATGACATACCGATAGTTTATACTATGTTCGGAAAATCTTTTCCAAATTTTTTTAGAACTCACCTCTTAGTATAATAGAGTGTACCCGACGACATGTAAGTATTTCACTTACTTGTTACATGACATACCGATAGTTTATACTATGTTCGGAAAATCTTTTCCGAAATTTTTTAGAACTCACCTCTTAGTATAATAGACTGTACCCGACGACATGTAAGTATTTCACTTACTTGTTACATGACATACCGATAGTTTATACTTATCTGTCACATCACTTAACCTAAATTAAACAACTGCATGTCACCTGCGCACATGCTCGCTTCACCGTCATTAAGCGCGGGAAATGTTCCTCCTAAGAATCCGCTTTTGTCCGCATTAACTTAGCCTTCCGGATTTCCCGGTATTCACTGGCGTTTTTAGTCTTTCCCGCGTTTCACTGGCTTTCCCAGCTTTCCCATTTACTGGCTTTCCCAGTTTCCAGGGTGGTGCAAGCACCAGTTTTTCATGCGAACAATTTCTCTTCAACTTTTATGGATTTCTTGGGAGTTTTCACCCCATTTCCCAGTGCTTCACTGGCTTTCCCCAGTGTCCATGCGAGCGATTTCTCTTACTCGGCAATCATGAAATTTTTTCCTTTCCCGGATTTTGCACTTTAGACATAATACCACATATTTTTCATATTTTTTCACCGATAAATACATATACACGTATGTGTACATTTTTAAAATAAATAAAACAATAATTATGACAATTTATGCCATTCACCCATTTGTTTTATGACGGTTCATACCATTTATTTGTCATATTAATTAACCTGTACATTGTACATAAATCATGACAATTATGCATTTCACATTATCATTTATTCTTAATACTACTGAACATTTAAGTTCATGTACATTATACATAGGCTAAATCATGACAAATACCATGTATGTATTTCACACCATTTCAATTATTTGTCACATTACACCACTATTGTTTCCATTATAACATGCATTGCATGTCTATTGCATGTCCATGCCTGGTAAAAATCACCACAATTGTATGCATTCTTTATATTTTAAATGTCACCATAACAGTTACGTGTATTAGTCATATTTCTTCATCTATAAATATGGTACATGTAATTTAATTTATAATTAAAGCTTGATCCACACATTTTAATTTTGTTAAATTACACTATATTCATTTTTATCAACGTCACCCATCTGTGTGCACATGTACGTTTACTCTCGTATCATCATATTTACTCCTATTTTCCTCATGATTTCATACAGCATTACTTTAGTTTTTGAACTTATTTACTAAATGTTGTTGGTCATTTAATTAAAATCTCAGAAATATCCATGGGTAGCTAGCTGACAGTAAGCCTGTTAGACTTGTCTCCCTTAAATTTACTTTAAGTGAGCTGTTTGGAGTGAGAGTTAATTAAAATATCAGAACTTTTAATTTATTTTCTAATGGTTTATTATGCTCACCGCAATTTTCAGGGGAGCATATAGGTGTCGCTTTGTCCGTCCGTCATTCCATCCGTCCATCACACTTTTGTCAGGAACTTAACTTAAAAAGTACTGAGGGTACTACAATCAAACTTCACACAATAATAGAGGGCAATGAGAGGAAGTGCAGTGTGCAAGTACCGTAACTCTGTTGTCATTCAAATTAGAGTTATTGCCCTTTGTAATTTTATACTTAGAATTTTTGTCTGGAGCATAACTTCAAAACTAATGTTGGGACTGCAATGAAACTTCACACAATGATAGAGTGTAATGCAGCTTGTTTCCGTAACTGATGTAAAATATTAAATAAATGAAGTTTAACATTTGTAAAATCCCATTCAGTATTAATTATATATAAAAAAAAGTTTCATTGATATATTTTTAGATAAGCCCATTCATGATTTTCCTCAATAATTATAAACTGTTAATACATTATAAAATCTTTAATCATTAATATTATATATAGTGATTTGTAATGGTAAAAAGTTTTGTAAAAAAACTTGATGTATGATTCTAAGGTAATTAAAAAATTATATTGTATACTGCATTTTGCCGTGTATAGTGCACACCCGTGTATAGTGTGCACCCCTTCTTAGAGGTCAAACCTGGGTAATATAAGTTGTTTCCATGTATAGTGTGCATCAAAATACTTTTAAGATAAAGGTGAAGTCAGATTGGCAAAGAAGCAAGGTTTTCATTTGTCTAACGCATATTCAGACTGTGTTTTGAAGTATTAATAGTTAATTATTATGTTAGCTAAACTAAAATATTTGGTAAAATAAACTATTTGGAAGTGTGTTTATTTATTTACTCTTACATCTGCTCATGCGTCTACTCTAGCTCCCTCCATAAACTCGTCCTAATAAAATGCGTTGTCATTATCGTCTTCACTGTCGTCTGCTGCATTTAATATCAAAATAGAATTGAACTGTAACAATACTACATGTACCAGTCTAATCAGCCGGAAATCACGTGATATCAAGTCAGGTGATATAAATAACAAAACAAGGGCCGAAATGTTCACCCATTTATTGAAATTCTACAACAATTATGCAAACAATTTTGTAGAATTAATTTCTGAGTCGAATTTTTTCTTTTATATAACACGAGTAAGTCACGAAAAATAAAGTATTATCGGCATTCACTATTGTCTGTCTGTTCATCTCTGATGTTTTTATCAGCGTTTTGACATCGATTTTCTGCATGTAAAATGCAAGAAATTTTTTATCGTTTCCTTGTATTGTGTGCTGGGGCCCTTTCGGAAACCGTAAAAAAACTGCATACTATACAAGGTAAAATACGGTAACTTCATGGATTACCTCTTTTGGTACCATTTGTCAATTAATGCAACAATAAAAATATTCTGAAACTGCACCAGGGGGCAGCATACCCCTAAACCCTACTTAGAAATTTAACTCAGACACCCATTAAAAACGAAACAGCTTACTAAGGGAGACAAGTCCTACAGGCTTACTCCAAGGTAACGCAATAGAGCATTATATTTCATTGAGCTGGAGTAAGCCTTTTGGATTTGTCCCCCTTGAATTTATGTTTTTTTTTGTGTTTTTTACGTTTTGCCAGTACTGTAAAAGCAATCTCCACCCAGAGTTGTCATACCTTACATACACATACACCTCTGTCAACGTCTCATCAAATACCAAGAATTCTCTTGATTGCACTAATGTTTTTGCACTAATGTTTTTCTGAATTAACTTTATATGAAATGCTTAAATTACAAAAGAAAACAATTTTCGTCTTGCATGTTTTAAATATACAGTAAATTATGCTCAGAATTATATTGTGGTAGAATAAAGGTTTGTACTTTGGTGTATTACTCCGCTGTCAAAACATTCAAAATAGGCACTGCCAAATCGTTCAGACTACCAGCACTTTTCACATAGGTCTTAACAATCTACCTTAAATTAAATGACTAACTTAAAATATATATTAAAATGTAGAAAATAAGTCGTGTTTCTTTCGAACGTTTACGTGTCAATCAGCAACCGATAGTTGGTGGTGTCACGGTGTTGAAGTTCTGTTCTCTGTTTGCCATTTTGATATTTTAACTATATATACTGGTCATGTGATAAATTATCATGTGATCCCAGGCTACTTTCTTAGACGTTGACAGAGGTCAATGTATAATAAATGGCTCTGGTAGATAATGATAATAAACTTAATTTACCTTTTTTTTTTAAACCTGAGTGTTTTTAGTGATTCAGTATACTTTGGCAAATGTTTTTGTTATGTTATCGAGTTCTTTCTCTTTCAAAATGAGATGACAGAGCATGATTTTCTTGTTTTTAAGGTGAAGAGTAAAATTTGGTTTAAGAGATGAAGAGTAAAATTTGGTTAAACTTAGAAGTTTTAGGAAATGAGTCGATTTCATATTGGTGTCGAAGAAAATTAATTATGTAAGTTTCATAGTAGATATGAAAAAAGATTTTGAGTGGTAAACTTTGATATTATTGCAATTGCAAGGCATAGAGAATGTGTTTTATTGTGCATTTTAATGGTGTACATGATCGCGAAAGAGAGTTGAGTTTGATTTTTAATGGTGTATATATTTATTTGGTTTAATTTTTGCCAGGTGCAGATGTTTTGATTTCATATTTTAAAAAACCCCACTGAGTTACAGGGTGTAAGTGATTGGAATCAGACTGTCTCCCTAGTCAGCTGGTGGGATTTGGCCCCTGCAAGAAAGTTCAAGAACAGTCTTGAACTAGTTCAAGAACTGGTTCTAGAACAGTTCATGAACAGAAAATGGCCGGTTCTAGAACTGTTAAAGAACTAGTTCTTGAACTAGGGTTCTAGAACTATAGAACTGGCCATTTTCTGTTCATGAACTGTTCTAGAACCAGTTCTGGAACTAGTTCTTGATAAGCCATTTTCAGTCCCCTGCGAGAATTTCAAGAACCGTTCTTGAACTGTTCTTGCACCAGTTCTTGAACAAGTTCTAGAACAGTTCAAGAACGTTAAATGGCCGCTTCTAGAACAATAGTTCAAGAACCTCTGTTCAAGAAAAACAATAGTTCTTGAACTGGTGTTGTTCTTGAACAGAGGGTTCAAGAACCTCTGTTCAAGAAAAACAATAGTTCTTGAACTGGTGTTGTTCTTGAACAGAGGTTCTTGAACTGTTTTTGTTCTTGAACAGAGGTTCTTGAACTGTTGTTCTAGAAGCTGCCATTTAACGTTCTCAGGGGCGGATCCAGGATTTCAGCTTAGGGTGTGTGCGTAAGATTTTGGCCAATTTTCGGGTCCGTTTCTAGCCTCATAAAACGGTTGCGGTAGTGCATTGATAGGGTAAAAAAGTCTGTTTTCAAATAAAAGGATTTAACAATGTGTTAATTAAACCACTCATTAGCCATTATGCGTCGAGCGAGTGAAGCGAGCGAAAAAAGTTTATACTGAGGGCGTGCATTGAAATTGTTTGATATTTTATCTACAGTAACATGGAAATACATGTATGATCCGGAATTTTTTTGTGGGTGGGGGGGGGGGGGGGTCGTGGGGGGGCACCGGGTGGTCTGCTAGTGGTTCTTGAACTGTTCTAGAACAGAGGTTCTTTAACTATTGTTGTTCTTGAATTGTTGTGTTCTTGAACTGTTCTTCTAGAAGCAGCCATTTAATGTTATTGAACTGTTCTAGCACTTTAAGTTTGTTTTTACAGATAAAGGTGAAAAAGGTACATTTCATGTTTCTTCTATAAATATATGCAAAACATTACAATATGAGAAAGTAAGAGTTTGGAAGTGTTTTTTAGCAAAAAAAGCCAAAAAAAATCAATAACAATTATTTTTTTTAGAGCTGCACAGTTGGCTGGCTAATACACTGCTTGGTGAAATGTTGCATATGATAATGAAATTAAATAATATCTGCAGGGCTGAAAACCATTTTTCTATTCAACAACAAAAAACAACAAGGTTAAAATCTGCGAAAACACATGACAATAGGGGTTTGATTTTAAAATACTGTTTCTACTGGATACATTTAGAAATTTCCTCTTTCAAGTACAACTATTACATATATAAGATGTTTTGATACATTAAGTAATGTAAGTATAGTCACAAAACACTTGATTTTAATCATTAAATTGTGCAAGGAAAATCTGTAGGTCAGGTGCCATGTCCCACCAAAAATTCAAAAGACAGAGTTTGCATTTTATTTACACTCTTTGTGAGAATCACACTCAGGTCTTAAAAAGTTCTAGAACTATACAAGTTCAAGAACCCAACTTCTTAAATTTGAAGGCTAGTTCAAGAACAGTTCTTAAGTTTATAGTACTTACTGGCAGAGTTTTGCTTTAAATACATATGTGTGATTTTCCTTGATCAAATGGTAGCCTACTAATATTTAAATGATGTGCACACATGAGACAAAATGATCAATTTTAAAGATAAAGGCTGTAAAATAATAACTTTAGGTTGTCATCTATCAACCATCGGTCCACATTTTGCAACCTAATACATTTTAAATCCTTCCGTCAGTTTGGACCACACTTTAATTCATAAACTCAAGGATTGGGTACTTCCGTTTTAACCATTGATGGGGCTGAAAATCTTAAAAATTACATACCATCTCAATCATCATGGCACTCTTATGGTGTGCCTAAAATAGTTCCTCAGTTGTGTCACAATACTAGGAAGATGATATATAAGAAGACATATAGGATAGTAGTATATACTTGTATATACATCTGTACTATCTGTAACATTTTAATCATGTTAACTGTTTTACCAATTTAGGGGAAAAGTCAGGTTTATCTGAGATCAAGACCCACCAGTTCAAGAACTGAATGGTTCTAGAACCACTCCCAGTTCAAGAACTTGCTTATATTCAGATTAATCTGTTTGGTTCTTGAACCACAAATAAGTTCAAGAACTACAGATTCATGATACCTCAGTTCTGGAAAAGTTCTAGAACTATACAAGTTCATGAACTGTACAAGTTCAAGAACCAACTTCTTGAACTTGAAGGCTAGTTCAAGAACAGTTCTTCAAGTTCTAGAACAGTTCTAGAACCGAGTGTTAGTTCATGAACCTTTACCAAGGGTCAGAATCGCAAATATTGAACCATTCTAGAACTAACATCAGTTCTTGAACAGTTCTAGAACTAATTTCAGTTCTTGAACATTAAAGTTCAAGAACTATACAAGTTCTTGAACTTCAATACTAGTTCAAGAACAGTTCTTTATGTTCTAGAATGTTCTAGAACTAACTGTTAGTTCTTGAACTTTTCTAGCTTGGGCAGTGTGGTGTGGGGGGTGGGGGGGGGGGGGGGGGTTGGGCATGTGATCTGACTGGGTGGGGGGCTGGGGGTTGGGCATGTGACTGGTTTCATTGCATGTTGATAACTTTTCAGAGATTAAACATATTTTGAGCAATCCAGTTTGATGCTATGTATATGTATGCTTGTTCTCGCTTATATTTCCTGTAGACATGAGAATGTTTTTGGTTTTGATTTTTTATTCAAATTACAGTCAAAAATGTACCAGTTAAAGGGACACATGACAATCTGGACTTTTTAAAACCTCAGGGTGTCCTGTTAGTTTTTCTACAGAACTTACATTTGTTAAATCATTATTATTAATTAAAAGAATAGAATAAAGTGTTTTTTTCTTCACATTTCTAGCTGTTCAGTACATTGCATCAATAATACAAACGTATATTAAAATCTAAGGTAAAATAAGAAGAAAAAATGAAAACTCAATTGTTTTTAAAATTATATTCCAGCAGGTTTAAAGTCAAAATGATGCTGGATAAATAAATAATCGAGACGCTAATTTTGATAAAACTCAAAATTGCTGTGTTTCTTTAAAGCTTTAATCTTATTTATTTTCGGTGCAATTTGGTCCCATTAAAGTGATTGGAAACAAGCGTAAAGAGTGATTTGTGTCAATACAAAATGCAAATGAAAACCATAGCGTGCTTCAGTTTCTATAAAATGTGTTTATGCATCGGGCCGCATGTTACTTTTGGTTTAATTATTGTCTATGAAAACGTTTGAAAATCTCAACGACTCCATTGGTTTTTGTTACTAAATCTTAGATATTAATTTATATGGGGTTTATTTTGGTAACTGTTGTACATATGATATAATTCAAACAAAGTATACCTCGATCACAAAACAGTAACTTTTAAGTGCCTTAAAGCATCAAATGAATTAATATTATTGATTTATATAACAAACTAGCCGAGTCGTCTCGTTTTCCACAACAGACAGTCGAATATTTGCTCTCAAAAAACAGTCCATTCCGATTTAGATGCAAGTTACTGGACAGGGGAGAAGACTCTTGCAGTCATGTTTAATATATTTTATGCAGGGCTGATAATCACTAAAATTATATGATGATACGAGGCTGTGCAAGGCATTATATCAGTTTTATCGAACATGTTTAATAAATTCAGTATTAAAGAGACACAAATTTAAGATTCTATTTATCACAGAGCTCCAAAAATGCCTCATTAAGAACATTTGTTATTGTAGTTGCCTATAAAAAATTTTATATAACGTATGATGACATCATATATTGTCACTGTCTCCGACTTGTAAGTGAGAAAGTGCTACTTTAATTCTTACGAATTGTGGGAGGTATACAGTACTGGTTCTAACCAGTCATAAGTAGGTGGTCTGCCTTCACCACTAAATATCAGCCATATCATAAAACATGCTGAAAAATGATGTTAATGCCATTCAAACAAATAGTCTTCTCCATACGACACCACATTTTAACTCAGTTACCTGATCGTCGACTTCTGTAATCCTGTACTTTAACAGGTTACAGAGAAAAGATTAAATGATGATTTGGCCTAATTTGCATATCTATTACACATGTGTATCATGATAATGGCTTTATTACACTTCCACACTGCAATTTATGTGATAAATATAATTTATTAATTGCCAAAACAATATCTTAAGAATCATTTTTATATTGTAATATTTAAAATTTCTGCAGTGCATCGTTAGAAATTTTCTAAAAATAGACTTTCATTTCTAAAACACACAAACTCAATCTAAAAAATATGGGTTGAAAAAACCTGTGACATAATTTTTGTCTAATTTGTTTTTCAGCTTATTTGTTAGAGATTTATTATGCAACATTGTTTTCAGTGATACAATAAACATTCATTATAGTATTAGTTGCCAACTTAATCAAGTGGAAATACTTTGTCTTTTTGTCTGTAATCTCTAAACATTTGGTTTGTAATCTCTAAATCTTTATTTAAGAGTATATGAACAATTCCTGTTGGTTTCTACATTTTTGTGTTTAAAGATTTGAAACAGATTAGTAAAAATAGTATTGATACGTAAGACGGCATAATCTCGCTTCTAATCCTGTTATATTTATAGCGTATATATATTTCTGGATAAAGTGTACAAAATCATAAAATCATGTCTGTTAAATTCTCTTTTGTTTGTGTGCTTTTCTTTTGAGATTTTCCACAAATATTTTTCTACCCGGTTCACAGTGATCGCCGTATTATACGGAGCTCGTAGCTTTATTAATTAGACTCACCAAGTAAACTGTTATGTATTTAGTGTGGATATAAGGAATTATTTGTGTGACGAATCTGATGTCTTAGTCCCTGTTGGGCACAATACCATCGAAACATTAGCGTGCGATATAATGCCTTTAATTCGCGTAACTAGATATTTCTAAAGTACCAAGCAATCTATTGAAGGCTTTGAATCTACTTACGTATTTTCGTGATTGATTTTGAGAAATATTATTTCTTTTCAATTTAATGAATGGGGGATAGAAATTGTACCATATATTTATATATTGAGTGTTCTCAAACGTTTTTGTGTAAATCGAATACGAGCTTATTATCTGGAGAATATATATCTATTGACAAAATATAACATTAGAAATTGTGTTAAGTATTTAAAAGGATTTGTATGATTTGACAGGATGGGAAAATTATTTAAATTATCAGAATTATACCCAGCATGCAATTCATCGGAGGTTTATTGACATTATGGAAATTAACGGGTGGAAATCCTGTTGAATACACGCCATTAGCATTACAATTCAATAGATCAAATATTATCTATTGTGTTTGTGAAACTGACGTATTTATTTTTAATGGATATCAATATGTTTTAAAGACTTTTTTTTTAAATAAAACTTGATAGGTGTGCTACTGGGTTATCGTTTTTATCTGGATTAGTATGTGAATAATGGAAAGTTATATAGCTCACGTGTGTAATTTTGTGTGTTATGAGGACTGTATTTGTGATGTTAATCGCTAAACACATAATTTGCACCAAACAAGAACGGTAATTGTATTTTCCATTCCTATGTTTCTATTCTCGCGAAGGTTATGAATTTAAAAGTGTTTGCTTTGTTGGTATAAATATTCTGCCAGTATTTAATAAAATAACAATAACTGTTTTTGAAGTATTATACAATATCTAAGTGCTTTATTCAAGTGATCGACGCAGCATTGGAGTACTCGAGATTTTATTAGAATTTCATTTTGAGTTAGACTGATATTAAAACAGTGAATTTTGAATGGTACATTGATGGTTTGTAAAACTTGGGTTTACGTTGACGTTTAAAAACAAATTTTAAATCTGCAAGGAAGTGTGACATTTGTATTACCAGCAAAAATAATAGAGTGTGATTATACATGTATGAAACAATATAGAAGATGAAAAACATTTGCTCCGCTCAGTGAAGTCTGCATATATGTGTAACGTATAAAAATATAGGTAACTGTCAGGATATAATTACTATATTTCGGCAAAGGTGCTGTGCTGTACATACGGAATATAAGTGTGTAAGATTAAGTTGACACGGCAATGTTTCATGACAATCGCTACTACAACACGTTCACTACTGACAACATGCTAGCATTTGACAACACACTCGCTGCTGACAACACACTTACTCTTGACAACACTGCAATGTACATGCATGAGGTACGTGTTTAAGATGATGCCGTCTGGCAGCATGAGAGGTCGTTACATGTACGGACGGTCAGCCACCACGCATCAGGAGAGTGTGAAGTTACGTCTCATCACCGTGCAGCAGAGGCCACTGTCACTCGGTATAAAGTATGTCAGGTTATTTGCGCTAATTGTAAATTGTAAATAATTGGTTTTGCATTGTAATTGAATGTTGTTAACAGCCCATTAACACATATCTACTGAACCAAACAGCTAACTCACCAGCAGACAATACCTTTAATGTATGAACTTATAATATGCCGACTGCTACCGTTGGATATACAGTCGTTATTGACAAGATATTTGTCTCGTTCGTGACCTTATGTTGTAAAGCACCGTCTGTCTTCGTTTGTCTTCGTCTGTCTTCGTCTGTCATTCTCATTCTTGTGAACCAATAACTGTAGTAAATTCGGGTTTCCGAATTTTGTTTAACCTGCAACCTAACCTGGGTCATAACTTGCAAAGTATTTGACCTAATTTTGAAACCTTACACAGTTGTTCCTTATCAGTCATACAATTCAATAACTCAGTTTTCCATAGATGTAGGAGCCAGGGCATGGGGCCTGCCCCCCACCCCCCACCCCACCATGTGCGGAGTTTCAATAATTTTACTGGAAAATGGTTTGCGTTCAGAAAAGTGCTTTTTCCCTATATAATGGTGTATGTTTTGATGTAAATGAGCTTGAATAAGTTTGTTTTTTTGCTTGTCAAATATTTTGCCAAACAGTCAAACAGTTTGCCCACCCCATGCACTCCCCAGCCAATAGTTGAAACATAACATTTTGTGCTTTTTTACTTGTCAAATTATTTTTTTCCTCAAAAATTTGACCTCAATAATAATTGAAACATTCCTACACCTATGTTTTTAATATGGAGAGCAAATGCTTACCTACTCTCTAGGGAGTGGACATTCATAGACTTTAAAAGAATTAAAAAATTGGGATTGTTGGTTGCAATTAATTAGTGCATGTCATTATAGAACACTTTTGGTAACTTACATATAGCAACTGTTTAATTATACTAAATGTAGCTTTTGAAGGTTAGAATGTTAGCATAATTATGGCCTCTGCAAAATGCTTTCATTCCAAAATTGCAAAATAGTTGTGATACAATTTCGTAAGAGATGTTCAGTTAAAAATTGATTCGACTTTTGCATAAGTGCTTTTTTTTAACTTTGCCATTTACTTGTAACTGTCATTTAAACAAGGGTGCCACGCAACCTGGAAAAGTCATTGAATTTTGCAAAGGCACTTCAAGGCCTTGAGAAGTCCTGGAGTTCCTCCAAATATGGCAAAAAAACAGGAAAAGTCCTGGAATTATGTTTCGCAATGTCAATTTCATTCATCTAGAGTATGTGTCCAGACTCGAGTGACTGGTTCTGAATAACTAAGTTAATTTTTTTTGACTGTTCAAATGATCAAGTCTCCAGCAAAAGAGAGATTAACAAATGACATTGATTGTATGATGTCAGAAAATATAACATTATCAGGACAATAGATTTGAACATCAAATTTTTTGACAATCTGATTTTCTGATTTTGGATTTGGAAAGTAGATGTTTATCAGAAAATGTACAGTATACATCATTTATCCTGAAGCCGGTCTCTAAATTCTTCCTGCTTGAGAAATGAGCATACACTAAGTGTTTCCACGCACATATGTACATACATTGCCTGATATATTTCATAAGAACATAAAAACCTTTCTAACTGTAGTGCATGAAATGTTTTATGATGATAAGAAATACATGTAACTAATTGTTTTGTAGAAATGAACTCCTATAAAAAAAAAGAAGTGCTGTGTATTTGTAGGGTCCTGGAAAAACATGATTGTCCCTTGAAGAGTCCTGCAAAAGTCCTTGAATTGAAAGAAAAATGTGGAAACCCAGTTTAAAACCACATAAATACCGAAAAAATGTTGATCAATTCTTTTATATTTCCATTATTTTTCCGTTGCTATAGTACCTGCAATGTTGCTATAGTACCAGTGTTGCTATAGTACCAATATTGCTATAGTACCCATGTGCCTTGGGAGAATGATAATGATAAAAAAAAGTGAAAAAATGACAACTTCTGTATGTGTATTTTTTGACAGTGTCAAATAGCCATTTCTTGGATACATGCGCAGTATCTCTGCCTCCTTGAAAAGAGAAGTTTATTGAAATAAGAAACTTTTTTTTCGACTGAAACTATCAAATCAATTTAAATATTGACTAATAACAATTTCAAAATATTTGGTCATTTCATTTTATGTTCAGTCAAACTGAGATGGGTGGGGGAGTCTACATTTATTGTAATCTGATCCTAACAATTGGTGAAGCCAGGGGGTTGTTGGAGTGCTGGTGGGGGGTGTTAACTAATCCAACGTGATAACCCTTGAAGTATTGCGCGACCTTAAGCAAAAGAGAAAAACACTTTCCTCAACAACAATAGATTGTCGTCTGCTTCCACATTTAATTAATATATTTTCATGTATAATCCATTTAACATTTGTTCGCCAAAAGCAAATACAGACTATTGATTGAGGAAACTTTCAAAATTAATTTCAATAGTTAGGTATTTACCAGACATTTATCTAATGAGTAATTGACATAGCTTCTCAACTCAAATCATACACTAACAGGTGCGTAGCTGTGCCTAAATCAGTGTGTATAGGCACAACGTCTAGGGGAGTCTGGGGGCATTCCTTTTTTTGCCTTCCTTTTTTCAAAAGGAAGGCAAATCCTGCATTTCTGACGGTATTTTAAGTAGCAAACAATATATTTTTAACCTGTGATTTCAAGCTTCTTTCATCTGCGATTTTGAAACAAAAACATCGGAACAGAACAAAATAACATATATTAATATGAATACTTGCTTTCTGAAAATCTCAATGAAGGATATTGAAAACCGATTTTTATTTTCTGAAAAGACCACGAGTACAAATTGTTATGAGCTGACCATACCCCTCTACCCCCTATACCCCCCTCAGTTTTTATTGCATTTTTTGACATTTGTATTTTTTTTTTTTCTGTGGACAATGTGTATAGGCACGTGCCTACAGTGCCTATAGGCAGCTACGCCACTGTCTAAGCTGTGTATGTAAGTGAAACAAGTATGCGTCATTCATAGACAAGTTCGGAATGAAATTGACATATAATAGTCTGATTCTAAATCTGAGATTGTTGTTCACCTAATGGTGTCGGATGTTGGAAATATGTAACACAATTTGATAAACCTCAGTATGTGTAATAACTTACATAGTAAGGTAACATGATCTTTTCTGGTCAGTGCATGTCAGCTTTGGGTAGTCCAATGCTGTCTTTGCAACAAATGGAGTGTGAGTTAAAGTCCGGTGCAAATCGCTGCATAATAAAACGACGGTGTCATAATTTACTCATATAATACGTGACATTTATTGAATCCATACTTTCCTTCAACTTTGTAAAAGTAATGTCCAGTTTCACAGGAGTATTTGGCTTTCAAGCTGTCTATATAGAGTAAACTGGTTAAAATAAAAGAAAGACATATTTATGTACTGCTTTGCTCACTCAAACGTGGGTAGTAACAGTTAGAGAATACAATGAATGGGTTACTCATCATTACATTTATAGAGTGCAGTGGCTGAGTAGTTAGCATACTCGCTTATTGATCAATAGGTCCCGGGTTCGATTCCTTGTGGAGTTTCGTCCTGAGCTTTTCAAACGCACTCCTTCAGTACCTTATACGGGCAAGGTACTGAGTATATTTGGGCAAGATACTGAGTATATTCGGGCGAAGTAAAGCATGTTTAAAGTTTAAATACATGAGAGACGAATCAAGTTAACTATTTAACATCTGAATGATGGCAAATGCCAGATTTGGTAAGAGTTTTATTATAATATACAAGATCACAAAAAAAAGTCGATAGGTTAATTTGCTCTCAAACTTAATCCTGAATTCATAAAAGCCAATCTTCTGGTTTACTGCACAGATTCAATAAATTAATCAAGTTGTGGATTACATTTCTCCTTGTGCTTGACGTCTTTTGCTGATGTTGTTCGCAGTTTTCGGGAAACAAACAAATCTTCCATGCAAACAACAAAAAACGTGCGGCTGAAAAGACTGCTGGGGTAAGCTTATGAAGTTTTCTTTTTCTCAGTTCTGATTTCTAAGAGACAAATTAGGTTTGTGGAGAGTTAATGTCACAAAAAAAGCTTATGTCGAACGTACAATACAAAGATTAAAATTGACGATATAAATCAAGGTCTGAACGAGCCTGTAATACACTTACTTATGGCATATAATTATACCTCTAAATCTGTTGAGTATATTATTTTGCATAATTTATATCAAATTTGCATAATTTGTATTGAATAATTTACATACTTGTTGACCAATTCTGTTTGTTTTTGCTCATGTACACATATCTAGTGTCAGTGCTTTTAAATTTGGCTATTCAAATGATTTAGAAAAATATATTGAGCATTTTTAGGTAATGTGTTTTGCAGAAAAATGCGAGCTGTTCTACTCGCTTTCAGGCATCGGCGCCAGTTAATCTTTTTCGTTAAAATCAGAATATGCTTATTGTTAACCTTAACGGAGATGATAGAGATTTAAATGTGTCAAGCATGTGTGTATAATATTACCGTCAAATTTGCATTAAAAATCAACTGATGTACCCAGCTGTTTATAGAAACAACTGATTAGAAACATACGTTTCTTTGTTAAAAGGCACGCTGACTTTTTTATTATTATATTACTCTCATGTTTACATAAACATTACCTGTGCTATAAATAAACCAATTGCCTGTGTTGTGCTTAATGTCGGCGCAGCGTGTAGGGGATACAGCGTAATTAGTACACACATATTTATACGGCATAGTGTGTACAGTTTAATTTTATTCTGTTTATTTGTCAGCGTAATTCTCTAAGTTGTAATGCTTCCAAGTGCTTCGTCAACTGTTTCAGTTTATGTGTTAATAAGCATATTCTGCCTTTAAGTTCACACTCTCAGAAATCGCTTAAAGGAAGTCAGTGAAACATTACACATACATTTAATTTCATTAGAGGAACTCTTCCTACAGACCAGGGCCATAAATCTGTCGTACATTTTAACAGAATTATGCCCCTTTTTCAACTTAGAATTTTTAAATATCGTATTTGTTCATCTTGTCTCCATATCTCCTTAATATAATGAAACTTAACATGTATTCACTGTCATAAAGGAAATTCATGTAGACAAGGTCCATAACTATTTTATACATGATCCCATCTTTTACTTAAGACTTTTATTCAACTTAGTTTCCCAATAAATTAACAAGGACTCGTAAGTCAAGCGTACTGTCGTCGACAGCCCTTGTTTTTTTCACTGGAGACAAACCACATTTTACTATATAAATACAATTTATAACCCTACTTTATTAAAAAAAAGTTTGTAGTTTTATAAACTCAAAAAGGTAAACATCACAGTACAGGTACCGTCTGCTTATATTAAACACTTGATGCACCATTCATTGGGTTTTTATTTTCTACCTCACTACGTACATCCAAAAATAATTAAAAAATTTCATGTACCATTTTTATTTATTGTGATACGGTCAATGAAACAACATCTATTCGGCGGTAACAATCATGTTTTTCTGTCAGTTTATTTCGTACATACATCATATTAAATTCCAAATGTATACATTAATTTACAAAAATTAGACCATGCAGGCATATATAACATTGTAAAACCCTTAATTCTCACAACAAAGAGTACCATGCTTTATTACTATTGTTTGGGGCGCTTGTTTCAGCCAAAGTTTTTTTTTGCAGTAGCTTGAGCAATTTAAAAAATACATACATCAACTATATCATTAGAACTGGCATTTTTAGTGGTAAATAAAAATACCTTAGTTTTGAAAATCTGTTGAGAAATAAATATTTTACAGCCCAAATGATTTTTTTTTTGATTGGGCTTTTCCCATTGAAATTCCTTGTTGGTGGGCCAACAAAAAATTTAAAAATTTCAAATAACTTCATTTAGCATTTATATTTTGCTGTAACACTTTCAGGACGTCTTAATTTATGAATATCCAACAGTTTAACACCATTTTTGGATAAAAAATCTTAAAAATGAGAAACGAGAACCCCGTGCGAAATGCACGAAAAACAAAAGTTCTGCAAAGAAAAACAATTAATGGGGCTGGATGTCATAAAGCGGTGGTAGTACTTGGCTTCCCACCGCAATCTCTCCCTACCGCCAACGCTTTCAGACAAAAAAATTATTATTTCTATTTAGCACAGATATTATTTTATTTCTATCTCACACAGATTATAAGAATAATTCATGGGTACGCAGATCATGAATTCCAACCCTCGGTACAACTGCTTTTTATCAGTTAAAACAGTTATATCGAGGAATGGAATTTCTCTACCTGAACCGGAAACCATGGTTAATTTTTTATTTTTTTCACATTTACATTACAACTATCAAAAGCTTTGCATGTTTATTTACATAATGATGTCATGCAATTGTTGATTTATCACCTTCATTGTTAGTGAAGACTCTTGTCTGCCCCCATGTTGAATCAGATTTTCCAGAACCCATGTCAAATGCAGATATCCTTATCCGGGTATGCAAGAAATAACTTTCTAATGAGAAACTTACCAATAATGAAATCAAAATGTAAAGGATATTTCAGTCATTGAATCATAAACAAATGGGAGAAAACAATCCATCATGTGTTTATCCGTGTGAAATAAGGGAATCTCACCCTCATGTTCAGCATTTAGCCTTCGTGGTCGAGGGGTTAACCTTTTCACCTCTCACCGCTGCGGGTTCGAATCCCACTGGGAGCTTAACTTGTAAGTGTGAAAGTGTCTATTCTTATGGATGGTGGGAGGTGTACAGTAATGGTTCTACCCAGGAAAAACGGTGTGGTCTGCCTCTACCACAAAAAAACGACCGTCGTTTTTGGCCTAAAATGTGCTAAAGATGATGTAAAACACCATTCAAACAAAAATAAAGTCAGTATTAACACAGGGGCTCAGCAGACAGCACAGACTGAAATGATAAATCTGTCTAAAGAGACTTAGATACTCATGATAGAGTCTTGTAGTTTTTGTGGTAAATCTTTCATATGAATCTAGCCTGGCTGTCGTCCCAGTGGTTATAATTTTTTTTTGATATTTTGCTAACTGAATCAAAATAAAATCTTAAAATCTCAAACATTTCTGAATAGCTCTGAACTACTTATGTTTGAAGCCAATAATTCAAAGGGGACATAATGCAAACCATTTTAGTTTGTCGCCTTTTTCGAAGAAAAATGCGATACATAGGGTATAACTTTGTCGTCCGTCCGTCCGTCAGTCCGTCAGTGACAGACAGTCCGTCAGTCAGTCACAGAAACTTAACGTTGGCTATAACTTTCTAATTTCTTGATATTTCTTCATCAGACTTTCAATATATTTTCATCATGACAACATGGCATGTCCATACTAAAATATAACTGTCAAGGTCACACTGAAGGTCATTATATAGGTTTCCTGATTTTCTTCATCAAACTGTCAATATATAATCATCATGACAACGTCGACATGACCGTACTAAAATATAAAGGTAAAGGTCACACTGAAGGTCATTATATGGGTTAAATACTCATTTTTTTCTTCACAATAACTTAACGTTGGCTATAACTTTCTCATTTCTTTATATTTCTTCATCAAACTGTCAATATATAATCATCATGACAACGTCGACATGACCATACTAAAATATAAAGGTCAAGGTCACACTGAAGGTCATTATATGTGTTAAATACTCATTTTTTTCTTCACAAAAACTTAACATTGGCTATAACTTTCTTTCTTGATATTTCTTCATCAATATATATATACTCCTCATGACAACATCGACATCCCCATTCCAAATATATTCAGGTCAAGGTCAAACTGAAGGTCATCATAGGAGTTAAATATTCATTTTTTCATCATGAAAACTTAGTTTGTCAAGGTCATTTATCAGGGTCCAAAAAACCTTGTTATACTGAGAAAGCGCTGACAGGCGACACACGTGTTCTGCGGAACACCCGTCTTGTTTGATGGTAGCTTGAATTGTCTCAAATAGTAAAAACATTAACAAGCATAAGGACTTGGCCAGTCTAATATGAATCATACCATAACAGATTCTTCATAACAGTACTTTACTGTCACTCCTTCAAATGTTCTGTTTTACTTTTAAATCGTTCGAACCTCACTATTGCTACCTAAAGGTGACTGCAGTGCGTCCATGGACAAGTCACTTCCCTGGCCTTGTCTGTCGGTTGGGGATGAAACCGGGCAGTCCTGCCTATCGAAGTCTATCCATCGAACACATTAGAGGACAACGGATATCAAATTGAGTTCCCAGATTCCTATGAGTCCTTCCTCTCTGGGGCAGCTCGAAATACTCTAAACAACATGTTGATGAACTGTTAAACAACAATTCAATTTACTCTTAAATCATAAAAAAAACACCCCAATAACTAAGACCTTGAGGCATATACAATGGCTGCTTCAAATTAATTTAAATTTATTTTTTTATAATAATAGTCCATTTCAGGATTTGTGCCCCCACAAGGGTATTGTATTCATAGTTATTATCAACAATCAATAAATTGATTTTAATTTAATTACCATTCAATCGAAACAAAAAAAAGATGAAATTTAAAACCAAAGTTTATCAATACAAGTTTAACAATGTGCGACACATGGACATTGCCATAAATTCTACATTGTTCCATATGACAGTATTGTACAGGTTATTTCCCTTTGTTAACACGACTTTTGTGTTTATTCGATTTTACTGAAAGCTATTGAATTTAATAATAAATGTCAGTAAAATTGGACAGAGGAAACTGGAGATAGAAGAAATGCATTGTTGTTTAATGGCTCATCAACGCATTATAGTTTATTTCCATGGGCGTAGGAACATTTCAATTATTTGTGGGTGGGTGGGTCCAAAATTGTTGAAAAATATATTTGACAATCAAAAATAGTATGTTTCAATTATTGGGGTGGTGGGTGGGGGGACAAGCAAAAAACAACGTTATATCCATGCTCAATTACACCAAAACATACAATATTATACAAGGAAATGAGCCCTAACCATTTTTTTCTTCAAATTATTGGAGGGGCAAAAGCATACCCTGGTCACCCCACTCTGAACATTGGGGGTTTGGGACAGGTGAGCCCGCCCATTCTCCTATGCCTATGATTTCAATTAAGGCACACCAGAGTGAGGGGAAGAATAAACAGTAATTGGAGAACCATGCTGTAATAATACTGTCAAATAGGATTCCTATGGTTCTTTAACAGACTCGGAGGATGTACTCCTAATAGCGGCACAGCCTGGACACATTGAAGACAGCCAATGGCGTCCATGAGGCTCAAGTCCATGAGGCTCAAACCCGTTATCTTCGAATAACTGTTAACGATAGCTAGATAGTTAGAAAACTATATCTGTATGTATGTCATGCATAAATGAATGTTTATATTATCAGCTATTTCATAATAAATGCTCTGGCATAAAAAAAATGTTTTATTAAAGGAAATTTTAAACTAAATGTCTCTTTTTTGTTTAAATGTAAATAAACTGGTAAACCTGAAGATCTATCGCATTTGTATATTAGTTGGTGTATCCCCCTCCCAATGGCATCTGGAATACTCCATAAATTAGAGCCGCATCTGGTCATACCAAAGGCTTTATAAAAATGGTAAGAGTAGCGCTCTAAGGACTAGTCGGCCCCGTGTCAGTATAATGTGACTAGATGGAGTATCGTGTTACGTGTCTAAGGCGTGGTTACAATTCCATTGTGGCAGCACTGCAAAGATGCATGATTATAGAGCTCACTGCTACAAGTAGACGCCATCGTGATTCGACTGAAAGGTCATTAAAGGTGACGTTAAACCTCATATTTATATACATACAATAAATAAGGTTTCGTCTAATCGATTATTATCAGACTTATTGTGATCAGTGTTGGTATAAAACTAATAAACGTAAAAAAATGAATGCATTTGCCTCTGCAGGTACCAATAGTTTCACCATTGAATTGCAGTAAATATTAAAAAAAGTCGTGATTGATTAGTACACCTGCCGGAAATGCAATAAAAGCGGAAGTGCAATAAAAGCATTTAATGCGTTACACAGGAGTTTATGTCAATAGCTGAGATGTTCTTTTAAGCGCTAAAAATCATAAAACATGTAGATTGTAAACAGATATTCAGAGTTTTAGCAGACAGCAGAATGATATATTATGCTGTTTTTGAAAACTTTTGTGTTGATCTGATTTTATTGAAACCTTCTACCCTTACTTGTCAATATAAATGGGTTTTGAATACAAAAATGTGATAGAAATATATTTTTATATTAATTATAATGTCAGGAGATAGTTAAAGGTGTCTTCCGATTGCAATACAAAGGGGTAGTTGAAGGGAGTGAGCATTTCTTGATGGTTTAAATTGTTAATTTGAATAAAGTGAAACCTGCAGCAGTTATATTTTTAGCTGTTCTGGCCAAACATTTGCAATGGCATTTTGTGACGTCCATCTGTAGTCCATTAGAAATGTAAAAAAACCCATCTCTTTGGAAACTTCTCGATGGTTTTTGTGTCGCCTGAGTAGCGGACTAGATATTTAGGGATCGCCATGTCTATCGACTTGCATCAGATCGTCTATCAGTATTCTGTCACAAAAAATTTAAAGTTCTCTGGCCTTGTTTTGTTTCATGAACATGTTTATGTAAATCAAAATCAATATACAACAATAGATATTTACAATTCACACATTGAAATATCTGTGAAAAGCGAGAATAAGATTTTATTTGATGATGACATTCACCATGCAGTCAGTAGCATTTATTCACATGCCATACAAATACTCGGCAAACTTAGAACAACACTGCAGGAGCCACATTTTAGAATGTCCAAAACGGAAATTCGTCCATAAAACGTGCACCTTATCAATTCATAATTTATTCTTATTCTGGTATAGGGTGGGGTTCCACATACGACCTTGAACTGATATAAAACATTGTTGCGCTTTTAACTTTTATTTCTAAGTCCAGACCTTGTATGCGATACATATGAATCTGCTGATTTATTGTTTCATATTTCTTCTTCAAACTGTGAAGATATACACATTATGACAAGTCACATGACACACCAATATATAGGTCAAGGTCAAGGTCACAGACAAGGTCATAGTCTTGGTTCAAAGTTATTTTTGGTCAGGAAAACTTATAATTGCCTGTAATCTTTTCATTTCTTTATATTTCTCCATAGTGGGCGTCTGTGGCCGAGTGGTTAGAGTCTCTGACCCTTAGAATCACTTGCCCCTCACCGCTACGGGTTTGATCCATCATGGGCCTACGAATCTCTATGTGAGGTGGGTGTGGGGTGGAGGGGATCTGTGGCCGAGTTCTTGCCCCTCACCACTGTGGGTTCCATTCATCATGGGCCTACGAATCTTTATATGAGGAACCTATCCAGCTAGCTTATGAAACATCACTGGTTCCCACCCATGCATGAAAATTGCACAGAGGGGCACCTGGAGTTTTTCTCCACCATGGAAGCTGGAAAAGTTGCCATATGACCTTAGATGTTGGTGCCACTATAAAATCCAATTCAATTCATATTTCTTCATTGATGTTTTATGCAATATAGACACATTATGACAATAACTCCATCACCACATCAATATTTAAAGGTCATGGTTATAGTTTATTTTATTTGCAAAAACTCAACATTCCCTGATAATCCACCAATATGTCGGCCATTACTAAATTAATTAGATCAAAATTTAAAACATCTCCTCCTTCTTCAGTGATTTTTCAGGTGTTTTTTTTCACTGAGAGACCGGGATCTTTTTGAATTGGGAAAATGACGCGTAAAACTGAAAATTTGGGGGATAATACAATGTATACATGCTAAAACTACAAATAAGATTGTGTGGACACACATCTCTTCCAAAAACATATAATGGCATTTGTATTCACTTCACAAGTAGAGCGTCTTCAGGACCTTTTGGACCTCTTGTTAAATCTATTAATAATTATAACATATATAAAACGTCCCCCCTCAGTGTTCCCTTCTTTGATTTCACTTCTTATCACTGAGGTACTGAGTGATACTGCAGAGTGGGTGTTGTCTTTCTTCTGAAGATTATATTAATAAAAAGGAGAAGCAATGAGACTATTGATTGGATGTGTTGACGGGCCAATTAATTAATGAATGGTGACAATTTAAAAGGTTGATCCAATTATCAATAATATTATTAATAAAATTGTATAGAACGTTTTAGGTTTCCGTCTGTTGTTCATTTTAAAGTGCTTACTTTAACAAAAGCATATCAAAATGTTGTTTATATGAGAAAGAACACATGTTAAATAAGAGTTAATTGTGAATATATAGGTAACAGTCCATATGGACAAGAAAAAGCAAATAGGAAAAAGCCAAATGGAAAAATACTTCATGGAAATCTAATAAATTAAGACTTAGTGGTGACTAGCTTGGGCAGCAGTTAAGATAAAGTTTTAAAGTGCATGAATTTTGACATAACTGATTTTGATAACATTGTTCATTTAGAAAATGCAAATAAAAACTGGATTTGTAAGACATTGTTCAAGAAATTTGAACTAAATCCTGATTAGGAATTTGATTGTAATCTAACTGAAAGTGGATTAATGGATGCATTGAATGTAGTTTTACAGCATTTCCAAACCGAGATTTTGAAGTAGCAATATGATATTAAAAACTCTTTGAATATGCAGTTGATACTAACAACAAGTGCATATAATATTGTGATGTTTAAAACATAATTTTATAATGTAATATATTTGCAATAATAGATTATTAAAGTAAGAAGAAGTGGATAAAACAGCATACCGAAATTCTAGCAGTGTTGTTTGAATTTTGGAATGAAGTCTGCCAGTCAAGAGGAAGTGAACTTTTTTTAAAATCTGAACAGTATGTATTTAATGATAAGAGTTTAGCGATGAAAATTTGATCCATCCATCTGTCAGTGTTTTTGCAAGGCATCAATAGTGTTTTGTTAGGGAAGATAACTGCTCAAAGTAATATTGTGAGGATTATCTGAACTTGAAATATTGCTGGAATAGCAAATGTACGAATAAAACAACCTTGAAAAAGATGTTATAATAAAAAACAGTGACGTTGGAGATAACTTATTGTTAGGTTTATAGTGACAGGGGAAATAATTTATTGTGAGGATTGTTGGACCTTGTAGTATTACTAAAATTGCAAATCTGAACATCTCTGTTGGGGGAGATAACTTATGTGGTATTGTGATGATCATCTAACCTTGAACTAATGCTCGAATTGCAAATCTACAAATAAAAAAATCTAGAAAACATTGTTATAATAAATTAAACAAGTTACAGGGGAGATAACTTAGAAATATTGTGAGAAATGTTGGAATTGTAGTAAATATTACTAAAATTGCAAGTCTGAAAATTTCTGTCAGGGGAGATATTGTGAGGATTACCTAAACTTATACTATTGATTGAATTACAAATCTAAAAATCATAAATATTTAGAAAACAAATCTGAATATTAGTTACATATCTGTTGGAGAAGAGCACAACTTACATGATTTTGTATTTATTATCAAAACTTGAATGCAAATCTACAAAAAAGACAGTCTAGAAAACGTGTTTATGACGGATTAAATTTCAAGTGACTGAGGAGAGATTGTAAAAGCGTTATCTCAGATAAATTGCCTATCAGTGGGACAAGATACTTATGAGATTGTGTGCGATTATCTAACCTTTAACCATATAATGCTAGAATTGTAAATCTGAAAGTCTCCGGTATTTAGAAAAAATGTCTGAAATAGATTTGCATATCTGTCGGAGAAGATAATTAACTTTTCTGATTCTGTGTGGATTGCCTAACCTTGACAGTCCTTTACTGTTAGAATTACAAATCTGAAAGTCTCAATTATTTAGAAAAAAAATCTGAAATAAATTGCATATCTGGTATAGAAGATAACATGATTTTGTACGGATTATCTAAAATTGAAATACTGCAAAAATTGCAAATCTGAAAATCTATGGATCTGCAGTAAATGGGCATTCATTATTAATTATTGGGTTTGTTACAGGCCCCTACAGAAATATGTGGGGTCAGTAAGATTTATAGGGGGCGAGGCAATAGCTGAGTCTCTCTCTATATATCTGACTGACCCCACATATTTCTGTAGGGGGTCTGTAACAAACTCAATAACTGATTTATTGCATCAAGCACCTTTTTTAAGGCTAACACCGATATAAATTTAACCCATTTTAATGGACCGTCGACGTCATTGAACCATTCACGCAATTTGACGTCATGACGTTGACGTCACGACCGGTACAGTTTAAAAACATTCTTAATTTACTAATTATGTTTGTTACTAACGCCTTAAAGAACTATTTGCAAATGAGTTAAACTCTGAATCGAAATTGCAGTCCATATTGTTTCAGTGACCCTCTATGAAATCTACTGACCCACTATAGAATAATAGAGGGTCATCATGTGACCGCTCTAATCCAATGAAATTCCTATGATTTTGTGCGAGGTGCAATAAGATTTTATAGGGGTTATCATTAGTCCCTGATAATCCTTAATAAAAACTTACCAGCCATGGACATTGGGCACAAATGAGTGCAAACTGTTATATTTCTCATATACGTTCATTTGTTACCCATTGAATACCTGATTTGGTTGACTTTATCTTAGGTAGATAGGCACGTTTTCACTGAATGACTTTTTGAAATATAACTGGCATTTTAATCTGGATGAATTTGAATTTAAATGCTTCTATTTATGTCGCACATATTGAGAAGAAAGTGCTAAATTATAACAGATTGTCAGACCCTCGTGGCGGTAGGGGAAATAAATTTAACTTTCATACAGGCATGTATATGACTATAAATGAATTTTAAACGGGAATATCGCTTTGATTATAATTTATGTATGGGTGTTTGGTTTAAAGAAACGCTCTGAAGTAATGAGTTTACCAAATGCTAAATGGTTGAAATTGTATTTCATTGTCGCGAGGATTGTATATTTTCAATGACTTTCCTCTTCACGCTGTGTTTTATTTTCGTGTGATGTTTGAATGTCCCCAAACAAATCATTCAGACGTTTTTGTTTGGAAGAGACAATATTGATATTCTGGTAGGTTTGATTGCCGAACATTTTATTCTGAAGCATGCAATAATGTGCGATATTTGAGAGAAATTAACCAATGTGAAGGGATAAATTATTATTTATGGAAATTCAAACAGGTATACACGTATTGTGAATTTTAAAATAAGTGTGGTGTCCTGATTATAATTTTTTATTTTTATTTTTATATAAAATTATGGAAGTGTTAAAAAAAAAAAAAATTGTGATGCAGATGAAAAAAAAATCTCCAGAAGGTTGAGATTTCCATTATGTGGTCCAACCTTAATTCCATTAAGTGATGGGAAAGCTTATATTAGCAGGATTTTATAACGGATAATTCGGAAAAAAATGCATGTTTAAAAACATATTTACTAAAGAAAATGCAAATCTGTTTAAAATGATCTATTTAATGTTTCAATTTACAATATGCAAACTTAAAGCCGAAATTAAGGTTTTATTTCATACCCCAGCCAACCCCGTTTTCGCTTTTTGGAGAAGGGGTTGGATGGGGTATGAAAGTTAATACTCGGACCACGTATTTTCGATTTTTATGACTGTGTCAAACTTTTAGATACTTTAAATTAGCAGTGTAATTTTTGAATGACAATAATTTCATATGCAGTTCTTGGCGGTATATTGGGTTTGCATTGAATCTCAATATGAACAATTATAGAATTTATTTATGTTCTTGCCACCTTTGTTTACCATTCATTCGATTCATTTGTGCGCTGGAATGTAATTAAATGCGTAACTTTCTTTTTTTCTTTCTGAAAATTTAATGCTTGTGTCATTGAATCTATGCACTCACTTTATATTTAAAAAAATAAGATGTAATGCATTTGCATTTAGCATGCTGAACAAAACGCAAACATTATTTTTGGAGCCTGCGATACTTGACAACGGATGTATGTCTTTATTAGCGACGCTTGAAGTGTTATACATAAAAAACATAACCAAGCGTTATTGTTGCTGCAATGTTGGATCGTGCCAGATAAACTGTGAACAATCAGTCAGACTTGGTTTAATAACTTGATTCTGAGAGAGTTATCAGGATGTTACGTTGGGCAGAAAATTGATAACTGGATACCCTGTATGGATTTTCAAACATGAAAACGAGGATTTGAAACAAATAACTTTTTAAGCCGATGATCACGGCAGTGACATGCTAAAGTTGTCTGAAATTGGATACTTGACAAATCGAAGCTTCTCCGTTTTATAAGGAGCATTATTAAACAGAGAATTCTTAGAAAAATCTACGCTTAGGAATGCTTTGGATTTTAATACATAGTTTTAATAAAAGGAAAAAAAGTTGATAAAATAAACCGTAAACATTATCTTTTCATTTGAGAGGCCTTCGATTATTCAGACTGAATTAAAGTGATATTTGCATGGTGTTGATGTTTACAATAGAAACAGTGAAAGTTAAAATAAAGTTCAAAGTGACGACTGGCTATAAAAGCAGCAGAGGAAACTGAATGGGTGAATTTGTGGCCTTTATCGGACACTTAATGAATAATTCATGAAATAGGATTTATTGACTGGTCAATTTTAAAACCTATTAAACTGGACTCGAGTTTCTAAATAAATATGGGAACATTTAGGTGCACTTTAGTGATACAATAGGATACACACCAATAGCAATTATGCTGAATGGTTACTTCCATACATGTAAGTTGATGTATTGTGTACTCCCAATTTAGGGGTGAGGTCAATTAGGAGATTATTTGAAAAACTTATGTTCTGTAAGGGAAAAAAACTGGTGTGAGGATTAGTTATCTTATCTCTATGTAGAAACATCTAGACATTAAGGCTGTGATAAATTATAATTTTGTTAAGGGAGATAACTTGAGAGATATTACGAGGATTGTTGGCCCTTGTAGTATTGCTAAAATTGCACCTGAAAATCTCTGTCAGGGGAGTTAACTTATGTGATATTGTGAGGATTATCTGAACTTGAAATATATATATTGCTCGAATAGCAAATCTACAAATAAAAAACAAAATCTAAAAAACATTTTGATAATTAATTACACAGTTACAGGAGAGATAACTTAAGAGATATTGTGAGGATTGTTGGACCTTGTAGTGTTGTTGGAATTGTGAAAATAAAATAAATAGATGTCCGGGAAGATTACGCCATCTGTCAATTTGTGTGGATTATGTAACATTGACTTAAATGCGAGAATTTCAAACTGTGAAACTAAAGTATAAAAAACTATATCTCAGATAAATGACATATCTATCGGAGAAGATAACTCTTGTGATTGTGTGATGATTATCTAACCTTGAACTAACTGCTAGCAGATCAGTACATCTGTGAATCTATAGCAAACGAGGAGGTTTACTCGGAATAATTACATTGAAATTAGTGGAATTATAAGTCATTGGACCAAAATTACTCCGGACTTGTTATAAAGAAAACTTCAATAATTTTTATTTTTTTTTATGTTTTCATAAACTATACAATTAATAATTAGATACATGGATATACATAATTGACATAATTACACTTGTCAAAACATTATCAAATTTATGACATAATATTTAATATGTAGGTACTTTGAAGAATGTTAAGAAATTTATGACATAAAATTAATTAGTAGTTTAAAGATGGTCGTACTTTTGGAATGTTAAGAAATTTATGACATAATATTAATAAGTAGGTGAAAGATGGTCATACTTTTGGAATGATAAGAAATTTATGACATAATTTTAATAAGTAGGTGAAAGATGGTCATACTTTTGGAATGATAAGAAATTTATGACATAATATTAATAAGTAGGTGAAAGATGGTCATACTTTTGGAATGATAAGAAATTTATGACATAATATTAATAAGTAGGTGAAAGATGGTCATACTTTTGGAATGATAAGAAATTTATGACCTAATATTAATAAAGATGGTCATACTTTTGGAATGTCAAGAAATTTATGACATAATATTAATAAAGATGGTCATACTTTTGGAATGTCAAGAAATTTATGACATAATATTAATAAAGATGGTCATACTTTTGGAATGTTAAGAAATTTATGACATAATATTAATAAAGATGGTCATACTTTTGGAATGTCAAGAAATTTATGACATAATATTAATAAAGATGGTCATACTTTTGGAATGTTAAGAAATTTATGACATAATATTAATAAAGATGGTCATACTTTTGGAATGTCAAGAAATTTATGACATAATATTAATAAAGATGGTCATACTTTTGGAATGTTAAGAAATTTATGACATAATATTAATAAAGATGGTCATACTTTTGGAATGTCAAGAAATTTATGAAATAACTTTTGGATAACATGATTCTTTACTCAGGGGGAACCCCCTATTTGAATTTGTGAAACTTACATTTAATTCAGTTTAATAGTAGAAAAATGTAACTGGTTATGTCCGATTATAAAGTGGTCTACAGAACTACAAGGTTACATTGCACCATTGATTTGCCTTCTTTGTTTTATATAGGACGAATGTATGTTAAGATACAAAAAAATGCGCATTTTCTCCCTAGAAAATTTTAAAACGCATATTAATCGAACGATCGAGCATCTGCCAATATAAAAATGCAGTAAAAACAAGGGTCATGTCTCATGTAGGATAAAGCCGATCTGTTGAATGACGTCACATTCTATTTTGACATGTCACAGATAGATTTACCCCATTTCTTTCGCTTTACTGTCTATGTCAATTATAATTTAAATATCTCAAACAAACACTAATAAATGTTCACAGTACATCACTTGGATGAATTATAGGTAATAATAACAAAAAGCAATCAAAAGTATGCATTTTGTATCACTAGTAAGGCAGGGAAACGTTTTTTATTAGGCACTGTTTGACTATACACCACGGAAGCACAAACGCAATGGTGTAATAACGCCTACAGCATGCTTCTTTCATATTTGAATATCGTAACATTTACGGACATACTCTAAATTGTGTTCATTTACATGTTGGTTTAGTGTCTTGGTCATTTAGCATACTTTTTATATCATCTTCTTAACAACTGTGAAGTGATCTTCATATATAGTTGTAATTTACCAGCTATGGAATGACCAGATGACCAGCAGTTAAGTATCACTGCAACTGATTGCGCCCTGTTCATGTGAAGTTCAGGCAATCTATTGAAGCTATTAAGATATACAGATATCGCGATCTTGAGAAGTTTGATCGTGGCCTTGGTTTATTATAATTATAAATATGTATTAATTGTTAATGGCATATTAAGGGAATAAAGCAACTGCAATGTAGTTTTGAATATTTATTTAACTATTAAGTTATTCTTCTATTGCATATGTTTATATTTTATTAAAAATCTCACTTGGGTAGTTTCCTATACATTTTATGGTAAATTTAATTGTTGATGAACAGAATTTGAATTGGCCACAGGTATTTCATTAAATGGCTCATAAAGTTAAGGAATTACTTGCTTGCTGGAATTTTCAATTTAGTTTGTATGATTTTGTTGGCAAACTGTTAATAACACCTACTACTGACACATGACTGTGGTCATTATACGGATATGTATATATTTGTTTCTAACCACAGTCGTAATCGTGAACAATTAAAGGCGGTAACGTATGGCAGGCTCCGAGAACGTTTTATTGTGCTCTAATGAATAACAAGCGGTAGTCAAGAACTTCCTTATTTCATTCCATTAATTTCCTTTAATAAGAATGAACATTTGTGACAACGGTTTTCGTGGATTTTGGACAATTTATAACCCTCGCAGCAAAGTCAAATATTCGATTTCATGGAGTTGTTACATCGTGGATTATCATACTGGTAACTGTTTCTTTACTGGATTTGTTGAAAAAATAAAAGGGCTAACTTTGGCGGTAACTCTGCTAGGCACTGATACACCCATATAAAGAACAATTTCTTACTGGATTTGTTGAAAATATAAAAAGTGCTAACTTGGACTGTAACTTTGTTAGGCAATGGTAGACCATATATAGAAGAATGGCACTAAATTAATGAACTTATTATTATTATAAGCTTGTCGGTAATCAGTGAATCAAGGTTTAAACCATTACAAGCCGACAGTAATTAACTGAACGAGTATTGAGTAATTAACTGAAAGAGTATTGCGTAATTAACGGCAAAAATTTAGTGCAATATCTCTTAATTGCTGCTTTAAGAAAAGCATGTGACTATAAACCTTAGTATTACTATAAGTGACTGGTTAACGTATGATGCCATCACGTCTGCCCAGTTTATACCTGGATGATGGTTCTAACAGCCTGCGACGCTTCACCATGATTCCGTACGACAGCATGAAACTGAGGTTCCGACAGACTCCCACCCTTCCACAGGACCTTCTCTATATACCCCGACAGTTAAAATTACCGCCCAAGTTACGGTAAGTTTGTCTATCATGCCGTTGGAGTCTCTAATTTTAAAATGTTTTTTAACCATTTCAGGTTGTTTATGAATGTTTGGTGGTTCTAAATTTAAAACTTATTATTTTGTTTCTGTCAACATCTATTTATATCCCATCTTGTATGTAGTATCTAACAGGATTACACAATGGATTACAGTTTTGTGATCTTACCCAAACTGTTTCATATATACTATTCAAAATTTGCTAAGGATCACTTTTATTCTTCCATATAATTTTATTAGAAATTAATTCATAATAACGATATTAATTTCATTGATACTTCAACAACTCCACAATTTGATCAAGTCATGAGATCACATGACCATACACTAGCTGCCCTAAATAATTTCATGTAAAATAGAAATGATGCTATTTATTTCAGAAAGAAATTTAGACAGCAAAAAAGTGATCCTTAGCAAATTTGGAGTAGTATATTAAACATTTCAAAATGGCCACCAAAATCTGAAAATTGTGTAATGTACTGAAAATGGATATATACTCGACATCCAAGAAGTACTTTAAATAAAAGCGACCTATTGAAAACTAGCACAACAAATGGTATTAATAAAAAGTTATCACTTGTAGATTGGCTTTACCTGCATAAGTGTAGGGGTGTCATTATTACAAAAGAGAGACAGTTTAAGAAATATTGCCAAAACCTAGCATGTATGTCTCATATTATTATTTAAGTTTAATATGTACTTTATTAAACTTATTCCAACCTAACAATATTAATAAGAATCACTCAAAGCAAAAAAAAAAGTTTGTATATCATTTCTTGCATTTAAAATAATGTTATTGAATTATAGTGGATTTATTGCAGGCAACAATTCAAGTAATTATTCAGCCTTTACTGCTGTGGAGTTTGGGTCATTGTTTTCATCCATTTATACACACTGTTCTGTCTTTACTTGCCGCAGGGGTGTCTGGGGCATAGCTAAAGTAGGTGGTGCTAAGTGTGGTATGGTAGGTGATGCTTAGTGGGGTATGGAGAGCAATAGCAGACAGTACCTATATAAGGCATGGAAAGTGCTGCCTACCCTGCTTTGCTTGATTTTCAATCTTTGGTCTTAACATTGTTTGTAATGACTAGTGTTCGGAATCGGACCTGAAAAAAATAATCGATTAATCGTTCTTCTTAGACGATTGATTACCGATTTTAATCGCGATTAATTTATAATAGCAGATTTGTCTAATAACCTAAATCACTATGTATAGTTTGAAGATATATGGCAAAAAGAGGGGCAGGATTTTTCGTATCTTGAATGTTTCATACCTAGTTCTGGGTTCTAGGTACAAATCATCTAATGCCAAAACTGGGTAAGAAATGTCCAGGGTATGAAACTTCCAAGGTACAAAATGTCCATAATTCTCAAAATGAAACTAGTTTGGAGCCTAAGGTTAGTTTATGTATATTTAATATTGCATAAACATTTGAAAACTCATAAATGATACGAGATTATAGCTAGATATTTGATAGATACCAGACAGTTAAGCCAGGGAAAGATCATCAAACCATAAGTTCTTCCTTGAAAGGAGACAACATATTTCAACAAAAAGTATTCAAACCAGGTTTTTATCTATCATACCTTGTATCTTTAATATTGGTCAAAATGTTGTTTTTATAATAAAATTACACTTGATTACACAGCTTTGCCTGTAACTTTCCCTATACTGTCCTGTCCATTTGTGTGCAAAAAACAAAATGGCAAACTCTGGCTTCTTTTTGAGCTTTGGCCAGGCGAGCTTTTGCGATCACTTTTTGTCCGTCGTCTGTCTGTCTGTCCATCCATCCGTCCGTCTGTTAGCAATTTTATAAAATCTCTGAAACCGCTTGAAGGATTTTGATGAAACTTTATCACAATGTTACTTGTTTTTAAATTTATTTGTTAATAAAAAATACCTCATTGTTTTGATTTTACTAAATAACAACGATTGATATTTTAATGAAGCTTTTTGATAAGAAATGAACACGTTTCGTGTCACCAGTGGTTTATAACGTCTCTGGTGTCACGGCTTGTACATTGGGGACATTATCTTTTCTTGCTCATTTTGATTTTACAGTATACGTTTTCCATATACAGATTTTCCTTTGTTATTTTGGTTTATTATTTCAAACCCAACGTTATCGCACACTACTGATTGCTACCTTGCAAAATGGATATATACCCGATATTCAAGAAGTACCTGCTTACAACGGTATTGAATACAGTAAGAATTCAACTTCGACATTCAGCTTCGACACTTTGGTAACGTTACCTTTTTTATTTTGTTAAACGTCATTTGATTGGCTGGTGGACTTAATTCATCCAATCAATGTTCATTTTAAGTTGATTGATTCAAATAAAGAACGACAACTCTAGGTTAACGATAACACTGGAATGGTATAATTCGTCGACGAATACTATTTCATCGTTGATGATCACGTTGGAGGCATTTACTGACAATTTCATGATTAATCGATTAATCGGAACAACACTACTAATGACCTTCTTCCTTATAAGTGCATATGCATATTTGGAGTAAGTATAGTGCAATATCCTGACTCTGCTGTAACTTGGATTATCTGGGTTGACTATTGCAATATCTTTGGTAACTATTGCAAAAGCTGGGGTAACTACTGCAATAGCTGAAGGTACTTTTGCAACATTTGCAACACTATATATTGCAATGCCTGGGGTAACTATTGTAATATTTGAGGTAACTTTTGCAATATTGGAGGTAATTTTTGCAGTAGTTGAGGCAACTATTGCAATAGTTAATCTGAGGTAACTATTGCAATATCTGGAGTAACTATTGCAATATCTGGGGCAACTATTGCAATAATTGGGAGTACTTTTGCAACATTTGGGATAACTATTGCAATGCCTGGGGTAACTATTGCAACATTTGGGATGACAATTGCAATATATGAGGTAACTATTTCAATATCCGGAGGTAACTATTGCAGTATTTGGGTAACTTTTGCAATATTTGATGTAACTTTTGCAATAGTTGAGGTAAATATTGCAATATCTGAGGTAACTATTGCAATATCTGGATTAACTATTGCAATATCTGCAGTAACTTTTGCAATATCTGAGGTAACTTTTGCAATATCTGCAGTAACTATTGCAATATCTGGGGTAACTATTGCAATATCTGAGGTAACTATTGCAGTATCTGGATTAACTATTGCAATATCTGGAGTAACTATTGCAATATATGGGGTAACTTATATATAACTGCAATATGATGTGAATATAAGTACTCGCTACCATTAAGATATTATCAATCCAAAATTTACTCAAAGCTTTTGAGCAACAAACCCAGTAATCTTTACTCAGAACATTTAGTATGTATAATTACCACTATGTCAAGGATTTTCAGTCCAACAGGGGCATACAACTCCGTCAAGCATATGTTTTCAATCCTGCCACAGTCAGTCACTCTCCACTAATAAAAGGGAAATAATCTTTGAACTTTTTTATATGATGTAAAATAGAGTTGTCTACCTTTATTTTATAAACAAACTGATATGATAAGGAAAAAGCTAGTTGGGTTTGTGCAGTTTAATAATTGACCGATACATCAAATTTACCCATGACATTTTCGATATTGACAAATAATAAATTGGAGAATGTGACATTGATAAAGGACTATTGACTCACTTCGATGAAAGACATTAAACTGTAGCAGTGTCGTATCATGTATTACAGAAATGTACCCGCAATAAATTCTGTATTTTCTGTCTATGCCCGAATGTCACCACAAATCTGACAATAATTCAGGTTACATTAGAGTAACCGTGGGGAGCGGACCTTAGGTTTAGGGTTATAGCAAGAATATTATTACCAGTTTGGTATATAACACATTTATTATGTACATAAATACAGACATATAATATTGTAAATGATGGACTATCACATAAATGTCACAATTTATGGGCCATTATGCAAATGTCACAACTTATAGATCATCATATAAATGTCAAAACTTATGGGACATTATAGAAATGTCACAACTTACATGTATGGGCCATTTTACAAATATTGCAATGTATGGGCCATTATAAATGCCACAACTCATGATTGACCATCATATAAATGTCACAACTCATGATGGGCCATCATATAAATGTCACAACTCATGATGGGCCATCATATAAATGTCACAAGTCATGGACAATAATATACATGTCACAACTTATTGGGCATCTGAAAAATCATATAAATGTCACAACTCATGAAACCATTATATAAATGTCACAACTAATGGGACATCATATAAATGCCACAACTCATGATGGGCTATCATATACATGTCACAAGTCATGGACAATAATATACATGTCACAACGTATTGGGCATCTTAAAAATGTCAGAACTCATGGGTCATAATATAAATGCCAAAACTCATTGGTCATCATATAAATGCCACAACCCATGATTGACCCTCATATAAATGCCACAACTCATGATGGCCATCATATAAATGTCACAAGTCATGGACAATAATATACATGTCACAACTTATTGGGCATCTAAAACATGTCACAATGTATGGGCCATCATATAAATGCCACAACTCATGATGGGCCATCATATAAATGTCACATGTTATGGACAATAATATACATGTCACAATGTATTGGACATCTTAAACATGTCACAACTTATGGGCCATCATATAAATGCCAAAACTCATGGGTCATCATATAAATGCCACAGCTCATGATGGGCCATCACATAAATGTCACAACTCCTGATGGGTCATGATTTAAATGTAACAACGCATCGGCCATCACATAAATGTCACAACTCCTGATGGGCAATCACATAAATGCAACAACTCATGGGCCATCACATGTCACAACTCCTGATGGGCCATCATATAAATGTAACAACACATGGGCCATCAAATAAATGTCACAACTCATGATGGGCCATCACATAAATGTCACAACTCATGATCCATTATATAAATGTTACAAATCCATGGACCATCACATAAATGCCACAATTTATGGGCCATCATATAAAGGTTACAATGGATTCTAGTACTCAATATGTTTTAAAAAAATGATGGAATATAGAACCTACTCGTTCAGCTCATAAAGGGTAGTGGTGTGCCTGGTGTCCATATATTGTAACTGGGTGGGGGGTTATTATGCCACATGCCTACCGCGGGATATTCCAGTGACTACCGGTAGCAGCGCTATTTAAGCATTAAGCAGGAGACACCATTGTGATATGACTGAAAGATTGTTCAAAGTGACGTTAAGCCCTAGATGTACATGTTCTTTACTATTTGAATAGTGCGTAGCATGCATTAACTATTGTCCCTGGGTCTTTTCAGAATAATTCTTGTTTAGCCCCATTAGGCAGAGAAAGTTTTTCAAACATCTGGTCCCCGGGCGTGAGAAAAGAGGTTGTGATGATATTGAAGAAAAAAATTGGTTCCTCACAATTTTGGTGATCAATAATGATGCAATTGATGAAAATATTACTTGATCAGCACAAAATTAACATTTTGATCATTTATATTGATTCTTGTGGTATCTAGGGGCCTTACTGGCCCAATAGATAGCATGTTGTATCTAGAGGCCGTACTGGCCCAGTGGATAGCATGTTGTATCTAGGGGCCGTACTGGCCCAGTGGATAGCATGTTGTATCACGTGGCCATACTGGCCCAGTGGATAGCATGTTTATCTAGGGGCCATACTGGCCCAATGGATAACATGTTGTATCTAGGGGTCATACTGGCCCAGTGGATAACATGTTGTATCTAGGGGTCATACTGGCCCAGTGGATAACATGTATCTAAGGACCATACTGGCCCAGAGGATAACATGTTGTATCTAGGGGCCGTACTGACCCAGTGGATAGCATGTTGTATCTAGGGCCATACTGGCCCAGTTGATAGCTTGTTATATCTAGGGGCCGTACTGGCCCTGTTGATAGCATGTTGTATCTAGGGCCATAGTAGCGCAGTGGATAATATGTTGTATCTGGGGGCCATACTGGCTCAGTGGATAGCATGGTGTATCTAGGGGCCGTACTGGCCCAGTGGATAACATGTTGAATTTAGGGGCCATACTGGCCCAGTGGATAACATGTTGTATCTGGGGGCCATACTGGCCCAGTGGATAGCATGGTGTATCTGGGGGCCATACTGGCCCAGTGGATAGCATGTTCTATCTAGGGGCCGTACTGGCCCCGTGGATAGCATGGTGTATCTAGGGGCCGTACTGGCCCAGTGGATAACATGTTGAATCTAGGGGCCGTACTGGCCCAGTGGATAACACATTGTATCTGGGGGCCATACTGGCCCAGTGGATAACATGGTGTATCTAGGGGCCGTACTGGCCCAGTGGATAACATGTTGAATCTAGGGGCCGTACTGGCCCAGTGGATAACATGTTGAATCTAGGGGCCGTACTGGCCCAGTGGATAACACGTTGTATCTGGGGGCCATACTGGCCCAGTGGATAGCATGTTGTATCTAGGAGCCGTACTGGCCCAGTGGATAACATGTTGTATCTAGGGGCCGTACTGGCCCAGTGGATAACACGTTGTATCTGGGGGCCATACTGGCCCAGTGGATAGCATGTTGTATCTAGGGGCCGTACTGGCCCAGTGGATAACATGTTCTACTCTAAATCCGGAAATCACAGGTTTGAGCCCCACTGGCATCACTGGTTTACTTAAGTGTGTCCTTAGGCAAGACACTTCCCTTAGCCTCGTCCATGTGATGGGGACATAAACTGGGATGGGGCGGTCCCGTGTATCGGAGTCTATATTCAAGCATGTTAAAGAATTAGAATAGGGCAGATTTCCCGGATTCCTATTCATCCCTTCCCTCTGCGGTGGCTCGATAAGTCGTTAAACAACAATTTAATTCCTCCGATTGATCTTCGGTTTTCGTCACCTTGATGAAAGTTTAGCACAAGTTATTTCTGTATTGTGTAGGGCCAGACAATGAAACGGCCCATGATTTTGCATTCTAATTCACTTTAAATCTTCCTCTCCTATTTAATGGTATTCAAAACTGTCGGTCTTTTATTGCTGACTTGCATTTATAATGTTTAAATTAAAATCATTTGTATTTGCTTATAAACTATTAAATTTAACTTTTATTGAGAGTTTTTTGCTGGATAAAAAAAGAATTTGTGTATGAAAGTAAAGTCATACGGATAAAAGAATAATCCTCGTTGCGGGGGCTTTTATCTAAACAAATTTTGCCCGTCTCTTTTTGATTGAAAGCAAAACTTAAATATAACATGGCATTAGATAGATTGACAATAGTTATTGATTTCTCCGTCGATATTACCTATATGATCAATGTTTGTTTTCTCCGGCAAGCCGATCAAACAACAAATCTAGCATTCGGCTTGTTTGTACTTTGAGTTTAAATTTTCTTTTATCAAGAAGAATGAGAGATATTGCGCTTCGGTGTAAAGTTCTCTTCACACAATCTTCACGTGGCTCAACCTCTTTATATACGACAAATCAAAAACCATATATCTTATTTTATATTTGTTTGTATATATTTTCGAGATTTTCCGTCTGCTATATTTATATGCTTTTCAAACATTTGTTTGGGCGACAATGGGTTCAATATCTGTCAAAATTACAATACATTACTTATAAAGGTTGGAGCGGATGCATGACTTGTACTCTTTACTAATTTCTAATTGGGATAATTATAAAATCAGATTAGATCATATGAATTGATTTCTAATTGTAGAGGTTGATGCGATAAAAGCTATAAATATTCGATCATCTGATAATCTTCAAATCATGATTGCAGCAGAGATTTAATTGTGCCTCCATTCGTAGGTCGGAAATTAAATTCAGTTCATACTATGTAAAAGATAGACGTCATTTTCTACAGAATGTAATTTCTATTGGATGAAATTTTCACTTTTATCGAGTCATTCATCTGTTGAAGTGAGATAAATGAGCAAAATTGTTGGGTCTCATATTTCCCACTTCTGTTGTAGGACTTATTGTAAGAGGAGATTCATTATTTAAAAAAAAAGAAAAGATTCCGGAATCTACTCATATCGACTTACTTGAGACTGAAATAAAAAATTGATGTTATGTTGTTTTTTTTCGAAAATGTGTAAGGATTATGTCAAGTGTTCAAGATGAGCAAATATTTTAAAGCAGTTAAGAATCTGGTCACGGCTGAAGTTACCATTTCAAGGCTTGGTAAATTTGTAATTGACTTTATCTGACGCCGTCGGAATAAATCTGAATAAGCAGCTTATGGGCTGACACCGACGTCAGACGGATGAATACTGACAGCAGGGGTCTTTTAATCGATGAATAAGTAGATGCTTAGAAATGGCAGAAAACATTAAAGACTTTATCCACGGTTTTGTTTGGGAGCAACTTGTGGGCATTTATGTCGGAAGCTTTTGTACAGATAAACAAATAGTTGCCAATTTGTAAAGTAAACTTTAACTTTGGCTACAACGGATATTGTTTGCTCGAGGGTGTATTTTGTGCTTGACAATTTGTTTGTCTATTATTTAGCACTGTATACTTCCATCGACAAAAGCGATACAAAACATCGTTAGTTGTGGCTGTGAGCCTTCCTATGGTGTATTACTTTGAAATGTGCAACAAAAAAAGATTTCCTAAGACATGCTTAAGGATATACCTGCAGCGTATATTGGTGGTATAAAAACAAGATTACAGTGATACATTTTTGGGGTTTTCTTGGCAAGGGAGATAGTCGATCAAGCTGAAACTTGTCACATACCTGGAGCTAATCAGCTTGATCAATAAGGTCAGAGCAAAATCATACTGCAACTTCGTGGTTCATTTAAATTGAAAGAATTGTTCCAAACTTTTATTTTGCTTCGCTGGGAACAATTATATACAGAATTAAAAATATCTGATGAAAATACATACATGTACAATTTTACGAGTTTACTTCTAATATTTCCATCCAGTTATCATTAAAAATCTTGACTTTACTGAAAACAAAGGACTATTATTGTTTTAATTTCAAATCTCGCTGCGTTATCAGTTTAAATTGAAGAGAGCGCAAAGTGACAGTGTTCAGTTATTAAATTTTACACAAAAGATAAATATTCACACAAAGTTGTATCAAATTATGTGGACGAAAACTTTGAAATCGAACTGATTAGCGCATATTTCAACCTCGTTGAATATAAAATTGGAAAGTGTGTTGTAAATCTGTCAATATTTATGTAATCATCTAACATTTCAAGACAAATATTTGCAAAGGATTCACTGGGAGTTATGATAATTCCCGGATTTAAGGTGCGAAGTAGTAAGTTATTCCAAACTGCTAAATAAACCGTGTGTGTTTAAATGCAAATGTATTGCTTTCATTTCCTAATCATTTAGCTAATTGACCCCCTCCAGGTTTTTCAAGTTTTCATAAATATCGAATTGGGAATTAATGAAATTCTGGGAGTGAAAGATAAATGTTATAACATACAGCCAGTTGTCAGTTGAAATGAAAATCAATTCTGATATAGACGGAAAAAGAGCAGACCGTAATCAAATATTACAGATTAGCGACCAAATTTGCATAGATTAAAATTAAACATCAGATAAGATAGCTTTTATAACTGTTAAAAATGATGACGTGTGAGGGGCTGTGGTAGCGATAAATGAGGATTCTATCAAAACATGTACAATGTGTATGTTTTTGACATGTGAATGATCGATACGTCATATGCCCACAAGTGTTGCATATTTACCAGCTTTTAAATGGTACATTCAATGCGGATGTTTACCAACTTTTTAATGGAAACATATGGATATTCAATAGGCTTTAAAGTTACATACGTGAGTGAGATTTCCAGGTAGCGAGACTGCTATGCTATGATGGATACCTTACCTGAAATAACTGGATATTGGACATATTGTTTTGTGGTTTGATAAATTCTGGAAAAATGTAATAAAAAAAAGACAAGAAAAGAAGACAAAATGTGTGATCAATCTGCTCGCATTATTTTTTTGAAAAAAGGAAAATTAACTGAATGTAAAAAAAAATATGTACAAATCCTTGATGGATTAAATTAGGACTATTTAGAATTTCAAGGGTTTCGATCATATTTAATGTGTGGAGAGAAATATCAGTTTTCAGAATTGGGGATAATTGAACTGTTTTATCCTAGTAGAATTATTCTTCCTATCGTATAGATAGCCATAATCTGTTCAAGTGGCAAGCCATACAAGATTATTTAACGCATTATCCAAATATATCTTTATTTACTCAATAAATAGAGATATCATCACATTTCATAAACATATTACATTAAAACCTTTGTTTTGAAATTTGCTCTTATCAAGAGTTTGAGAAGTAATTTAAAACTTGAATCATTTCTTTAATAAGGAATAACTGGTTTGAAATTTATATCCATTTTCCAATCTATACTTTATTTATTAAAATCATAAATAACCTCTTCTTAGTTTTGAAGGCTCATAATTTTATTTCAGTTTAGGTATATATATTAGTGGTATAAACAATTCGTTTTCATGCAGTTGGACTTGAAAGGTGGTTATAAGTGTACTTTGTGACTTTAAGTTTTAATGATGTAAGTCAAACTGTGGCTTTAACGGTTGGTGGTGTAGGTGGTCTTAATAAGGCAAACTGTGACTAGGCAAACTGTGTTCAGGTTGGTTGTGAAGGTGGCCTTGCTATAAACTAACTTAGTGTTATATGAATTATTAATGAAGAAATAATGGGATAACGATCGTGAGAGACTTGATCTTTGATTTTTTTTGTAAATCAGGTTGCCAATTGTGCAGAATATCAGCACAGTTGATCATCTGTAATATCGTAGATATCGGATGTATATGTTTAGAAATAGTGGATTTTATTTCTCTTACATCTTCAATGGATTATAATGCCATTCTAAAGAATTACAACAGTTTAAAGGAAAAATGCTGTTTGTCTCAAAAGAAATTTATGTTTTATTTTTGAGAATTAAATCGTCAGTATTGACTAGACTCGTTTGCTTCGCAGCATTATACTGTCTGTTTGATGATCGAGCCCTGGCTGACAGCTTGGTTAGACGGTCAAGGAAAAAGCTTTTATAAATCTTAGTCTATATTATAACAACATTATGATCGAAAAAAGAGGGGTTGATATGAATTCCCCATTTCAAAAATGTGTTAGTAGTCAAGTTGATGTTCTAGAGAGGACCATGATAACTCCGCGCCCAAAACTCCAAGAAATTACCTTTGGCGATGACAAAACTGTGCGAAGGCTAAAAGAATTTCCATTCGGGGATGACTTTACACCTCGGAAACATAGAGACAACCAGGCCGATGAAGATTGCACATGCACATGTGGTCTGCCAAATAAAAAGTACTGCATGCTGACCAGTCTCACGCAAAAAGAGCGGGAAAATAGAAAGAAAATAGTCTGGGCTCCTATGAGTATTTGCAAAGTTTTGTAAGTATTCTCTGCAAGCTAAAATAATTTAAATCAATTTATTTCAGATAATTTATTTATTACAATTTCTAAAACACGTGTACAGGATATTGGAATTCATAAATCATTGTGTTAAGTATTCGTTTAATGTGAATAAAGCATCAACCAATATTATGACCCATTGAGAATTTGTTTTGGGCTGGGTCTAATTTGTTAATTAATAATCATCATCAGGACATGCATTATCTCGGGTAATTTAGAGCCACCATAGAGAGAGTGGGGAAGGCAGCATACAGTAATCAGGGAACCATAGCATAAAAAAGACAATTCTTTTCTGGGTATATGACTTTTTTTTATCATGAAAAAATATTTTAAAAAATAAAATGTAATACTCGGTAAAAAAAAGTTTTGGACCAGGGTATATAAAGTCATATAAAAATAAAACTAATGGACAAAATTTAAGTATCTTTTTTCAGTAACCAAGGTCTACCCTACCCGGTTAATTTGGTACCAGAAACATTAAATTCCAAACAAGATCTGATTAAAAAAAATATCGCGAACACACAAAGGGTCTGTAAAAAATGTTGCAAAGTCCATACAAAGTAACAGTTACGGACACATTCGAGTAACCAAAAAAAAAATTATTTTTGCGCAAACTTTCATTGTAAACGATAATTGTTGTTGATTGTTGATCTATTGTGAATTATCAACTGAGATAATAAGAGTTATGGTCGAATGTCATGGTTCAGCGATCATTGTACATATATATAAGTTTTTAAAAAATAAAGATTGCCATGTGTCCCTTTAAAACAAAAAATCAATTTGTGTTGTTTTTTTTGTGGTTACTGTGGGTCAAATGTGGCATATAGTTGCATTGCCTTAAAATTATCAAAATATCCCTGATTCTTATACTTTGGTTACAGTTGGTAAAACTTTTGATTTTTAGTTCCTAATTATTTCATCCTGAAATTGATGATTTCATTTTTGGCTACTATCAATATACTTTTGAACAATAACTCATTTTAGCTTTTATAAACTTTTTATAACTGGTTATCTCCCTTGCACTTACTGTTAAGAGTTTACAATGTTTGTTTAATTGTATAGTGTGTCAATGCCTTGGTCAGTATTTTCTGTTGACTCGAGACTTATATAAATGTCATGTAAATAAATGCAACAGATTAAATTTGTTTGACGTCAAAGGCCCTGTTCAGGTTTATAGTTAATTAATGTAGCTTTAAGAATTTCTCTAATTTATAACTCACATTCTGTCATGACTGATAAATTTCCGAGATGTTGAGACATTCAGTAGGTGAAAATAAAGCGGTTTACTCAGACTTTATCCTGAATCTCTATATGAAAAATCAAACTATTAGACCATAATTTAAATTAAATGCCTCCAAATTGGCAAATCTACACAGCACCAAAAGAAGACACAAAAAAAATATTCTATTAATATAATTATCACTACTAATTAGTTTTAAAAAAGGCTGAAGTCATTTGAGCAGCAACGATAAACACTGAGTTTACACCCTACCAGAATGTGAAGGTGTTTTATTTTATTAATCACTGATAGGTCATATTATTTGGATGATGGCAATTGAAAGTTATGAATATCGTTCATTAAGAAAATACTTGTAGGATTAGTAAACCAGAGGTCTCGAGTTTAATTCCCCATCTATGAAGTAAAATCCGATTTGCCTCAACACACCATTCTAGTTAAATGCGAGGTAACTATTAACATTGTCGGTCAATCAAATCATCGGTGCATCTTAATATGGAATAAAGCAGACGACATGCCCCCAGTCTAGTAATAAACCCCCAGTGTGATGACATTAGTCTTGATATGGAATAAAGCAGATGACAATCCTCCAGTCTGGTCTCCATACTAGCAAGCCCTGAGTCTGGTAACCATAGTAACAAACCCCCAATGTGATGACAATAGTCTCGATATGGAATAAAGCAGACGAAAATCTCTTAGTCCAGTGACCATAGTAACAAGCCCCCAGTCTGGTGACAATAGTCTTGATATGGAATAAAGCAGACGAAAATCTCTTAGTCCAGTGACCATAGTAACAAGCCCCCAGTCTGGTGACCATAATAACAAGCCCCCAGTCTGGTAACCATAGTAACAAACCCCTAGTGTGATGACAATAGTCTTGATATGGAATAAATTAGACGAAAATCTCCTAGTCCAGTGACCATAGTAACAAGCCCCCAGTCTTGTGACCATAGTAACAAGCCCCCAGCCTGGTAACCATAGTAACAAACACCTAGTGTGATGACAATAGTCTTGAAATGGAATAAAGCAGATGACAATCCTCTAGTCTGATGACCATAGTTACATGACCCCAGTGTGGTGACCGTAGTAACAAGCCCCCAGTGTGATGACAATAGTCTTGATATGGATAAAGCAGAGACAATCTCCCAGTCTGATGACCAAAGTAGCATGCCCCCAGTGTGGTGACCTGTAATAGTAACAAGCCCCCAGTGTAATGACAACAATCTTGATATGGAATAAAGCAGATGGCAATCTCGCAGTCTGATGACATAGTAGCATGCCCCCAGTCTGGTGACCATAGCAACAAACCCCCAGTATGATGACAAGTCTTGATATGGAATAGGGCAGACAACTAGCTTTCCCTTAGTCCGGTATTGTCTATGGCTGACTTAGTTACTCAGTCTCGGAAATTCAAAGCGGCAGTTACCATATAATATACCTTTTGTCTTTCATGTATATTTATTCGGATAAATATTTTTCTCAATAACCTAGCTATATATGCTAAGATAATCTATGCTAAGACATATTCTATGCTTCAATTCATATAATAATGGTTTGCTTTTCATCCATTTATCGATATGTAGAAATTTACATAATCTTGAAGATTACATCGTATGGAAGTCATTGTATGTATCATTACCAAAGTATACAAACTTTTCAATGTAATCCTTTCAAGTGCAAAATAAAAGTACTTAAGCGAAACTGAAATTTACACAAATTTGTAAGATGTTTTAAAGTGCTGTTTAACAAGCTCAAATCACCTTTAATATATTCAACCATGTTTTGCTCACTAAAAGTGATACCTTTAAGGGCTCTAATATAGCTTTAACTAATTATAAAGTGTTTTAATTTTTTGCAAAATGCTAAAATCATAAAATCTGTTTTTTCAAGATATTGGAAGTGATGATGAATATATTGTGGCGTAAAATTAATAAAGCAGCACTCTTAAATATGATATAATAGAACATGTAATATAAACATGCATTTTTGGGCGGCATTAGCAACAATATGGCCGTTAGCCACACGTGTTTATGTCTGATTTGCGTTGCATGTTTGTTATTTACAGATGAACGATTTTATCACTGCTGTCATGTAAATAAACTATAGATGGAGCAATCGGCTAAATGACATTGCAAAACTTTGATGGTAACTTTGATTTTGAATGTAAATTCCTTTGGGCGTGCATCCAAGATGCGCCATGCTAGTATGACGTTACCAATATGGTGACTTCGAGTTAATCTTCGAAGAAGTCATCGAGATGTTGCGAATGAGTATCAGCCTGACACACGACACTAATAAACTGTCAAATAATATATATTGATCACCAGAAAGTCACCCCTTTGACAAGTCTTCTTTGAGGACATGTTTAAATAAAAAGAAATCAATTAAGATCCATCAAGTCGAACGAATTTTTTTTTTAAAAAAAGTGGGAGAGTGACAGGTCATATAGAAAACTACAGTTATTTATACCAATGCTCTTAGATGTTATAGTTTTATATTTTAGCAGAAAGATTAATATTTGACTTGCACTTACATCTGTCTAATGGCGCTTTATATAAGAAGTGGTATTGCGAAACTATTACTCTGTTGTTTTTTTAAATTATTTTCAAAACCAAAAACAAATCAGTAAATATAATATAAAGTGGTTTTTAATCCTTCAAGGATTATACAGAGCATGAATTCAGTTCAAAGATATATTTGTCTATATATCTAGGGAAAACTGGCCCCATGTTCACGAACAAACTTAAGTCCCACGTCAATCTTAAGCTCAAAATGTAAATGTTTCTTTTAGCTATAATTTGTTTAATTTTTTTTTTTAACTCAGGTTATTAGATTGGGGTATGTTGTTTGGCGGGCGGGCGAGCGTAACTTTTGTTAGGAATGAGGTATTGCGATGAAACTTGCAGGGTAGGAAACTTGAAAGGAAGCTTGGGATTGCATTTGGGGTCAAGGTCACTGTTACTAAAAATAGAAAAACGGTTTCCGCTCAATAACTTTTGTTAGTAATGAGGTATTGCGATGAAACTTGCAGGGTAGGTAGGTTATAAGGAAAGGAAGCTCGGGATTGCATTTGGGTCACTGGGTTCAAGGTCAAGGTCACTGTTACTAAAAATAAAAAACCGTTTCCGCTCAATACATTTTGTTAGGAATGAGGCATTGCGGTAAAACTTGCAGGGTATGTAGCTTATATGGAAAGGAAGCTTGCGATTGCATTTGGGGTCACTGGGGTCAAGGTCACTGTTACTTAAAATAGAGAAACGGTTTCCTCTTAATAACTTGGGATTGCTTTTGGGGGTCACTGGGTCAAGGTCACTGTTACTAAAAATAGAAAAATGGTTTCCACTCAATTACTTAAATTAGGAATGAGATATTTCAATGAAACTTCTCTGTGTATGTAGCTTATTTGCCTTACTAACAATTACATGTTTTCTTTCTTTACAGTCCTCATTTACTGTGTATGCATTTATGTTTGTGATTCACATGTCATTCTATTTATTCTATATTGTAGTCCTTCTATTTATTCTGTATTGTACACTGTTTATATCACTTTAATACAATAACTTCAACAACTTCATTTATGTAATTTGCTGTTTTATGTAAAAAAAAACAACCTTTGTCATTTCATTTTCATCTTACCAGTAGCGTAACAACATTTCAAATGGAAAACCTGGTTTTCGTGGAATTTCCACGTTCCTTGTTGCTTATCTCTATTTGTGTAAAGATTCAAGTAATTCAAAGTCCATTAAATTTGATTTAGTGTTGAACTTCAGCATGAAATATGACTGAAGTTTACTTGTGAACTTGGGGCCTGGACTGTTGTTGTTTTATTTTACTAATATTTTTTCTGATACAGATGAATTCTGTTGATACTGTTTGCTTAACTGAGGTCATGAACCTTTAACCCACTATAAGCATGACTAAAATAGCCTTTGTGTCCATTGTAAACCCAGATTAATAGGGTTTACAATGTCCGACTGCTGATCAGTCATTTCCCCCCAAAACACCCCTTTGTCACATAAATGGAAAGGTCTTAATTCAAAGAAAGAACAGTCCATTATATATATTTAGCAAGTTAACGATTAACATTTTGCTCCCTATGATATGCCTGATTGTATGACGCAGGTCCTCCATCAATATCAATAAATTCCATAAACAATTATAATAATCATAATCACAACATTGATATTCGATGACATTGTCCTTTTGGAGAAAACAAAGGTAGCCATTATTGGAATAGTAGGGTGAATTTGAACAGTTCAAACACTGATATATAACACATATTAAGGTTATTTTGTGGAATTATTTGAATTTAATTCTTACTTTCTGTAATTTATAGTCGTACACGGGACACAGTGTATTAGGCAGAAATTCAAGAACTGGGTGTGCAAATATGCAAACTGGGTGTGCAAAATAAATTGCTAACACCCATTATGCGCCAATTGGGTGTCTTTTGGGTTATTTATTTTCACATAAAAAGGTGCATTTTAGATCATCTTTCTTCTATAAATGTATACAAAACATAATAATATTAGTCTGGAAGTATTGTTTAGCAAAAAACATTTTTACCCCACCCACTCCGCCAAATATAGGTCGCAATATTTCAAAAACGGCCATGCAAAAGACGGCTGCACGGTTAGCTGGCTAATACACTGATGGGACATAAGGTTCAGACTTTATTCAATTTGTCATGTGATTCAGCAGTTTACACGACAATAATTACAGAAAATGTAAAAAAAATTGAGAATGTCGAAACTATCTAGCACCATTTTTAATCATTTCTTTCATATCTTTCCCTCTGAAACTTGGTATACAATACTGAATATTAATTTGTAAATTGATCCAAGTCCAATTAACAGGGCAGGTAATTAGCTTACTTGAATTAAATTGACATAAGTACAAGTCAAATTAGCCGTTGACTATTAGGTTACAATTATATCTGATTTGTGAATATATATTAGGATCGTATTCCGATCTAATCAAACAAACTCTTTGATCGACAACAATAGGATTAGCCCATGCAAATATATTTTGGCTTTCTCTTTCTTGTTGCATATTTTATTGTTGATCATAAATTAACATTCATGGTATTGCATTACAATTTAAGCGTTGCTTATTTACAAACACTAAAAGTGTATTCATTTGTATCCTACATGTGTATCCTTGAGACAATTGCTTTTAATATGGATTTTATCAAAACAAGTTGAAATAACTTGGGTGTTCCATGAGAGAATGAAGCGTGAAGGTTAGGCCATTTCTGGATCTTCCAATAATTTGTCCAAATAAATGAAGAATTTATTTAGTTGTTAGAAGTGTTTTGGTGATTTTTTACAGATTCAATTCAACGAATTTTGAATAAGTGATAATTTTAATTTAAGAATTTCAGAACGCTGTTCCGAAATGAAACTGTGCATACGGAAAAAGTTCAATGCATGACCGAAATGGCCTAAATAAATGCGGGAACCTTAAAAATTGGACATTTGTGTGTGAATAAATACGCGTAAATCATTCGCGTATCCTTGTGACGGTTGTATTTAATATGGATTAAATATACCGAGTTATTAATTTAATAAATTAATGTAAATTAGGATTGATGAAAAATTGAAATGTATCTTTTACACTTAATTTTCTCAAATATGATTTTGTAGATAAAGTTGATCAGTTATTCAAATGTTATTTTCTTCATTGTTTGATTTAGTGGATGCAGCATGTACATACAGCAAAAATTATGGCAGGATATCAAAAGAAATTAAATTAGTTTCAATATGGGTAAAATTAAATTGTCAATAATAAATTGATCTTTAATGAAATATAGTGGTATTAAGGGTTGGTTAAAATTAATATTCATTTGGTTGAACATTTGGATAAAATTAAGACTTCAAGCCAAGGTCAGTAATTGGATTATTTTGAAGTAAAATTTGTATAAAAATTATGCAAGAGGATTTTATAATTTTATTTAGACAGCTGTATATAGATGTTTATTTTAAATACGTTAGATATCTTTGACATGAAAACTTTGTAGCTATAAGAAGCTCTGTATTTATGAAGTGTCTTTGTTGAGCTTAAATAGTCACCCATTGCAACATACGGGTCAATGCCATTTTGTAATTGAAGTTTTATTCCGAAATACGTTCAGTCTACGGATTAAGTTTGTAATTTGTTCAACTTTAAGGAAACTTTACTGTTTAATTACTATCTTTTGAGTAGTTAAGGTTAATGTATAGGTATATTTTTGGAACAGTCAAGTAATTAGAGGCATTAAGCATTGTTCTAAATGAAAATGTGTATTAATAAATAATTATGCTGTCAGAGTTGAGTTAAGTATTAATTCAATTTCACCGCAAACCCCGACACAAAGGTTTATCGATTGATGCCAACAGAAATGGATTTGAAAAAAAAAGATAGATATGGATTATTGAAAGATGGATTCAGAACAATACAAGACAGCAATATTTAATCCTGGGATTATCGGAATATTTAAATTGGCCACTGCTTCAGCTTGATACAAATAAAAACATTGTGTTAATTCATTGAATAGTTCAAAACCGGCTCATATTGTGACATTTCTGTCTTGTATAATTTCTAAGAACATATATTTTATCTTCTCAGATATTCTTCAGAAAGGAAGTACATGGCGTAGTGTTATGAAATGCTTCAGGTTTGGTTTAAAAACTGCACAATCATGCAGTACCTCTCGCAGTAACAGGAATTTGTCCATAATCACACTAATTCTATTAATTTGATATATAGATAAGTGGTGTTTTGGTGCGTTGATTGGTACATGGAGTGGTGTTTTGGTGGTACATGGAATGAACAGTCCTTTTAGTTGACAAAAAACAATGCAAGTTTCTCATTCAATGTTGAAAATAGTAGGGATCTTTAAAAACGACCGTGAATAATATGCTCTAAATAATAAAATATAATATTTTATGGTTATGTGCACATAAGTGGGTTTTACAAAGAAAAAAATAATAATTAACAACAAACTGTCAGTCATTTAAAGTGAAAGAAGCTTTTAAAGCAAAACTGATCAATAATTCTTGTACTGCTTAATAAAACATAGCCATAATAATTAACGGGGACAGTACTTCCGTAACTATCGAGTATGAACATGCATATTCTGTGCTAACTACGGTTTACGGATATTTGCATTCTGTATTTATCGTCTTTTTATCCAGGCTGGATCTCTCACAAATCTTGAACCTCATTCTATTTAGTGACATAATGATGTACTATGGCTAGAATTTGTATATAAAGGCTAACAGTCAAACACTTTTCTGAATTTTATTTGAAGAAGGTTTAATAAACTCTTAGAATATAATGTTTACGCCAATTAGCCATAGATGTTTGTGTATCAGTTATTTATCACTAGTTTTAGAAATTGTATTTAAACAAGTTATCCAACATTGAATGGATTGAAACAGTTTCAATTGTATTTGTCACGAATCTTATCTGTGACTGCTCCACCTCGGGTTTCTTATTCATTCCAAATGGAAAGTTGTTTCATAACAAGTGGAGTAATTGTGCATGTATGTAGGGATATTCTTAAAGATGAATGTTTTGTGTTGACTGTTCAAGGATAAATCTTGTGATGTAATTAAATTTTCCAGGACATTTAAAATCAGGATGATGTGGTCAAAATATATTACGTAAGAACTGAATTTGTTGGGGTTTTTTTTGGTGAATTTTACTTGCGGAGTTAAAAATAGTGAATAACAGTTCTAATTATAGATGCATTGTTTACAAGTTTACCTACAGTTAAAATAGATTGGATTATTGAAACAAATTGACAAATTGACACTTTGTGGTGAAAGTTTGTCCAATTTTCAAGGATATATATTTACTTGAGCCTCAGTGGTCATCCTGACCATTTATGGTCACTCATTGTTGCTAATCAAATTCTGTGCAAATTTATGTGATGCTCAAAGAAATATTTGAAGCCTTACGAAGATAAGGCCAGATTAAAGTGTATTTCAGATTAAAGTGTATTTCTTAATTTTGATTTTTTTTTTACTTCTTTAGTATAAATGCTGTTTTACAGATACGTGTATGTTTATTTGAATATTACATATCATAAAAAAGTCATAAAAAAGTCAAGTGTTTTTGAGTACCATTATCAACAATGCGTATTACAAAATATTTATTGCACCTTCTTGAGAAAAAAGTTTTGTTTTCTCTCACTTACCCTTATAAACTTATAAACTTGAGAAATTTTGCATCTACATGATAATGAAGAGTCAACCTGTGAATAATGGATTAATCATAAGTCAAACTTGAAGACGAAATCAATATATTTGTAGATATACAGGCTTCTGACTTTCTTTTGACACGAAAACAAGATTATCCGTTGTAAATTCTAAATGATCGCTGGTATTCAACATAATTTGTACATTTTTGTATTGCTTTATATTGAATTCAAAAAGTTTTATCGAAATTTCTGTATGTGTTGCGATCGTCATAGTGATGTATGGTGATTTAGATCATTTTTTTCTTCTAGAACTGGAGTTAACGTCTTTTCTTTTTTAGGGTATTGATACCTTTGCCTTAATCCTGGATGATGTTTATAATATTTTCCGTGCTGAAATAGACTTACAGTTTGGTTTCTAAAGTGAAGTAGAACGCATGGTTTGCTTTTAAATCCAAACACATGGTTTGCCTTTGAAGTTGGAAATTGAGTGTATTGCATATGGATTTATGTGCGAAAACAGACTTATTCATGTGAAATAGTGAAAGATAAATGTAAAAGAAAATACTTGACAGCTGTTGACAGTAATAATGACATTGTCGGGCAATGGTCGTCCAAAAACGTCTGCATTACATCGGCGTAGTAACAGCATGCTACGGTGCATTTACGGAGCTAGATGCAGCATCACGCTGCTTGGCCAAGAGGAACATCTGACCTTCCAGACAAGGTCATCGTCATCGGCAGCTCTTCATCGCAGTTACAGCTTGCCAAAGTAATTTGTTTTCATATTTTTGCTTTTTTCATAAAATAGTAAAGATTAAATCGTGCTAATTTCTTTCATTATCTGGGTCGTAATGCTGTCATTGTCAGTGTTGTACTTTGTCTTATTTGTTACTATATTCCAGACTGTCAAATAAAAGCGTATAAAAGAACCACACCATATAATCTTAAAGAAACTAACAAGGCAAATAACGGCAAAACTACACTTATAAGGAACATTGTCTAAACAATCCAGATGTTCAGGTCATACACTCAAGTGATATGAAAACGCAACACGGGAATTTCCGCTATATATTGTATATACTGCACTCTTAATTGCACATAATATTCCAAAGAAATCCCAAGATGTTTTTTAAAAAGAAAGTTGCAGTTAACTAGAGAAAGGACACAACTGTGATGTTGTAGACGTTTTAATCACACTACACTTTGTAACAAGAACTTCATAAATGTGGAAGTAGCTCTTTGAAAAACTGAGCTAGTTCAGTACTGTATTTAACGTAAATAGTTTGCAAAATGTTGCATCCTAAGTTTGCTCACATGATTGAGCCAAACGCGTACTCTGTGAATAATGAAACATTGAAGGAATACTATTTGCTGTATTATTTGTTGTTTTAGTATTTTTTCCAAAAGGAAAGGTCTTACGTAGCCATGTACCATTCGATTAAAAGCAGCATATTGTACATACAATATATAGCGGAAATTCCCGTGTTGCGTTTTCATATCACTTGAGTGTATAATAATGTCTATGTGTCGAATAAAAGTGTGTTTTTTTCATGGGTATGCGTGATTGAATATCCGTGATTGAATATCCGTGATTGAATATCCGTGATTGAATATCCGTGAAATGAATTATGAGTTGGTAACTTTTAATTCGAGGCTCCGGTTTAAGTTGGCTGGTTAAGCCTGTTTATATGGTGTCTATAGAGCTTGGATTCTCAAAATATGCAAGTTATCGTCAGTGGCTTTAGAAACGTGGTACATCTGTTGTAAAGTTTGCCTGTTGATGGCAGATAGGGTCTTTAATGGCTTCAGTGTAGCTTGATGCAGGTTTGTTAAAAGTACCAGTATTCAAAAAATGTATGTTACTCATGAAACATGAATACAAGGATGTTACTATTGTGTTTATAGCATATGCATTGATGATTGTGAGAAGTATGAGTATATAGGTTAAGTACTTGTAGATACACCTTCTCTGCCCAATTTTTGGTAAACTATCATTGAACAGAGCTCCAGATAAGATCTGAGACCAGGGGGTTGAAGCAGTGGATTTTTTTCAACTTGTTTATGGGTTTTTCAGTTACGTAGTTTAACTTACAAAATGCATGGTTTTTAAGAAACTCGTTATTAATACATTATACAAATTGACAATTGTATATTAATTGAATTGATGCTGCATCATGCAGCTTTTAATGTTGCTGGTTACAAGAGTTATATAAACAAATAATGTTTACATGTTCATGTGCTTTGTTCTTAGTAACTCTGTCTCCCATTTCAATCATTACCAGATTTATTGGGTACTCTACTCTTTAGTAGACTTTTTACTTTTACTTTTACTTGTACGACTGTTCAAGTCTTCCTTTGCGACTGTTCAAGTCTTCCTTTGCGTCTCTTTTTTTTAGCTAGTCGCAATCTTATGGCTGGCTGGGGATTGAATTCAGAAATTGCTGGTCTACACGTAACTATCATCATTTGTAAGTCTTGTACAGCCCTCACAATTTCTCTATCTCTTTTGCGGTACACTGACGTATGTCAGAGCGCTCTTTTCTACCTCTCTATCTCTAATTACACTTGCATTTGGCATCATTAGACAAAGTCATAAAGCCGGGTTCTATTACTCATGCTTTTATTTTAACAAAAAGAGGACCTCTTATATTTAGAAAAAGTTAAAGTTGTATATTAAGTAAACTTGTATCTAGAAACCTACATCACATAATGGATTGAAACTTCTGTGTTCGCATACATGACAGAGGGGCATCTGCACTGACAGGTGGTACCTCCTGTGTCTATCTTTTTTCTCTCTTTGAAGTATGTGGGATAATGGTTTTTGATATCTATCTTTCTCTCTTTGAGGCATGCAGAACTCTATAATATATAAAAAGGGACATAACTGTTGCAGAACTGTCTTCTATGTATGAAGGGAGATAAATGTAGTTTCGAAGCTTCGTGAAACAAACTTTTATCAGTAAATCAATAAATAAAAAATAAAAAATGTATTAGAATTTAAAAAAAAAAAAGAGAAGTATTTTAAAGTACTCAAGTTTGAGGATGCTTTCTGCTATCTCGCATTTTTCTTTTTGAAGCCGAAGGATGCCTTTTCTATCATATGAAATACTGGAGTTAGAAAAAGAGCTTTTCTATCTCTCTTTGAGACATGTGGAATACTGGTCAGAGGATGATCTTTTCTAGCATTCTTTTTTCAGCGTTCTTTTTGAAGCGTGAAGAATAATGTATGTGTATTAAAAATAAATTCACCAATGTGAACATTTTCACTCAATATATAATATATATAAAGGGAAATAACTGTGGCAGAGCTGTCTTCTGTATATGAAGGGAGATAAATGCATGAAAATTGAGCTATAAGTGCCTTAATTCCTTCATTGTTAACGTGTCTTGGTATCGACTACCTTATATCAAATGGTAACAATAGGGGGTATAGAAATACTGGTTTACCTTAACACAGTCATGTCATGTTACACAAATATTGAACGTGAAGCTAAGCTGAACTTATTGATTCCAAAGTAAAATGAAAGAAAAATATAGCATAATTTCATAATTTACTGTTTATTTGTCCAATAAAGTTACAATTTTAAATTATCAAACACTGGCCATGGTTTGGTATTTTTTTAAGTTTTTTTCTTTGTACTGAAGTAGTACCGTAGTTTGCAAAGTTTGAGAGTGTTTCTACGAAGAGTCTGCCTCTAAAACTATTTATCAAGCATAAAATGATTAATCCAGTATCATTTTGACATTAAACCTACTTGCATACATTTACATAAAAGGTAATACAATTTAGGAGTTTAAGGGATCTTCCTTATTCTATCATAGGTTTAAATTTATTACTGTTTCAATTTCATCAAAGTTATGTTATGTAGAAAAATGCTGGTTTAAAAAAAAAAAAAGAATCAGAATTTTAATTGACTTCCATATTTATCTTAATTTATAAATATATAGATGGTTTCTTTATAGCAGGTCAGTTTGTTTGTGAACTCCATTTATGGCTCTTTAACATTCCGATGAATAATAAATAGAGTTTAATTACCAGTGTTTTTGAGATACCGGAAATATTTCTCGAGGGAGAGTAATTGCTCCGATACAAGAACGAGTGCTTAGAGTGCAGTGTACCTTTTTACACCAGTTTGCACGAGAACACCAAGACGACATTACGTCATACAAACAAAACAAGTGGAACCGGAACTCTTCGTTAATTTCCGTAATCGGTATTCCCTAGTGGCGGAATCTGACGACGATGTCCGTAAAACAATCGGAACGTCATTTGGCGTTCCCGCCACTGACGGAAAAGGCCGAACAATGTTCCGTACTGCGAAATAACTCCCACTGGGAGATATTTCGCAGTAGAGCAAACGAGTATATATAGCTTTTCTATTCCCAGTATTTCCTATACAAATCACAGACAAATATGTAATATTGTTATTTATCATGCTGCACATTTTAAAGCTCACGACTTATCCGAAACATTGAGAGTAGCAAGAAATGACAGACAAAAAAACATAAAAACTTCCAGACAAAAATAAATTTGGTTCACCAAAAAGGGCTATCGGTTTACTATAGGTCTCAGTCCATTCACAATGAACTCTAGCCAGGTGTTCAGGTCATAAAATGATGTATATATGTCAACTGAACGTATAAGTTTATTCTCCATTCTGAATGCTCTTAATATATTTATAATATAATTGGAATATTTCTGTTTATGTTCTATAATTATTTATCTCATTGTATGTTTTCTTTTGTTTTGTTGTTTATTTTTTTCGAATTGTTTGAAAAAC
>JAWPHD010003959.1:0-201184 GCA_037043455.1 Cyrtodaria siliqua
TTCCAAAGGAGCTCTCTTATCAGTAGTTATATATCCCATGATTCAATGTACTGGTTATTGTAAAGAACAAACAAATGGGGGATATCGTATGTGAGATTGCGCACAGTGAATACGAGGTAATATTAACTTATTTCAGTGCTATTCATACGACACTTTTATCATCCTACCTTGTAGGACGTTTAACATAAAAACAACGAGCTCAGATAAAACAAAAGAAATAACGACATTTGAAAACAACAAATTATTTTAACTCTTTTATTTTGACAAGAAAGTTTAATTTTCATAGTTTGTGAATATTTCTACAATGAAATAATTGTGTTCCTGACACTAATTCCCACTAATTCTCTTTTGTTTATATGCGAACTTCAATGTATAAACGTATCTTTTTTAACCCATTACATAAAAAAACATGGCGTTCGTCGGGTGTATTTGTGATCGCCATTCGTATGACTTCCGTATGCATGATCATAATTTTAACAATACTTGTATCATTTAATAGGTTTAAGACAACAAACAATACCATACAAGTCAACGTATAACATATGTCACAAACTAATTGTCATCATAAGTTTAACTGTATTGAAATTTTGAATTTTGCAACGGTATATCAGTCGTTTAATTGCGACACGTTAACGGGGCTTTGAAAACACGATTTGCAACCGTTGTTAAACAACAGATATACTGTCGCAAAAGTCAACATTGCAATACTGGATAACCCGTTTCTAAGAGAGGGGTTCAAATATTTCGCTGTTGTTTGAGCCCCTCCTGTTAATATCGCCCTGACGAAGCTCCAGCTGTTGTCTGAGCCCCTAAATGGCGTTTTCACAATAAAATCGCAGTATATATGTGTTGCGTCCCTTTTGTTGTGAAACGCCATTTAGGGGCTCAAACAACAGCTGGAGCTTCGTCGGGGCGATATTAACAGGAGGGGCTCAAACAACAGCGAGTGATTTGAACCCTACCGGTTTCTAATGCATTTCATAGGTTTTGACAATTTTACTCAAAACGCGTTGAAATAAAACTAAATGACGTCAAGTTGTTGATGGTTTAGTGTCACATGACTGAATTTGCGACTTTAAGAATCGCACATATTTGAACGTCAACCAATCGGAATGTAGGATTGTTGTCACGTGCATTAGCATTTTTCGTTTGGGGGGGGGGGGGGGGGGGGGGGGATGAAATAAGATGAAAACTTACATAATAGTGCACCGATGTTGAGCAGTTGTCCGAACACACTACTTTCTGGCGGGATGATGCCCGTGTGACTGGCATACGGAAAGATGCGTTCAACGTGTCCATAGTGAATAGCTATTGAATATCTGAGAAATAATATATACTCTTTAGAGACTGTGTCTAAATGAATGTATGATCTGTAAAAAAATAATATTTCCGAGGCCGTAGGCCACGTCAACAATCAGGTGATGAATGTACACTACTTTAATATCATTATTAGTATTGAGCCGTGAGGTTTGGACGATTTATTTGCAATGCATAGCATGGTGAATCAGGTAAAACTGCACACAGGACTAAATGTTGCCATTCTTTGTGTACAATATTTCGTCGATCTTCAAATGACGCGAAGATGCAGTGGCTCGCGATACGATTTTTAAAACGGGTAACATTGGTGGTCGTGAAATGCAGACTTATTATAATTTAAGTGGATTATTTTAAGTGATTTTATACTCTTCTGTTTATTTATTTTACAATTGTAATTCATAAGTAAATAATTTCCTTCACTGCCGATGTAACTAATTTTCTCTTGTAAAACTTATTTCAAATGAGTGCGCATCGGCAGGGTGCTTTGGTAAGTAAGTGTACATGAAGTTCTCGAATGACACTCAAATCGAAGTCGTCAATGTGTATCTTATATTTCCGGCATGAACGTAGCAGTTGACTTTGCCTCAGCATCCTTTGGAACGGCATTTCGTTTCATCATTGCCTTAATGACGTCTAGGAGAGCCGGTGTCCTTTCCAATGGCTTCGTTAGTGGTAAACTCAATCCTTTCTTCTCATGTTGTTTTTTTACAAAACTCACGTACATTTTGGACTATAGTTCCACCATCGTCGCTGTATCAAAAACGTGTTGTTCAAACAGGACTTTAAGTTAATGTCGACAATATAACAAACAGTTGCTCGGACAGGACTATAAGTTAATGTCGACAATATAACATACAGTTGCTCGGACAGGACTATAAGTTATGGTCGACAATATAACATACAGTTGCTCGGACAGGACTATAAGTTATGGTCGACAATATAACAAACAGTTGCTCGGACAGGACTATAAGTCAATGTCGACTATATAACGAATATTTGCTCGGACAGGACTATAAGTCCATGTCGACAATATAACAAACAGTTGCTCGGACAGGACTATAAGTTATGGTCGACAATATAACAAACAGTTGCTCGGACAGGACTATAAGTCAATGTCGACTATATAACGAATATTTGCTCGGACAGGACTATAAGTCAATGTCGACAATATAACAAACGATATAACAAACAGTTGCTCGGACAGGACTATAAGTCAATGTCGACAATATAACAAACACGTTTGAATATACTTATCGAACACTGCACTATATTTTAGTGCCTTATTATACATGATAGTGTTTAATAAAAGCAAGTAAAAAAAGAAAGAACCCACGACCTCCAGGTAATTTCTTAACTGTCGCGGCCGCTTTACCATACAGCTATAAAAAATGAACAGTTCAGTGAATATAGCCTAGCTGAGAGCATGCCTTTGAAAGGGATACCCCTAATAAATGGACTTACACTAATTCATTATGCGTTCACTGCTCAAAACAAAATTCATTGATAAAATATACCCTGAATTTTGTTATTTTGCACTTTTTTCGCCATTTTGTAACATAATAATAACAATAATAATATCTTTATTTCAAGAAGATTACATATTTGGCAAGTAGCCAGTCTAACATATGGTCCTCGAACAAAACAGAATATATTTACAGTATATACAAACGTGATTAAAACAATGATACAAAATAAAGACTAAAATATATTTAGAAAGGTCATGATTTTTCTAAAATTTTAGTATTTGCGATAAATTGATTAAAGTTTATTTAACCGATTAATATGCTTAATATGATTAATACCAGTTTGATAAAAGCATTAAAACAAACAACTGTTTTAAAATGATGGTACATATTAAAAATCATCAGTATATTGAGTTTAAGAATATACACTATTAAAACTACCATATTAAAACTACTGTTAATGTCATGATACAAATTTATAAAAGGAACGTGAAATTATTGCACATATATACTCCAGCTATTGCACTGTAAATGATACTTGTCGACACAAAAACCTCACCAAAACCTGATCATTGGCCCAGTTTATCACTGGGTAAACCACACCTATGTCAGAATGTGAGAGCTGGTGAAATACTGCTACTATTTTCGTGGCAATCACACTCAATATACCGAGTATATATCACACCAAACACTCCCGCGGAACGTGAAAGATGGTGGGAAGTTACTACTTCTGGTATGAAACCACTATTTTTTTTTCCTCCATAGACACCAATGTTAAAGCTTCTTATACATAAAAAATCATGAGAGTACATGATCGTAAATATGTAAAAAATGTTTATAACATGCTGCTTAATGACTGTGAAATATATCCTCAGAAAATAAACTGGGTTTCCCAGTTGAAACACTTATTGTCCTCGCTTGGTTTTTATGATGCATGGTTACAACAAAGTGTTGGTAACGATAATATTTTTCTTGCAATATTAAAGCAAAGGTTAAATGACAATTTTGTTCAGAATTGGCATAGTCGATTAGAAAATTCCACTAGAGCAGTTTTTTATATAAACATTGCAAAGTTTCAGTTTCAATCATATCTAGATAATATAAATGTTTTCAAAATGTGTCAAGCACTAACTAAATTACGGGTGTCATCTCATAGACTGCAAATTGAAGCCGGTAGGTGGGTTAAACCAAATAGAATTCCTGTAAACGATAGAATATGTGTATTTTGTAATAAACTTGAAGATGAATTCCATTTTGTGTTGGAATGCCAAACATACATAATGTTAAGGGAGCAATATATTCCTAAATATTTTTATAAGAGACCAAATATGATCAAGTTTCTGGAATTACTAAACTCACAAAATAAGATATATATTCGCAAACTGTGTACCTTTGTTTTAAAAGCATTTAAGTTACGAAACGAAATACTATACAGAAATTAGCTATTTCTGAATATAATGTATGTAATATATGTGTTAAGGAAATTGTGATGAATTGTAATTTATTTATGCAAGGATGTGTTATGTAAACGCCTTCTCATTGTATCAGCTCAGTTAAGATAAACTGCATATTTGGACATGTATTGTTTGTAATAACTACACTGCTGTCATGCTTTGTAATTGTATTTTTTATCCTCATGGGCTTTTAAGCCTATTGGAAATTGGAAATAAAGATCATACAACCACAAAATCGAAAAAAAAAAAAAAGTTTGCCCCTACTTATAACGCCCCTTTCCATCAAAAAAAAAGAGGGATTACTTTTTATTATAGGAACTACATTCGATTACACCTCGGAGGTTTACATGTAACTAGTGGTGGTAAACCTTCTGTTGTGGAAATCGCATTATATAGCATTGAGCAAATGTCACACCGCATACTCCTGCAGAATGAGAATGTGAACGATAGTGGAATACGATCGTCATGAAGTCAACAGAAGAATACAATGCACTGTGTTACAGGTACAAAGTAACAAGAAAGAAAGTAAAACCAACAACAACTCTTTTTATCATATAATCAACAAATGTATTCAAAACCTACAATGAAAATGAAAAAAATTAACTTAAGAAAAATACATAAAATGAATCCAGTATTTCTTTAAAATCCGACATATGTGTCCCTTTAATCCAATTTCACTGGTTTATTAGTTCACAATAGTCCAAATGTCAAAATAATCCAGTAATCAATGTTACTAGATGAGCACAATAAGTGTTTATCCTCTCATATGTTGTGCTGTATTTCCGTAAAATGTTATATGCTTTTTTGAACAGGCCCTTAGCCAGGTTTTTGAAAGAGGAGTGAGGTGTTAAGACATTGTTTAAGTTCATGTTAACTCGTGGTTTTGGCTTTTATCGCCCATTTTGCATTGATGGTAGCGATCTCGGCAGTCATACATCAATAGTTTAAGATATGATACATGTAGAAGTCAAATGAAGTAAGACAATGGTTGCTTGTTCCAATAAGCCTAGCAGTAGACACCAAAAGTATTATGTATAAGTCAAAATATTGTCATTTTCATGTCACGGCAGACATCTTGGATATTTTAAGGTGGTAATGGATCCTAGACCCAAAATACCTGGTCATAGACACCAAAGTGATTGTCCTATCTAATGTGGAATCCACGACAGCCCATACATTACGTTGTCCCGCCTTAATTCCGTTGGGATGGGAAAGCTTATACAATGTATTAGCAAGATTTTGTAACATATATTTTGACAAAAAAACACGTTTAAAAACATTTGTTATTGCAAATATGCGATAACCTGTTTAAAATTACCTATTAAATGTTTTAATTTTACAATATGCAAACCTTTTAAGCTGAAATTAAGGTTTCATTTCATACCCCAGCCGCCAATCCCGTTTCGCTTCTTGGAGAAGGTGTTGGATGGGGTATGAAATTTAATACTCGGACCACGTAATGCATCTTGGCAGTCATCTTGGACATTTGTCTTTAACTTATAAGTAAGGTGGAGTCAGAAATGGATTCCTTGAACCCAAAAACATAGACACCAAAATGATTGTCCTAGCTAATGCAGAAGCCAAGATATTGTCATTTTAATGTCACGGCAGCCATCTTGGCAGCCATCTTGAATATTTGTATTTTATCTATAAGTAGGGTGAAGCTAGAAACGGATTCCTTGACCCAAGAAACCTATCCATAGACACCAAAATGAATGTCCTAGCTAATGCAGAAGCCAAGCTATTGCCATTTTAATGTCACGGCGGCCATCTTGGCAGCCATCTTGATATTTGTATTTAACATATAAGTAAGGCCATCTTGGATATTTCAATTTCTTCAAGGATGCCAATGTGGCATCATTCAGATTCAGCATACCTTAAATATATTAAAACCATCAAAAAACATTGTGTTGACGATACTTTTGGGTCATGGCTAAAAATGGGGATTGGCAATCGGACTAGTACATAGTTCTAGTACTGCATAGCCCATGACACTATTCAACCAACCGACCGAACGACCGACCGATCAACCAACCAACCACCTGGCACAGAAATCAGGAACATATATAGTGACCTACACCAACACAACCTATTTATTGAATTTACAATTAGCGTACGTGCACCTCATCGACAGAGTATAACAACCTAATAGTAACTTCGCAGTTACAGGCCGTAATGTGCAAAACTTGTTGTTATATTTGTTACAGTGTTTACATATTTTCTTTTTAAAGTAATGAATTACGACGTGTATGCCCAACATTAAAAAAGAATGTTAAAGGGGGTGCGAAAGAATTGGAAAACGAATGTTAGAAAAAAAACACTAGACAATGTCGGGGTGGGGGAGGGGCCACCACTACCACCCAGCCCGCTTCACCTTAATTAACACCTCACTCCTCTTTCAAAAACCTGGCTAAGGGCCTGTTCAAAAAAGCATATAACATTTTACGGAAATACAGCACAACATATGAGAGGATAAACACTTATTGTGCTCATCTAGTAACATTGATTACTGGATTATTTTGACATTTGGACTATTGTGAATTAATAAACCAGTGAAATTGGATTAAAGGGACACATATGTCGGATTTTAAAGAAATACTGGATTCATTTTATGTATTTTTCTTAAGTTAATTTTTTTCATTTTCATTGTAGGTTTTGAATACATTTGTTGATTATATGATAAAAAGAGTTGTTGTTGGTTTTACTTTCTTTCTTGTTACTTTGTACCTGTAACACAGTGCATTGTATTCTTCTGTTGACTTCATGACGATCGTATTCCACTATCGTTCACATTCTCATTCTGCAGGAGTATGCGGTGTGACATTTGCTCAATGCTATATAATGCGATTTCCACAACAGAAGGTTTACCACCACTAGTTACATGTAAACCTCCGAGGTGTAATCGAATGTAGTTCCTATAATAAAAAGTAATCCCTCTTTTTTTTTGATGGAAAGGGGCGTTATAAGTAGGGGCAAACTTTTTTTTTTTTTTCGATTTTGTGGTTGTATGATCTTTATTTCCAATTTCCAATAGGCTTAAAAGCCCATGAGGATAAAAAATACAATTACAAAGCATGACAGCAGTGTAGTTATTACAAACAATACATGTCCAAATATGCAGTTTATCTTAACTGAGCTGATACAATGAGAAGGCGTTTACATAACACATCCTTGCATAAATAAATTACAATTCATCACAATTTCCTTAACACATATATTACATACATTATATTCAGAAATAGCTAATTTCTGTATAGTATTTCGTTTCGTAACTTAAATGCTTTTAAAACAAAGGTACACAGTTTGCGAATATATATCTTATTTTGTGAGTTTAGTAATTCCAGAAACTTGATCATATTTGGTCTCTTATAAAAATATTTAGGAATATATTGCTCCCTTAACATTATGTATGTTTGGCATTCCAACACAAAATGGAATTCATCTTCAAGTTTATTACAAAATACACATATTCTATCGTTTACAGGAATTCTATTTGGTTTAACCCACCTACCGGCTTCAATTTGCAGTCTATGAGATGACACCCGTAATTTAGTTAGTGCTTGACACATTTTGAAAACATTTATATTATCTAGATATGATTGAAACTGAAACTTTGCAATGTTTATATAAAAAACTGCTCTAGTGGAATTTTCTAATCGACTATGCCAATTCTGAACAAAATTGTCATTTAACCTTTGCTTTAATATTGCAAGAAAAATATTATCGTTACCAACACTTTGTTGTAACCATGCATCATAAAAACCAAGCGAGGACAATAAGTGTTTCAACTGGGAAACCCAGTTTATTTTCTGAGGATATATTTCACAGTCATTAAGCAGCATGTTATAAACATTTTTTACATATTTACGATCATGTACTCTCATGATTTTTTATGTATAAGAAGCTTTAACATTGGTGTCTATGGAGGAAAAAAAAATAGTGGTTTCATACCAGAAGTAGTAACTTCCCACCATCTTTCACGTTCCGCGGGAGTGTTTGGTGTGATATATACTCGGTATATTGAGTGTGATTGCCACGAAAATAGTAGCAGTATTTCACCAGCTCTCACATTCTGACATAGGTGTGGTTTACCCAGTGATAAACTGGGCCAATGATCAGGTTTTGGTGAGGTTTTTGTGTCGACAAGTATCATTTACAGTGCAATAGCTGGAGTATATATGTGCAATAATTTCACGTTCCTTTTATAAATTTGTATCATGACATTAACAGTAGTTTTAATATGGTAGTTTTAATAGTGTATATTCTTAAACTCAATATACTGATGATTTTTAATATGTACCATCATTTTAAAACAGTTGTTTGTTTTAATGCTTTTATCAAACTGGTATTAATCATATTAAGCATATTAATCGGTTAAATAAACTTTAATCAATTTATCGCAAATACTAAAATTTTAGAAAAATCATGACCTTTCTAAATATATTTTAGTCTTTATTTTGTATCATTGTTTTAATCACGTTTGTATATACTGTAAATATATTCTGTTTTGTTCGAGGACCATATGTTAGACTGGCTACTTGCCAAATATGTAATCTTCTTGAAATAAAGATATTATTATTGTTATTATTATGTTACAAAATGGCGAAAAAAGTGCAAAATAACAAAATTCAGGGTATATTTTATCAATGAATTTTGTTTTGAGCAGTGAACGCATAATGAATTAGTGTAAGTCCATTTATTAGGGGTATCCCTTTCAAAGGCATGCTCTCAGCTAGGCTATATTCACTGAACTGTTCATTTTTTATAGCTGTATGGTAAAGCGGCCGCGACAGTTAAGAAATTACCTGGAGGTCGTGGGTTCTTTCTTTTTTTACTTGCTTTTATTAAACACTATCATGTATAATAAGGCACTAAAATATAGTGCAGTGTTCGATAAGTATATTCAAACGTGTTTGTTATATTGTCGACATTGACTTATAGTCCTGTCCGAGCAACTGTTTGTTATATCGTTTGTTATATTGTCGACATTGACTTATAGTCCTGTCCGAGCAAATATTCGTTATATAGTCGACATTGACTTATAGTCCTGTCCGAGCAACTGTTTGTTATATTGTCGACCATAACTTATAGTCCTGTCCGAGCAACTGTTTGTTATATTGTCGACATGGACTTATAGTCCTGTCCGAGCAAATATTCGTTATATAGTCGACATTGACTTATAGTCCTGTCCGAGCAACTGTTTGTTATATTGTCGACCATAACTTATAGTCCTGTCCGAGCAACTGTATGTTATATTGTCGACCATAACTTATAGTCCTGTCCGAGCAACTGTATGTTATATTGTCGACATTAACTTATAGTCCTGTCCGAGCAACTGTTTGTTATATTGTCGACATTAACTTAAAGTCCTGTTTGAACAACACGTTTTTGATACAGCGACGATGGTGGAACTATAGTCCAAAATGTACGTGAGTTTTGTAAAAAAACAACATGAGAAGAAAGGATTGAGTTTACCACTAACGAAGCCATTGGAAAGGACACCGGCTCTCCTAGACGTCATTAAGGCAATGATGAAACGAAATGCCGTTCCAAAGGATGCTGAGGCAAAGTCAACTGCTACGTTCATGCCGGAAATATAAGATACACATTGACGACTTCGATTTGAGTGTCATTCGAGAACTTCATGTACACTTACTTACCAAAGCACCCTGCCGATGCGCACTCATTTGAAATAAGTTTTACAAGAGAAAATTAGTTACATCGGCAGTGAAGGAAATTATTTACTTATGAATTACAATTGTAAAATAAATAAACAGAAGAGTATAAAATCACTTAAAATAATCCACTTAAATTATAATAAGTCTGCATTTCACGACCACCAATGTTACCCGTTTTAAAAATCGTATCGCGAGCCACTGCATCTTCGCGTCATTTGAAGATCGACGAAATATTGTACACAAAGAATGGCAACATTTAGTCCTGTGTGCAGTTTTACCTGATTCACCATGCTATGCATTGCAAATAAATCGTCCAAACCTCACGGCTCAATACTAATAATGATATTAAAGTAGTGTACATTCATCACCTGATTGTTGACGTGGCCTACGGCCTCGGAAATATTATTTTTTTACAGATCATACATTCATTTAGACACAGTCTCTAAAGAGTATATATTATTTCTCAGATATTCAATAGCTATTCACTATGGACACGTTGAACGCATCTTTCCGTATGCCAGTCACACGGGCATCATCCCGCCAGAAAGTAGTGTGTTCGGACAACTGCTCAACATCGGTGCACTATTATGTAAGTTTTCATCTTATTTCATCCCCCCCCCCCCCCCCCCCCCCCCAAACGAAAAATGCTAATGCACGTGACAACAATCCTACATTCCGATTGGTTGACGTTCAAATATGTGCGATTCTTAAAGTCGCAAATTCAGTCATGTGACACTAAACCATCAACAACTTGACGTCATTTAGTTTTATTTCAACGCGTTTTGAGTAAAATTGTCAAAACCTATGAAATGCATTAGAAACCGGTAGGGTTCAAATCACTCGCTGTTGTTTGAGCCCCTCCTGTTAATATCGCCCCGACGAAGCTCCAGCTGTTGTTTGAGCCCCTAAATGGCGTTTCACAACAAAAGGGACGCAACACATATATACTGCGATTTTATTGTGAAAACGCCATTTAGGGGCTCAGACAACAGCTGGAGCTTCGTCAGGGCGATATTAACAGGAGGGGCTCAAACAACAGCGAAATATTTGAACCCCTCTCTTAGAAACGGGTTATCCAGTATTGCAATGTTGACTTTTGCGACAGTATATCTGTTGTTTAACAACGGTTGCAAATCGTGTTTTCAAAGCCCCGTTAACGTGTCGCAATTAAACGACTGATATACCGTTGCAAAATTCAAAATTTCAATACAGTTAAACTTATGATGACAATTAGTTTGTGACATATGTTATACGTTGACTTGTATGGTATTGTTTGTTGTCTTAAACCTATTAAATGATACAAGTATTGTTAAAATTATGATCATGCATACGGAAGTCATACGAATGGCGATCACAAATACACCCGACGAACGCCATGTTTTTTTATGTAATGGGTTAAAAAAGATACGTTTATACATTGAAGTTCGCATATAAACAAAAGAGAATTAGTGGGAATTAGTGTCAGGAACACAATTATTTCATTGTAGAAATATTCACAAACTATGAAAATTAAACTTTCTTGTCAAAATAAAAGAGTTAAAATAATTTGTTGTTTTCAAATGTCGTTATTTCTTTTGTTTTATCTGAGCTCGTTGTTTTTATGTTAAACGTCCTACAAGGTAGGATGATAAAAGTGTCGTATGAATAGCACTGAAATAAGTTAATATTACCTCGTATTCACTGTGCGCAATCTCACATACGATATCCCCCATTTGTTTGTTCTTTACAATAACCAGTACATTGAATCATGGGATATATAACTACTGATAAGAGAGCTCCTTTGGAAGCAACAAACACAACGAAGAGTCGAGAATAGCAGACTCGGTTTTATTGAGTCTGAGGTAATGTAAGAAGTACCAACTCACGCATCCTAGCACCGGCTTGAGCGGTATTCTACTTCAAAGACACGTATACTGCATTACGTGGTCCCGCCTTAATTTCATTAAGTGATGTGAAAGCTTATATTAGCATGATTTTATAACAGATATTTCGACAATAAAACACGTTATAAACACTTTTTACTGAACAAATGCGATAACTTGTTCAAAATTACCTTTTAAATGTTTTAATTTTACAATATGCAGACTTTTTAAACAGAAATTAAGGTTTTATTTCATACCCCAGCCAACTCCGTTTTCACTTCTTGGAGAAGGGGTTGGATGGGATATGAAAGTTAATACTCGGCCCACGTAATGTGGGCTCGTTTCGATAATTGTTGAGGAAAGTGTACCAATCTTACTGAAGTAGATTTTTCTAACAAATAAGTTAATTCAACATAATATTACGTTAACGAGAAACAAGTTCACGTTATGTACGCCGCATTGCGTCACATGGAATTGTCATGGAAACTGTAAATTTGTTTTGTTTATACTCACAAAACGAAGACTACCTCATTCAATGAAAAAACGATTACGTTATTTAACTTGCCCGGCGTCTTTTATTGTTTATTGAATATTGTTTAACAGCTCAACAACACAGTATAGGTTATTTAGAACCGCCCCAGAGAGAGGGGAAAGATACATAGGAATCCGGGAACCCTGCCCTACTCTTATTATCGAATAGATTCCTATGGTTCTTTAACGTGCTCGGAGGATAGACCGATACACGTGACCGACCGGTTTACGTCCCCATCCGACGGACGATCCCGGCGTCTTTTAAAGTAGCTATTCCGCCAACAAACAGCCACATTTTACAACATATGTACACCTTGTCTAAACCTACTGACGACAACACATATTATGTTACGTATATATGTTGAGAATCCAAACTCTATAGACGACACAATATAAACGGTTTAACCAGCCAGACCAAACCTCAAAACTGGAGCGTCGAATTAAAAGTTATCAACTCATAATTCATTATACGCATATTCAATCGCGGTTTTAAGAACACTTCTTGTAATCGGCCTATGTAATTAGTATATAACCTGAACACATGAAAAGAGTTTTGATAAACGGTTCTGTAGTGTAATTTTGCCGTTATTTGGCGGGTTACTTTTTTATCGGTGAAAGATTGGGATTTCTCAGTGAAAGAATATTCATAATCGCTAAATATCATTAACTAACTCTGAACACAAGAATAACTAACTTTTACGTTGAGTTCTGACGTCAATAAAATGTTGATGACGTCGACGTCATCGCCGAAAACGTTCATTAAAGCGAATAATTCCGGTTAAAAGCATGCATAAAGAGATTAAAAAAAAATGTAATAAATAGATTATTTAACTGTTTTTTTCCATTATAGAGAAATCCTTTACTCGATGGTAGGCGTGTTTTTGTTTTTTCACTCACTCGCATACGCTCGTTCGTGAAAAGAACAACACGTCTACCATCTCGTGAAGGATTTCCCTATAAACGATCCCAGCAGTTGAATAATCTCTATTAAATCCATGTGAAATTGCCACATTGTTGCGTCATACTATTTTCAGGTGGCGTTGTTGTAACTATAAGATACCGACAGGTATTATCGGTTATATTGCTGCATTCTGAGAGAGCTCCTGAACGCAAGGGTCTTCGTCGTCTAAATGCCGTCTCGTTTGTGGTTGGACTATTAACAAGTTTGGGTGTAAGCATAGTTGGAAACTTTCAGGTTAGTACTAGGTTCAGGTTAGTACTAGGTTCAGGTTAGTACTATGTACTAGGTTCAGGTTAGTACTAGGTTCAGGTTAGTACTAGGTTCAGGTTAGTACTAGGTTCAGGTAAGTAGTATGTTCGGGTTAGTACTAGGTTCGGGTTAGTACTAGGTTCAGGTAAGTAATAGGTTCAGGTTAGTAATAGGTTCAGGTTAGTACTAGGTTCAGGTTAGTAATAGGTTCGGGTTAGTAATAGGTTCATGTTAGTAACTAGGTTCAGATTAGTACTAGGTTCAGGTTAGTACTAGGTTCAGGTTAGTAATAGGTTCAGGTAAGTACTAGGTTCAGGTTAGTAATAGGTTCAGGTTAGTAATATGTTTGGGTTAGTACTAGGTTCAGGTCAGTACTAGGTTCAGGTTAGTACTAGGTTCAGGTTAGTAATAGGTTCATGTTAGTACTAGGTTCAGGTTAGTAATAGGTTCAGGTTAGTACTAGGTTAAGGTTAGTAATAGGTTCAGGTAAGTAATAGGTTCGGGTATTCATTCGAACTTTGGAGATCGCTGAGCCCGATACTTATAGTTAGTTATCGGTGGTACATTTTCAATTTCTTTTGTTTTCTTACTTAATTTTTGATTCGGTGGTTCCACTACTCCGGCCGATAAAAGGCTCTGGGTATTGTTTAACTACTCATAGGATATGTTGTCTGCTTTTTATACGCAGGCTTCATAAACGCTGCTCCCAACTAAATTCCATTATGTTTATTTCGCTCTTCGGGGCATTTCATTTTATTAGATACTGGGACCATACGCCGTACGACATGGGGAATACATTAAAGAAGGCTAACTCCATGTCCACCGCCATATTCATGCCATCTTCGGGATGGTAAAAAATGTGTGCTGTTGATTTTATGAATATTGAGTTCTGCTCAACCCGGGGCTAGAGGGCGTGAGCGGTAGCTAGCATATTTCACTACCACTCATGAACAGTCTCAATCAAACCGAGACTGCAATATTTCCTATGTGTCGTGCTCGGCCGTTTCCAAAGGTCCATTATCATACTCTTTTTTTAGTAATAGGTTCAGGTTAGTAATAGGTTCAGGTTAGTAATAGGTTCAGGTTAGTACTACGTTCACGCTAGTAATGGGTTAGTAATAGGTTCAGGTTAGTTATAGGTTCAGGTTAGTAATAGGTTCAGGTTAGTACTAGGTTCATGTTAGTAATAGGTTCACGTTAGTAATAGGTTCAGGTTAGTACTAGGTTCAGGTTAGTAATAGTTTCAGGTTAGTACTAGGTTCACGTTAGTACTAGGTTCACGTTAGTAATAGGTTCAAGTTATTAATAGGTTCAGGTTAGTAATAGGTTCAAGTTAGTACTAGGTTCAGGTTAGTACTAGGTTAACGTTAGTAACAGGTTCAGGTTAGTTATAGGTTCAGGTTAGTAATAGGTAATAGGTTCAGGTTAATAATAGGTTCACGTTAGTAATAGGTTCACGTTAGTAATAGCTTTTATTATTAAACCTGGCTTGGTTCGTTTGATAGATCTATGTTCATGCTGTGGCAATCAACAGGTACTGCGTTATTGCTTTATTTAATAGGGTTAGTCGCATTAAACACGTTATATCGACCTTGTGTGCTTAGCAACGTTAAGAGGGGACGGGTGGGTGGAGGAAGGATGGGGGTGCGGCGGTGGGAAAAATGTTATTTCTGTTAAGCTGTTATTGGCAAACTTTATATTTTGTTATTATCTGTTATTGAGAATATTAAGCACTTGTACCGTACTGCGGATAAGAAAATATATTTACATTTCTATGGTTGAAAGGTCGGGATTTCTCAGTGAAAGAAAATGTATCAACGCTAAATATTAACAACTAATGCCGAACACACAAATAACGAAGGATAAGTCATGACGCCAGTAAAGTATTGTTGTCCACTGATAACATTCAATAATGCGAAAAATATCGGTTACAATCATACACAAAATGATTTAACATGATTTAAAATATAATAAGTAGAGATTTTAACTTCTGGGCTTGAATATATGGAAATCCTTCATTCGATTGTGGGTGTGCTTTGTTTTTTACTCAATCGCATCAGCTTGTTCGTGAAAAGCTCCGCACACCTACCATCTCGTACAGTTTCCTTATAGTCAATCCAAGCAGTTAAGTAATCTCTATATATAACTGCGGCGTTTACACGCGTGCATTAATGTAAAGAGTGGGAGTGAAATAAACAGAACCTCATTCACAGATATAGTATAGCATTGCTAAAATTCAACATTTGTAACACCCCATGTCCAACAGAAACACACTCACAGAAAGCATTGCTAAAATTCAACATATGTATCAAACCATGTCCAACAGAATCACATTCATAGAGATCATTGCTAAAATTCAACATTTGTATCAGACTATGTCCAACAGAACCACAGTTACAGATAGCATTGCTAGAGTTCAACATTTGTATCAAACCATGACCAACAGAACCTCACTCACAAATAACAATGCCGATATTCAACATTTGTATCAGCCCATGTCCTACAGAACCACACTTACAGATAATATTGCTAAAATTCAACATTTGTATCACATCATGTCCAACAGAACCTGACTTACAGATGACATTGCTAAAATTCAACATTTGCATCAAATCATGTCCAACAGAACCTCACTTACATATAGCATTGCTAAAATTCAACATTTGTATCAAACCATGTCCAACAGAACCTGACTTACAAATAATATTGCTGCTATTCAACATGTGTATCAAACCATGTCCAACAGAACCTCGCGTACAGATAGCATTGCTAAAATTCAACATTTGCATCAAATCATGTCCAACAGAACCTCACTTACAAATAATATTGCTGCTATTCAACATGTGTATCAAACCATGTCCAACAGAACCTCGCGTACAGATAGCATTGCTTAAATTCAACATTTGTATCAACCCTTGTCCAACAGAACCTCACTTACAGATAACATTTGTAAAATTCAACATTTGTATCAAATCATGTCCAACAGAACCTCACTTAGGTATAACATTGCTAATATTAAACTTTTGTAGCAAACCATATGCAACAGAACCTCACTTACAGATAGCATCGCTAAAATTCAACATTTGTATAAAAAAAAAACATGTCCAACAGCACCTCACTTACAGGTAACATTGTTGATATTCAACATTTGTATCAACCATGCCCAACAGAACCAAATTCACAGATAACAATCCAAAACTCACCATTTGTATAAAACCATGTCCATCAGAACATCACTTACAGATAACATTGCTAAAATTCAACATTTGTATCAAACCATATCTAACAGAACCTCACTTACAGATAGCATTACTAAAATTCAACATTTGTATCAAACCATGTCCAACACAATCTCACTTAAATATAGCACTGCTAAAATTCAACCTTTGTATCAAACCATGTACAACAGAATATCAATTACAGACAGCGTTGCTAAAATTCAACATTTGTATCAAACCATGTCCAACAAAACCTCACTTAGAGCTAACATTGCTGATATTCAACATTTTTACCAAACCATGTCCAACAAAACCTCATTTACAGCTTACATTGCTGCTATTCAACATGTGTATCAAACCATGTCCAACAGCGCCACATGTACTGATAACATTGCTAAATTCCAACATTTGTATCAAACCATGTCCAACATAACCTCACTTACAGACAGCATTGCTGAAATTCAACATTTGTATCAACCCTTGTCCAACAGAACCTCACTTACAGATACCATTGCTAAAATTCAACATCTGTATCAAACCATGTCCATCAGAACCTCACTTAGAGATAACATTTCTAATATTAAACTTTTGTAGCAAACCATGTCCGACAGAACCACACACACAGATAACATTGCTGACATTGAACATTTGTATCAAAGAATGTCCAGCAGAATCACACGCACAGATAGCATTGCTAAAATTGAACATTTGTATCAAATCAATGTCCAACAGAACCACACCCACAAATACCATTGCTTAAATTCAACATCTGTATAAAACATGTCCAACAGAACCTCACTTAGAGATAACATTGCTAATATTAAACTTTTTTAGCAAACCATGTCCAACAGAAAAACACACAGGTAACATTGTTAAAATTGAACATTAGTATCAAATCAATGTCCAACAGAACCACACCCACAGATAGCATTGCTAAAATTGAACATTTGTATCAAATCAATGTCCAACAGAACCACACCCACAGATAGCATTGCTAAAATTTAACATCTGTATCCAACCACGTCCAACGACACCTCTCTTACAGGTAACATTGCTGATGTTCAACATTTGTATCAACCATGCCCAACAGATTCAAACTCACAGATAACATTCCTTAAACTCATCATTTGTATAAAACCATGACCATCAAAACCTCACTTACAGATAACATTGCTACAATCAATATTTGTATGAAACAATATCTAACAGATTCTCACTTACAGATATCATTACTAAACTTCAACATGTGTATCAAACCATATCCAACAGAACCTCACTTACAGATAGCATTGCTAAAATTCAACATTTTTATCAAACCATGTCCAACAAAACCTCACTTACAGCTAACATTGATGATATTCAACATTTTTACCAAACCATTTCCATCAAAACCTCACTTACAGCTTACATTGCTGCTATTCAACATGTGTATCAAACCATGTCCAACAGCGCCACATGTACTGATAACATTGCTAAATTCCAACATTTGTTTCAAACCATGTCCAACATAACCTCACTTACAGACAGCATTGCCGAAATTCAACATTTGTATCAACCCTTGTCCAACAGAACCTCACTTACAGATAGCATATGTAAAATTCAACATTTGTATCAAACCATGTCCATCAGAACCTCACTTAGAGATAACATTGCTAATATTAAACTTTTGTAGCAAACCATGTCCGACAGAACCACACACACAGATAACATTGCTAAAATTGAACATTTGTATCAAATCAATGTCTAACAGAACCACACCCACTGATACCATTGCTAAAATTCAACATTTGTATCAAAACATGTCCAACAGAACCACACTTAGAGATAGCATTGCTAATATTAAACGTTTTTAGCAAACCATGTCCAACAGAACCACACACACAGGTAACATTGTTAAAATTGAACATTTGTATCAAATCAATGTCCAATAGAACAACACCCACAGATAGCATTACTAAAATTGAACATTTGTATCAAATCAATGTCCAACAGAACCACACCCACAGACAGCATTGCTAATATTCATCATCTGTATCAAACCATGTACAACAGAACCTCACTTACAGATAACGTTGCAAAAATTCAACATTTGCATCAAAACATATCTAACAGAACCTCACTTACAGATAGCATTACTAAACTTCAACATGTGTATCAAACCATATCCAACAGAATCTCACTTACAGATAGCATTGCTAAAATTCAACATTTTTATCAAACCATGTCCAACAAAACCTCACTTACAGCTAACATTGCTGATATTCAACATTTTTACCGAGCCATGTCCATCAAAACCTCACTTACAGCTTACATTGCTGCTATTCAACATGTGTATCAAACCATGTCCAACAGCGCCACATGTACTGATAACATTGCTAAATTCCAACATTTGTTTCAAACCATGTTCAACATAACCTTACTTACAGACAGCATTGCTAAAATTCAACATTTGTATCAACCCTTGTCCAACAGAACCTCACTTACAGATAGCATTTGTAAAATTCAACATTTGTATCAAACCATGTCCATCAGAACCTCACTTAGAGATAACATTGCTAATATTAAACTTTTGTAGCAAACCATGTCCGACAGAACCACACACACAGATAACATTGCTAAAATTGAACATTTGTATCAAATCAATGTCCAACAGAACCACACCCACAGATACCATTGCTAAAATTCAACATTTTTATCAAAACATGTCCAACAGAACCTCATTTAGAGATAGCATTGCTAATATTAAACGTTTTTAGCAAACCATGTCCAACAGAACCACACACACAGGTAACATTGTTAAAATTGAACATTTGTATCAAATCAATGTCCAACAGAACCACACCCACAGATAGCATTACTAAAATTGAACATTTGTATCAAATCAATGTCCAACAGAACCACATCCACAGATAGCATTGCTAATATTCAGCATCTGTATCAAACCATGTACAACAGAACCTCACTTACAGATAACGTTGCAAAAATTCAACATTTGCATCAAAACATATCTAACAGAACCTCACTTACAGATAGCATTACTAAAATTCAACATTTGTATCAAACCATGTCTAACAGAACCCCACTTACAGATAACATTGCTAATATTCAGCATTTGTATCAAGCCATGTCCAACATAACCTCACTTACAGATAGCATTACTAAAATTCAACATTTGTATCAAACCATGTCCAACAGAACCTCACGCACAGATAACATTGCCAAAATTCAACATTTGTATCAAACTATATCCAACAGGACCACACTTACAGATAACATTGCTAAACTGCAACACATCATGTCCAACAGAACCACACTCACAGATAGCATTGCTAAATTTCAACATTTGTATCAAACCATGTCCAGCGGAACCTAACTAACAGATAGCATTGCTAAAATTCAACATTTGTATCAAACCATGTCTAACAGAAACTCACTTACAGAAAGCATTGCTAATATTCAACATTTGTTTCAAATCATGTCCAACAGAACCACACTCACAGATAGCATTGCTAAAATTCAAAATTTGTATCAAACCATGCCCAACAGAAACAAATCGATAGATAGCATTGCTAATATTCAACATTTGTATCAATCCAATTCCGACAGAACCTCACGTACAAATAGCATTGCTAAAATTGAACATATGTATCAAATCAATGTCCAACAGGACCACACCCACATATAGCATAGCTAAAATCCAACATTTGTATCAACCCATGTCCAACAGAACCTCACTTACAGATAGCATTTCTAAAATTCAACATTTGTATCAAACCATGTCTAACAGAACCCCACTTACAGATAGCATTGCTAATATTCAACATTTGTATCAAACCATGTCTAACATAACTTCACTTACAGATAGCATTACTAACATTCAACATTTGTATCAAACCATTTCTAACAGAACCTCACGCACAGATAACATTGCCAAAATTCAACATTTGAATCAAACTATATCCAACAGAACCAATCTCACAGATAACTTTGCTAAAATGCAACACATCATGTCCAATAGCACCACACTCACAGATAGCATTGCTAAAATTCAACATTTGTATCAAACCATGTCCAACAGAACCACACTTACAGGTAACGTTGCTGATATTCAACATTTGTATCAACCATGCCCAACAGATTCAAACTCACAGATAGCATTCATGAAACTCATCATTTGTATAAAACCATGACCATCAGAACCTCACTTACAGATAAAATTGCTAAAATCAATATTTGTATGAAACAATATCTAACAGATTCTCACTTACAGATATCATTACTAAACTTCAACATGTGTATCAAACCATGTCCAACATAACTTCACTTACAGATAGCATTACTAAAATTCAAAATTTGTATCAAACCATGTCTAACAGAAACTCACTTACAGAAAGCATTGCTAATATTCAAAATTTGTATCAAAACATGTCCAACAGAACCTCATTTAGAGATAGCATTGCTAATATTAAACGTTTTTAGCAAACCATGTCCAACAGAACCACACACACAGGTAACATTGTTAAAATTGAACATTTGTATCAAATCAATGTCCAACAGAACCACACCCACAGATAGCATTACTTAAATTGAACATTTGTATCAAATCAATGTCCAACAGAACCACATCCACAGATAGCATTGCTAATATTCAGCATCTGTATCAAACCATGTACAACAGAACCTCACTTACAGATAACGTTGCAAAAATTCAACATTTGCATCAAAACATATCTAACAGAACCTCACTTACAGATAGCATTACTAAAATTCAACATTTGTATCAAACCATGTCTAACAGAACCCCACTTACAGATAACATTGCTAATATTCAGCATTTGTATCAAGCCATGTCCAACATAACCTCACTTACAGATAGCATTACTAAAATTCAACATTTGTATCAAACCATGTCCAACAGAACCTCACGCACAGATAACATTGCCAAAATTCAACATTTGTATCAAACTATATCCAACAGGACCACACTTACAGATAACATTGCTAAACTGCAACACATCATGTCCAACAGAACCACACTCACAGATAGCATTGCTAAATTTCAACATTTGTATCAAACCATGTCCAGCGGAACCTAACTAACAGATAGCATTGCTAAAATTCAACATTTGTATCAAACCATGTCTAACAGAAACTCACTTACAGAAAGCATTGCTAATATTCAACATTTGTTTCAAATCATGTCCAACAGAACCACACTCACAGATAGCATTGCTAAAATTCAAAATTTGTATCAAACCATGCCCAACAGAAACAAATCGATAGATAGCATTGCTAATATTCAACATTTGTATCAATCCAATTCCGACAGAACCTCACGTACAAATAGCATTGCTAAAATTGAACATATGTATCAAATCAATGTCCAACAGGACCACACCCACATATAGCATAGCTAAAATCCAACATTTGTATCAACCCATGTCCAACAGAACCTCACTTACAGATAGCATTTCTAAAATTCAACATTTGTATCAAACCATGTCTAACAGAACCCCACTTACAGATAGCATTGCTAATATTCAACATTTGTATCAAACCATGTCTAACATAACTTCACTTACAGATAGCATTACTAACATTCAACATTTGTATCAAACCATTTCTAACAGAACCTCACGCACAGATAACATTGCCAAAATTCAACATTTGAATCAAACTATATCCAACAGAACCACACTCACAGATAACTTTGCTAAAATGCAACACATCATGTCCAATAGCACCACACTCACAGATAGCATTGCTAAAATTCAACATTTGTATCAAACCATGTCCAACAGAACCACACTTACAGGTAACGTTGCTGATATTCAACATTTGTATCAACCATGCCCAACAGATTCAAACTCACAGATAGCATTCATGAAACTCATCATTTGTATAAAACCATGACCATCAGAACCTCACTTACAGATAAAATTGCTAAAATCAATATTTGTATGAAACAATATCTAACAGATTCTCACTTACAGATATCATTACTAAACTTCAACATGTGTATCAAACCATGTCCAACATAACTTCACTTACAGATAGCATTACTAAAATTCAAAATTTGTATCAAACCATGTCTAACAGAAACTCACTTACAGAAAGCATTGCTAATATTCAAAATTTCTATCAAAACATGTCCAACAGAACCTCATTTAGAGATAGCATTGCTAATATTAAACGTTTTTAGCAAACCATGTCCAACAGAACCACACACACAGGTAACATTGTTAAAATTGAACATTTGTATCAAATCAATGTCCAACAGAACCACACCCACAGATAGCATTACTAAAATTGAACATTTGTATCAAATCAATGTCCAACAGAACCACATCCACAGATAGCATTGCTAATATTCAGCATCTGTATCAAACCATGTACAACAGAACCTCACTTACAGATAACGTTGCAAAAATTCAACATTTGCATCAAAACATATCTAACAGAACCTCACTTACAGATAGCATTACTAAAATTCAACATTTGTATCAAACCATGTCTAACAGAACCCCACTTACAGATAACATTGCTAATATTCAGCATTTGTATCAAGCCATGTCCAACATAACCTCACTTACAGATAGCATTACTAAAATTCAACATTTGTATCAAACCATGTCCAACAGAACCTCACGCACAGATAACATTGCCAAAATTCAACATTTGTATCAAACTATATCCAACAGGACCACACTTACAGATAACATTGCTAAACTGCAACACATCATGTCCAACAGAACCACACTCACAGATAGCATTGCTAAATTTCAACATTTGTATCAAACCATGTCCAGCGGAACCTAACTAACAGATAGCATTGCTAAAATTCAACATTTGTATCAAACCATGTCTAACAGAAACTCACTTACAGAAAGCATTGCTAATATTCAACATTTGTTTCAAATCATGTCCAACAGAACCACACTCACAGATAGCATTGCTAAAATTCAAAATTTGTATCAAACCATGCCCAACAGAAACAAATCGATAGATAGCATTGCTAATATTCAACATTTGTATCAATCCAATTCCGACAGAACCTCACGTACAAATAGCATTGCTAAAATTGAACATATGTATCAAATCAATGTCCAACAGGACCACACCCACATATAGCATAGCTAAAATCCAACATTTGTATCAACCCATGTCCAACAGAACCTCACTTACAGATAGCATTTCTAAAATTCAACATTTGTATCAAACCATGTCTAACAGAACCCCACTTACAGATAGCATTGCTAATATTCAACATTTGTATCAAACCATGTCTAACATAACTTCACTTACAGATAGCATTACTAACATTCAACATTTGTATCAAACCATTTCTAACAGAACCTCACGCACAGATAACATTGCCAAAATTCAACATTTGAATCAAACTATATCCAACAGAACCACACTCACAGATAACTTTGCTAAAATGCAACACATCATGTCCAATAGCACCACACTCACAGATAGCATTGCTAAAATTCAACATTTGTATCAAACCATGTCCAACAGAACCACACTTACAGGTAACGTTGCTGATATTCAACATTTGTATCAACCATGCCCAACAGATTCAAACTCACAGATAGCATTCATGAAACTCATCATTTGTATAAAACCATGACCATCAGAACCTCACTTACAGATAACATTGCTAAAATCAATATTTGTATGAAACAATATCTAACAGATTCTCACTTACAGATATCATTACTAAACTTCAACATGTGTATCAAACCATGTCCAACATAACTTCACTTACAGATAGCATTACTAAAATTCAAAATTTGTATCAAACCATGTCTAACAGAACCTCACGCACAGATGACATTGCCAAAATTCAACATTTGAATCGAACTATATCCAACAGAACCACACTCACAGATAACTTTGCTAAAATGCAACACATCATGTCCGACAGTACCACACTCACAGATAGCATTGCTAAAATTCAACATTTGTATCAAACTATTTCCAACGGAACCTAACTTACATATAGCATTGCTAAAATTCAACATTTGTATCAAACCATGTCCAACAGATCCTCACTTACAGAAAGCATTGCTAATATTCAACATTTGTATCAAATCATTCCGAACAGAAACACATTCACAGATAGCATTGCTAATATTCAAGATTTGTATCAAACCATGTCCAACAGAACCTCACTTACAGAAAGCATTGCTATTATTCAACATTTGTATCAAATCATTCCCAACAGAAACACATTCACAGATAGCATTGCTAATATTCAAGAGTTGTATCAAACCATGTCAAACAGAACCTCACTTAGAGATAGCATTGCTAAAATTCAACACTTGTATCAAACCATGTTAAACAGAACCTCACGGACCGATAGCGTTGCTAAAATTCAACATTTGTATCAAATCATGTCCAACAGAACCATACTCACAGATAGAATTGCTAAAATTCAACATTTGTATCAAATCATTCCCAACAGAAACACATTCACAGATAGCATTGCTAATATTCAAGATTTGTATCAAACCATTTCCAACAGAACCTCACTTAGAGATAGCATTGCTAAAATCAACACTTGTATCAAACCATGTTAAACAGAACCTCACTGACAGATAGCGTTGCTTAAATTCAACATTTGTATTAAACCATGTCCAACAGAATCTCACTTACAGATCAAACCAGGCCCAACAGAACCTCACTCAAAGATAACATTCCTAAAATTCAACATTTGTATCAACCATGTCCAGCAGAACTACACTCACAGACAACGTTGCTAAAATTTTACATTTGTATCAATCCATGTCCAACAGAACCTCACTTACAGATAGCAATGCTGATATTCAACATTTGTATCAAAGCATATTCAACAGAACCACACTCACAGATAACACTGCTATTTTTTTTTTATCAAACCATGTCCAACAGAACCTCACTTACAGATAACATTGCTCATATTCAATATTTGTATCAAACCATGTCCAACAAAACCTCACTTACAGCTAACATTGCTGATATTCAACATTTGTATCAAAGAATATTCAACAGAACCACGCTCACAGATAACATTGCTAAAATTGTGTATCAAACCATGTCCAACTGAACCTCACTTACAGATAGCATTGCTACAATTCAACATTTTTATCAAACCATGTCCAACAAAACCTCACTTAGAGCTAACATTGCTAAAATTCAACATTAGTATCAAAAGAAATATAAAAAGATCGGACAGGGACAGTAGCATTCAAGGAAAACAGTCAACCACAAAACACAGAAACAAACACGCAAACAGACAAACAAGAAGGCAAAAGTAATAATAAATGCAAACGACATCACAAACACAAACAGGGTTGACAATAGGGCTACCGCCTTGGAACGGTCAGTGGCAAAGTAGGCCACTGGGGGTTTAAACCGGTTCTAGGGTGCACCAAACCTCACACTTACCCTGCTGTCATCCCAATAAAACAGGACAGTGTAAATAAATAAATCCCCGCCATGATCTAATCTCTAACCAACAAGGCAGTATCAATAGGCAATATAAGTAAAACACAAATATGCTCGTGTAAATATAATACAAAAAAAACAATAGCCTAGAAAGCCACAATGAAGGTCCTCAGTGACTTGGCAGAAGCCAGAGCAACAAGAGAATAAACAATTAAGGGCACGACAAGAAAGATCATAGATCAAACCATGTCCAACAAAAATTCACTTACAGATAGCATTGCTAATATTCACAATTTGTATCAAAAAATGTTCTAAAAAACCTCACTTACGATAGAATTGCTAATATTGAACATTTGTATCAAACCATGTCCAACAGAACCTCACTCACAGATAGCATTGCTAAAATTTAACATTTGTATCAAACCATGTCCAATTTACATGCAATATTGCGGATATTCAACATTTGTATTAACCAAGCCCAGCAGAACCAAACTCACAGTAACGTTGCTAAGATTCAAAATTTGTATCAAACCATGTCCAACAGAACCTCCCTTACAGATAGCGTTGCTAAAATTCAACATTTGTATCAAACCATGTCCAACAGAACCTCTCTTACAGATAGCATTGCTACAATTCAACATTTGTTTCAAACCATGTCCAACAGAACCTCTCTTACAGATAGCGTTGCTACAATTCAACATTTGTATCAAACCATGTCCAACAGAACCTCTCTTACAGATAGCGTTGCTACAATTAAACATTTGTATCAAACCATGTCCAACAGAACCTACCTTACAGATAGCGTTGCTACAATTCAACATTTGTATCAAACCATATCCAACAGAACCTGTCTTACAGATAGCGTTGCTACAATTCAACAGTTGTATCAAACCATGTCATACAGAACCTCCCTTACAGATAGCGTTGCTACAATTCAACATTTGTATCAAACCATGTCCAACAGAACCTCACTTACGGATAGTGTTGCTACAATTCAACATTTGTATCAAACCATGTCCAACAGAACCTGTCTTACAGATAGCGTTGCTAAAATTCAACATTTGTATCAAACCATGTCCAACAGAACCTCCCTTACAGATAGTGTTGCTACAATTCAACATTTGTATCAAACCAAGTCCAACAGAACCTGTCTTATAGATAGCGTTGCTACAATTCAACATTTGTATCAAACCATGTCCAACAGAACCTCACTTACAGATAGTGTTGCTACAATTCAACATTTGTATCAAACCATGTCCAACAGAACCTGTCTTATAGATAGCGTTGCTACAATTCAACATTTGTATCAAACCATGTCCAACAGAACCTGTCTTACAGATAGCGTTGCTACAATTCAACATTTGTATCAAACCATGTCCAACAGAACCTCACTTACAGATAGTGTTGCTACAATTCAACATTTTTATCAAACCATGTCCAACAGAACCTGTCTTACAGATAGCGTTGCTGCAATTCAACATTTGTATCAAACCATGTCCAACAGAACCTCCCTTACAGATAGTGTTGCTACAATTCAACATTTGTATCAAACCATGTCCAACAGAACCTGTCTTACAGATAGCATTGCTACAATTCAACATTTGTATCAAACCATGTCCAACAGAACCTCACTTACAGATAGTGTTGCTACAATTACACATTTGTATCAAACCATGTCCAACAGAACCTGTCTTACAGATAGCGTTGCTACACTTCAACATTTGTATCAAACCATTTCCAACAGAACCTGTCTTACAGATAGCGTTGCTACAATTCAACATTTGTATCAAACCATGTCCAACAGAACCTCCCTTACAGATAGCGTTGCTACAATTCATCATTTGTATCAAACAATGTCCAACAGAACCTCTCTTAGAGATAGCATTGGTACAATTCAACATTTGTATCAAACCATGTCCAATAGAACCTCCCTTACAGATAGCGTGGCTACAATTCAACATTTGTATCAAACCATGTCCAACAGAACCTCTCTTACAGATAGCATTGCTACAATTCAACATTTGTATCAAACCATGTCCAACAGAACCTGTCTTACAGATAGCGTTGCTACAATTCAACATTTGTATCAAACCGTGTCCAACAGAACCTGTCTTACAGATAGCTTTGCTACAATTCAACATTTGTATCAAACCATGTCCAACAGAACCTCACTTACAGATAGCGTTGCTACACTTCAACATTTGTATCAAACCATGTCCAACAGAACCTCTCTTACAGATAGCGTTGGTACAATTCAACATTTGTATCAAACCATGTCCAACAGAACCTCTCTTACAGATAGCGTTGGTACAATTCAACATTTGTATCAAACCATGTAGAACAGAGCCTCACTTACAGGTAACATTGCTGATATTCAACATTTGTATCAAACCATGTCCAACAGAACCTCACTCACAGATAGCATTGCTAAAATTGAACATTTGTATCAATCCATGTCCAACAGAACCTCTCTTACAGATAGCGTTGCTACAATTCAACATTTGTATCAAACCATGTCCAACAGAACCTGTCTTACAGATAGCGTTGCTACAATTCAACATTTGTATCAAACCATGTCCAACAGAACCTGTCTTACAGATAGCGTTGCTACAATTCAACATTTGTATCAAACCATGTCCAGAACCTGTCTTACAAATAGCGTTGCTACAATTCAACATTTGTATCAAACCATGTCCAACAGAACCTGTCTTACAGATAGTGTTGCTACAATTCAACATTTGTATCAAACCATGTCCAACAGAACATCCCTTACAGATAGCGTTGCTACAATTCAACATTTGTATCAAACCATGTCCAACAGAACCTCTCTTACAGATAGCGTTGGTACAATTCAACATTTGTATCAAACCATGTCCAACAGAACCTCTCTTACAGATAGCGTTTGTACAATTCAACATTTGTATCAAACCATGTAGAACAGAGCCTCACTTACAGGTAACATTGCTGATATTCAACATTTGTATCAAACCATGTCCAACAGAACCTCACTCACAGATAGCATTGCTAAATTCAACATTTGTATCAAATCATGTCAAACAAAACCACACTCACAGATAGCATTGCTAAAATTCAACATTTGTATCAAACCATGTCCAACAGAACCTCACTCACTGATAACATTACTAAAATTCAACATTTGTATCAAACCATGTCCAATAGTACCACACTCACAGCTAGATTGCTAAAATTCAACATTTGTATCAAACCATGTCCAACAGAACCACACTCACAGATAACATTTCTAAAATTCAACATTTGCATCAAACCATGTCCAACATAACCACACTCACAGATAACATTGCTAAAATTCAACATTTGTATCAAACCATGTCCAATAAAACCACACTCACAGATAGCATTGCTAAAATTCAACATGTGTATCAAACCATGTCCAACAGAACCACACTCACAGATAACATTTCTAAAATTCAACATTTGTATCAAACCATGTCCAACATAACCACACTTACAGATAACATTGCTAAAATTCAGCATTTGTATCAAAGTATGTTCAACAGAACCACACGCAGAGATAGCATAGCTGATATTCAGTATTTGCATCATCTAACCATGTCCAACAGAACCTCACTCACAGATAGCATTGCTAAAATTCAACATTTGTATCAAACCATGTCCAACAGGACCTCTCTTACAGATAGCGTTGCTACAATTCAACATTTGTATCAAACCATGTCCAACAGAACCTCTCTTACAGATAGCGTTGCTACAATTCAACATTTGTATCAAACCATGTCCAACAGAACCTCTCTTACAGATAGCGTTGCTACAATTCAACATTTGTATCAAACCATGTCCAACAGAACCTCTCTTACAGATAGCGTTGCTACAATTCAACATTTGTATCAAACCATGTCCAACAGAACCTCTCTTACAGATAGCGTTGCTACAATTCAACATTTGTATCAAACCATGTCCAACAGAACCTGTCTTACAGATAGCGTTGCTACAATTCAACATTTGTATCAAACCATGTCCAACAGAACCTCCCTTACAGATAGCGTTGCTACAATTCAACATTTGTATCAAACCATGTCCAACAGAACCTGTCTTACAGATAGCGTTGCTACAATTCAACATTTGTATCAAACCATGTCCAGAACCTGTCTTACAAATAGCGTTGCTACAATTCAACATTTGTATCAAACCATGTCCAACAGAACCTGTCTTACAGATAGTGTTGCTACAATTCAACATTTGTATCAAACCATGTCCAACAGAACTTCCCTTACAGATAGCGTTGCTACAATTCAACATTTGTATCAAACCATGTCCAACAGAACCTCTCTTACAGATAGCGTTGGTACAATTCAACATTTGTATCAAACCATGTCCAACAGAACCTCTCTTACAGACAGCGTTTGTACAATTCAACATTTGTATCAAACCATGTAGAACAGAGCCTCACTTACAGGTAACATTGCTGATATTCAACATTTGTATCAAACCATGTCCAACAGAACCTCACTCACAGATAGCATTGCTAAAATTCAACATTTGTATCAAATCATGTCCAACAAAACCACACTCACAGATAGCATTGCTAAAATTCAACATTTGTATCAAACCATGTCCAACAGAACCTCACTCACTGATAACATTACTAAAATTCAACATTTGTATCAAACCATGTCCAATAGTACCACACTCACAGCTAGATTGCTAAAATTCAACATTTGTATCAAACCATGTCCAACAGAACCACACTCACAGATAACATTTTTAAAATTCAACAATTGCATCAAACCATGTCCAACATAACCACACTCACAGATAACATTGCTAAAATTCAACATTTGTATCAAACCATGTCCAATAGAACCACACTCACAGATAGCATTGCTAAAATTCAACATGTGTATCAAACCATGTCCAACAGAACCACACTCACAGATAACATTTCTAAAATTCAACATTTGTATCAAACCATGTCCAACATAACCACACTTACAGATAACATTGCTAAATTTCAGCATTTGTATCAAAGTATGTTCAACAGAACCACACGCACAGATAGCATAGCTGATATTCAGTATTTGCATCATCTAACCATGTCCAACCGAACCTCACTTACATCTAGCATTGCTAATATTCAACATTTGTATCAAACCATGTCCAACCGAACCTCACTTACATCTAGCATTGCTAATATTCAACATTTGTATCAAACCATGTCCAGCAGAACCACACTCACAGCTAGCATTGCTAAAATTGAACATTTGTATCAACCCATGTCCAACAGAACCTCACTCACAGATAATCTTGCTAAAATTCAACATTTGTATCAAACCATGTCCAATTGTACCACACTCACAGATAGATTGCTAAAATTCAACATTTGTATCAAACCATGTCCAATAGAACCACACTCACAGATAGATTGCTAATATTCAACATTTGTATCAAACCATGTCCAGCAGAATCTCACTCACATATAGTCTCGGCCAGCTATACCGGTTTTTTTCCACGTGCTTATTTCGACGTTTGCGTGACGTCATATTGTTAATAAACGTACAATTAACAACGTCACTTGCACTTTTTGACGTCACATACTTTTCTCAAAAGTTGAAAGTAAGACATTAATATTAAAATAACTTATTAAAATATGTTTTTTGAAAGTCTCGAAAAATCTCTCAAAATCCCGCTAAAATCGGGAGCGATTTCAAACATCCTATTTTCCCCAGGCCTTGGTTCCGTGTAGCATAGCGTAACGAAGAAATCAGAACCGGGCCTGGTGACCGAGGCTAACTCACATAATTATTATAGTATTGCAAATATTCAACGTGTATCAAACCATGTCCAACAAAACCTCACTCCCAGATAACATCGATGTCCAACAGAACCCCACTCACAGATAGCATAGCTAAAATTCAACATTTGAATCAAATCATGTCCAACAGAACCTCAGTCACAGTTACCATTGCTAATATTCAACATTTATATCAAACCATGACCTTCAAACCGATTTGGTTAAATGGTTTATTATACATCTTTACGTGATGTATTGTATTTTCATTTCCATGCAACTAGCGAATCAGCTGCTGTGCAGTATTTGCACGTGGTAGGTGCAAGTATGGCATTTGGCCTCGGGTTTGTTTACAGTCTTCTTCAAACAGTCATGTCTTACAACATGAGGGAAAATGGTTGCCTCCTTAAAATACTTCGAACGTTCCTGTGCTTCCTTGACTTCAGTGTAACAGTATTAGGTATCCTTTTAAACGAATAGGAATACATACTTATGTTGTCACATAATATGTTATTATGTAGTCACATAATATGTTTTGAGCATCATAAACTTGTCTTTGGAAGATAAACAGCATATCAAACGATCTTATTATGTGTGTTTGTGTGTGTATGTGTGTGTGTGTGTGTGTGTGTGTGTATGTGTGTGTGTGTGTGTGTGTGTGTGTTCGGGAGGTATTACAGGGTAATTGTTTTATTTATGTCCCAAATAAAACGTTATGATGATGGGATTATACTGTATAATTGTTTTCCTCTTACGTCACACGTGAGGCCAAGGGGATGGGCGTCAAAATGCCAAATAAACTAACAATTCAATTACATTGTCATTTTCTTCCATATCTTTTGCACATAACTCGGTATAAACAACAAAACAAACAATTATATTATTTCAAATTCGGCACAGTGGTTGAGGCGGGTGAGGGTAATACCAGGTAGTTTTTAACTTGACATATTAAATCGTCTATGAAAAATAACAAAGCATATCAAACAATTTTAATTATTTCATTCTCAGAGGGCGCCATATTGGTGGGTTGAAGACATTTGGTTCAATGTATTATTGTCTTGTCAGTTTAAATGTTATGGTGAATATTTACACAGAATATTTTGCTTCACGGGCACCCGTGTGATTCTGAGGCGGGGTCAAACATTCAGATGTACAAATACTCCAACTGTAATGTATTCATTTACAGACAGTCATACATGCAGAGAATAACATACATAGTGATATAAGATACATAGTGATATAACATACATAGTGATATAACATACATAGTATAACATACATAGTGATATAACATACATAGTGATATAACATACATAGTGATATAACATACATAGTGATATAACATACATAGTATAACATACATAGTGATATAACATACATAGTGATATAACATACATAGTGATATAACATACATAGTGGTATGCGTTTTGAGTATCGAAAAGAATCAACACAAACTGTCTTACCCCTAGATTTGGATAAAACATATATTTGTTTACCATATTGACCTGGGTGAAGAACGCATGAAGGTTGTCGATGGCGAGCCGTCGAATTGGTTTCATATAGTTTTAAAGAATGCAGACTGAATCAAATCGGTGCTGACTGTTAAAATGGTAATGCGTAATCCTTTTAAAAAAGTAGATTTAAACGTCGAACAGGAAGTGACGTCAAACAGTAAGTGTAGCGTTCAAAGAACGCAGACAACCAAAATACAAATTTTAAACAAACACACAGTACATGGATAAATAAACATTTAGAAGCAAAGTAGGTACACCACAAACATAAAATAGTACGATATGGGTACAGAGCCAACGCCATTACGATATGGGTACAGAGCCAACGCCTAAAAGGCCACTAAGAAAGCCTCCATCGGATTGGGAAAAACCATTGCAACCGGTTAAGTACAATAATCACGACTTAAAAAGTGGGTAAGTGACGCCATCATAAAAGTCCGGTTACGATAGTCATTGTCGCAGAAGAGCTCTTAAAACTAGATAATTTAATCTGGCAAAGGTTATTTCGAAGGTTTGGTAACGGTAGGCCTGATTGGGTAGCTTTTTAGTTATACAAAGATTACGAATGCTTAATCTATTAATTGTTTACAAGCTCTAAATCTGAAAGCGCTGAGATACATATAATGTTGCTCGGGGAACGTCTAAATGGGGATGGTTATAATGTTCAAGTTGAAATCCGCAAGCTTGTCAAATAGATGTCTTATTATTTTCCATTTTCAATAGAGAGATGTAATTCGAGAAAAGATGCGACCAATTAGGAGCTGTGTTGACGTGTTCTTTAGACGATTATTATTAACCATAGTAACAGATAGTATTAACTATAGTAGAAACATAAAGGGTGTCAATGTCAAATAAACCATCCACATAGCGCGAGGCTTCGATGACGTCAATAGAAAATATCTTTCATAGCAATATAAAAACAAATCTGCGACAGTTCGTACCTATTTTTTTAACAACAATTTGTCTATAAACCTGACTAAAACGTTACCATATAAGAAAGCATTACAAATTTCATGACATTTCCATATAACTTCATTGTCTAAATTGTCGTTAGTACAAATGAGTTAACATTGTACAGAGTTTACATTGTACAGTTGTTTTCTTACAGCCAAAATGCTTTGCTTGACTTGTTTAGAAAAGTCATCTGTAATAAAATACAAAACTTGACGTTTATTGCCAAGGTTATCAATACAGTCCTACGAATAGGGGTAAAATATTTGGTTGACTGTGGTGTTTGGATGCTACATTAATTTTTTTCTGTTCGACATTTATATGTACTTTGATTCAGTATGAATAAACCCGAATTCATTCTAAGTCTTCTCTGAAATAATATTACTCTAAACACCAAATCGCTATGTAAAGACATGCCAAATATGTCAAGTTTCAACTGTTCGCATCTTATTCTTTCGGAAGGAAAAACATCCTGATCCAGGGCTCGAGTCGGGAACCTTTCATGACAGTTCGAAGTGCTATAAACTGCGCCAGCCGAACAATTTGTTATTAATTAAACATTTTCTGCCCATATTATAATAATACTTACTGGAACGCCAACTTAAAACATTCTCAATTGAAACTCTCTTCAAACAATTGAGCCTTGGTCTTATTCAATTAAAGAGAGGTATAATTCAATTAAAGAGAGGTTCGACTGAATTAGACCACTCTTCAATTGACTTCAACCTCTATTCAATTGAGTTAGACCTAAGCCGTAAGAAATAATAAAATCAAATAATCGAAGCCCCTTACATATTTAGTGCGAATATGGAAGTTTGTACCGACCTGAAATTCGCAAGGTCGATTTTAGAAAACAGACGAAGAACATAGTTTAAAATGACACATTATCACATAACATGCGGTATGAGAGTGTAATAAAAAAGAGTATGATAATGGACCTTTGGAAACGGCCGAGCACGGCACATACAAAATATTGCAGTCTCGGTTTGATTGAGACTGTTCATGAGCGGTAGTGAAATTATGCTAGCGCCCTCTAGCCCCGGGTTGAGCAGAACTCAATATTCACAAAACCAATAGTACACATTTTTAACCATCCCGAAGATGGCATGCATACGGCGGTGGACATGGAGTTTACTACTTCCCCATGTCGTACGGCGTATGGTCCCGGTATCTAATAAAATTAAATGCCCCGAAGAGCGGAATAAACATAATGGAATTTGGTTGGGAGCAACGGTAATGAAGCCTGCGTATCACAAGTAACAGTCAAAAGACTTAATTAAAAAGCAGACAACATATCCTATGAGTGGTTAAACAATACCCAGAGCCTTTTATCGGCCAGAGTAGTGGAACCACCAAATCAAAAATTAAGTAAGAAAACAAAAGGAATTGAAAATGTACCCACTGATAACTAAATATAAGCTTCGGGCTTAGCGATCTCCAAAGATCTAATGAATAACAGTACTGATTGCAAGCGCGGGGAATAAACCGTTCAATATTTTCGATATTCCACTAGCGGTATAACATAACGTTAATGACGTCATGGACGTCAGTACGTTTTCTGACGTAATGTGACGTTATAAGTTATATGATAAATAGAATCTAACATTCGTTCTCATTCATTATTGTATTCATTAAACGAGTGGGCAAAATGATATAATGCGAGGCTCTTTCATTATTGAATTTATTAAACTCGTTAGCAAAAATGATATTCTGCTCGGCAAGAGCCTCGCATTATATCATTTTGCCAACTCGTTTAATAAATTCAATAATGAATGAGCACTCATGTAAGATCCTCTATGTAATGAATGACATAGGGAAGTATTTAAAAACAAGCTGCAACAAGTTAATTTGTTTTAAAGTACCGAGGGGGTGGTGAGGTTGTATGGGGCGTCAAAAGGTCCAATATACACACATGGGAGGGGGAGGGTTAGTAGGGTGTGAGGGTTGGGGAGAGAGGTTAATTGGGACAAATATTTATTTTTCTCCCTCAATAAAATGTAATCAGTTTGGCAATAGCAGTATAATTTGCTCCAGGGTCGCCATGGGACTCTGGGATACTGAGGGGTCAACAGTTCAAATACACAAATATACCCGAAACATTTTTATTTATTCATTTTCAGTGTCTTACTTGAATACAGAAAAGCATAACCAGTACTATTACACGTAAAACCGATACTGGGTTAAAGGGATACTGGGTTAAAGGGTATTGACCGTTGTGAAGAATATGTGGGTATTTGCGATGGCGCGCCGTCGATTTCGTTCTGCTGTGCATTTCAATGTGACTGGACGTCAAATATGAATCGAGATTTTTTTTTATTATTTGCTCTATATTTTTATACACCAGGCCCCGATTTCACCAACAATTCCTTAAGTTTTGCCTAAAGACTTAACAAAATACCTAACTAAGTCACTAAGTAAAACTTAGCAAAAATGTGTTTCACCAACAAAAATTAAGTTTCTAATTGAAAATTAGAATTGAATTGAAGCTAAGTAAAGAAATTAAAAAATTAAAATAAATATGGACTGGGAATTTATCTATTCTGCAAACAGTGTAAATAAAGTACATGCAGTTTTCATGGAACCAGTCAAAAATCATGATCACCAAGATGCTTGCAAAAGATCATAGCAACCAATCACCACCAATGCATGGTAACTGCTTCATGTTTAGCTCTACTGACCGAAGGCCAGAAGAGCTTATGGGATGACGAGTTGTCGCTCGTCCGTTGTCCGTTCGTCGTCCGTTAACTTTTGCCTTGTGAACACTCTAGGGCCTTCGTTATTAATCGGATCTTTACTAAACTTTGACACTGTCTTTATATCAATAAAAGCTCGGATAAATTCGAAAACCAGCCAGATCGAATTAGTTTCACCGGAGTTATGGTCCTTGTTTTGCTGAAAAATGCCATATTAAGCCTTGTGAACACTCTAGCATCTTCATTTATTATTTGATCTTTACTAAACATGCACAGAAAGTTAATATCAATAAAAGCTTAGAAAAGCTTGAAAACAAGCCAAATCGGATCAGTAACACAGGAGTTATGGCCCTTGTTTTTCTGAAAAATGATATTTTCTGCCTTGTGAACACTCTAGGGCTTTCAATGTTAATCGGATCTTTATGAAACTTTGCCAGTGTCTTTATATTAATAAAAGCTCGGACAAGTTCGAATACCAGCCAGATCGAAATAATTTCACTGGAGTTATGGCCCTTGTTTTGCTGAAAAATGCCATATTAAGCCTTGTGAACACTCTAGCATCTTCATTTATTACTTGATCATTACCAAACTTGCATAGCAGTGAAACCTCAGAAAAGTTTGAAAACCAGTTAGATCGAACCATTAACAGTGGAGTTATTGCCCTTGATTTAGTTAAAAATGCTATATTTTGCCTCGTTAAGACGATAGGGCCTTCATCTTTCATCCGATCTTTACCATACATTACCAGATTGTTTATATAAATCAAAGCTCGGACAGTTTGAAAACCAGCCAAATCAAACCAGTAACAGCGGAGTTAGGGCCCTTGGTTTTGTTAAAAATGCTATATTTTGCCTCGTTAAGATGATAGGGCATTCATTTTTCATGCGATCTTTACGAAACTTTACCAGATTGTTAATATTAATAAAAGCTCGGACAAATCCGAAAACCAGCCAGATCTGACCAGTAACAGTGGAGTTATGGTCCTTGATTTAGTTAAAAATGCTATATTTTGCCTCGTTAAGACGATAGGACCTTCATCTTTCATCCGATCACTACGAAACTTTACCAGATTATTAATATCTATATGTAAGTTCGAAAACCATCCAGATTGGACCATTTACATCGGAGTTATGGCCCTTTATTTTCTGAAATATGCTAAATCTTGACCTCATTAAGACGAAAGTGCCTTCATTTGGCCGGATTTCATTGAAACTTTGCAGGGATGATCAGTACCAAGCCTAGTTTTCATAGTCACCGTGTTCCAGTTGAATGATCTTGACAGAGTTATATCCCTTTAAAGGTTTTAATACACAAACATTGTTCTCCTGAACCCCTGGCCGGATTAAACGAAACATTTTAGGGATGATCAATTCTATGTCTAGTTGCGCAAATCATCGCCGTGTTTCGGCTGAATGATTTTTGGCGGAGTTATGGCCTTTTAAAGGTTTTAATACACAAACTTTGTTTTGACTAGTTCTCCTGAACCCAAGGGGCTGGCGTGGCGCAGTCGGTAGCGCGGCGGATTTGTAACCGGAGGCCCCGGGTTCAATCCTCCGTGGTGCCACTGAGTTCCGTCGGTGTGTTCTTGGGCAAGACACTTTACCTTAGCCTCGTCCGTCGGATGGGGACGTAAACCGGGCGGTCCCGTGTATCGGTCTATCCTCCGAGCACGTTAAAGAACCATAGGAATCTATTCGATAATAAGAGTAGGGCAGGTTCCCGGATTCCTATGTATCCTTCCCCTCTCTCTGGGGCGGCTCTAAATAACCTATACTGTGTTGATGAGCCGTTAAACAACATTCAATTCCAATTCTCCTGAACCCTGGCCGGATTTAAACGGAACTTTTCAGGGATGATCAATTCCATGTCTAGTTGTGCAAATCTTTGCCGTGTTCCGGTTGAATGATTTTTGGTATATTTATGGCCCTTTAAAGGTTTAATACACAAACTTTGTCGGATCTACTTCTCCTGATCCCCTAGCCAGATTTCAATGAAACTTTGCAGAGATGATCAGCACCAAGCCTAATTGTGCATGTCATCGTCGCGTTCAGGTTTACAGATATTTGGCAGAGTTATGGCCCTTTAAAGGATTTTGATACCACACATTTTTTTCGGGCTAGTTTTTCTGAACCCCTGGCTGGATATAGACGAAACTTGACAAGAATGATCAGTATCAAGCCTAGTTGTGCATATCATCGCCATATTTTGTTTGAATGATTTTTGGCAGAGTAATGGCCCTTTAAATGTTTTAATACACACACTTTGTCCAGATTAGTCTCTTCTGAACTCGTTGTCAGATTTCAGCGAATCTTGGCGGGGATGATCAGTACTAAGCCTAGTCATTGCCATGTTCTGGTTGAACGAATTTTGGCAGAGTTATGAGCCCTTAAAAGTTTTAATACACTAACTTTGTGTAGACTAGTTCTCCTGAACCTCTGGCTGGATTTCAACGAAACTTTGCAGAGATGTTCAGTACCAAGCCTAGTTGCGCATATCATCACCATGTTCCGGTTGAATGACTTTTGAAAGACTTATGGCCACTTATACATAAACTTTATCTTGAGCCAGTCGAGCGTTCACAGGACCTCTTGGGCCTCTTGTTGATAAAATAAAGCATGACCTTTTTTATATATGTATTTAGTGATGTTGCAGATACATTTGTACATGTGTCTCGTTTATGGACATGAAATTGTGAAAATGTTGAAGTAAATAGAACACATATATTGCATATGGGACTTCTCATTAAATTCTGTAACTTTATCTTGATGAAAATACTTGAATAAAGTTTTAAAAAGGCAAAAGATTCACGTAAAATTGATACCAACTGTTAGAAAAGTGATTATTTGTGCATTCAAATTGCATTATTTTTTTAATTAACAATGTTTTAAGCATTTCTTCCATTTTTTGCTGTTTACTTAGTGGTAAGTCACCCCCTCAGCTGACTTAAAATTTAAGAATTTCACTTAAATTTAAGTTTTTACTTAATGAATTGGTTTGGTGAAGCACGTTTTCCTACTTAAAAAAAAGGAAGAAAAACTTAAATCTATGTTTTTAAGTATCTAAGTTGGTGAAATCGGCGCCTGATATGGTTTAGATAGAATGAAAATAATCGCTCCTGGATCTGTTTACAATCTTGCCATAGCCATCCGTTATACTTCGCAAAGCCCAAAATTTATTTTGGCCCTTCTTGTTTACATTGTAAAAATTAAAACAAACAACATGGCGGCATTATTTTGAGAAATTGTCGTCTGCGCATGTCTCTTTCTATGGTTCGGATGTACCAAGCAAAACCTAGGTTATGCAGGGTTATCTTATTTTTGAATGAAAACCTTATATCTAGCAAGTACAAGGTAGGTAAATAGTATACTGCGTTTATATTTTATTATTTACGCCACTATTGGTCAACTGATTTTTTAAGTCACCCTACCCTAGCAAAAATGGAATGTTCCGCCGTCGCCATTTTGGTTTTAGCTGTCAATAAAATTACATGTAAACGTGTTGGAAGGGTGGTGAGGGTGGGTGTGGGGGAGTGGGGTTAGTGCACAGTAGTTAATACTTATGACTGCAAAACTGCAATAAGGGGACGCCGCGAGTGTTTAAGAATTCAAGATTGCCTGTGTCCTTTAAATATATTATCTAAATTATAACTATTATTATTATTATTATTATTATTATTATCTAAATAATACATGTGAATTGGCAACTTAGATGAGAGAGTGTAATCAAAACAGCTTATATGACATTCCTTAATACATGGAAGCCGGGGTTACATTACTAATGGCCAACGAGCTTGGAAAATCCAATGATAAACCGGATTATTTGTGGATTCAAGGAGACCCGGTAAGTTGTAAGTTGTTAATTTAAACAAAAATGAACCGTGATCACAGGTAAGCAGACACCAAAGTTAGTCATGAAAGCTACCAGTGTCAGTGACAATGTAGTCCGGGGTCCGGGTTGGTAGTTAGTTACAGTCCAGTATCGTTTAAGGAAAGAAGGCATGACTGTAATTTGCAATCTATTCCCTCCTGGAATAGACGTTGGTTGTCCCAGGTTCTGCCGTCAGATTGGTGTATGTACTCATTGTGGTTGAAGTCAACTACATCGTTTTGAATTATGTATAGCATAGTGAGCCTATTGTGTATAGCATAGTGAGCCTATTGTGTATATCATAGTGAGCCTATTGTGTATAGCATAGTGAGCCTATTATGTATAGCATAGTGAGCCTATTGTGTATAGCATAGTGAGCCTATTGTGTATAGCATAGTGAGCCTATTGTGTATAGCATAGTGAGCCTATTGTGTATAGCATAGTGAGCCTATTGTGTATAGCATAGTGAGCCTATTATGTATAGCATAGTGAGCCTATTGTGTATAGCATAGTGAGCCTATTATGTATAGCATAGTGAGCCTATTGTGTATAGCATAGTGAGCCTATTGTTCCGGCGTCGATCTGCAGATCTATCTCAATGGTTTGGTTGGCCACATTGGTTATGCATCAAGGTGTACGGCTGGTGTAGTCTTTGAGAACATAGCGTGATGATGTCCATTGTACTTGTTTAAGTGGTTAGGATTGGAGCAAGTTCATTTGTTGCTTCCTTTAAGATAAACAAGGGTATAGAGGCCGGGCCTGTAGCGCTGTGAGGTTTGAGTTGTCTCAGTAGCATATATACACCTTTTTGGTTGATGATGATATCTTCCATCTTATTGTAACAGGGGCTTTTATATGTTTTGGTGGATGTGGTGTGGTGGACTACTTTTTCCATATATTTTCTGTTGGCTCGTCTGATCTTCTCACCACTGTGAGTTTGATCCCTCATGGGCCTAGGCATCTTTATGTGAGGAAAGGAAGCTATCAAGCTGGCTTGCGGAACGTCGGTGGTCCTACCCAGTAATTGCCACGAAAATTGTCTGGAGGCGCACCTGGGGTCTTCCTCCACCAATGGAAGCTGGAAAGTCGCCATATAACCTTAGCTGTTGGTGCGACTATAAAATCCAATTCAATTCAATTTGTCCGATCTCAAATTGGACTTCCTGTTGTAATGTGCGATAATGATCTCCGTCCTATTTTCTTGCTATCTTCTGGGATCGCTGTTTTCGACTCATGACGTTCCGTGTGCTTCTATTCATCCATGTGTGGGTGGGTAGAGCAACTGTCAGCTTGGTTGGGACTCTGTTCTCCAAGATTGTATGAACAGCGGTCTTAAAGATTTCCCACATGGAGTTTATGTTTGTTTCATATAGTCAATAAAGAGGTTGTGAACGCAGTGCCAAAGTCGGCTACATCGTGTTTGATACCGTTAATGTCTGCCCGTTTCCATAGGAATATCTATCTACGTTCCGGTTTTGGTCCATAAGGAGCCAGTGCAGTGTCTTACGGCACTAAGTCATGGTCGCTTTGCCAATCGTTGGGAGAGGTTTACATTTTTGTATCAAACTGGATTGGGTTGTAAGTTACAGCACTAAGTCATGGTCGCGATGCCAATCGTTGGGATAAGTTTACATTTTTGTATCAAACTGGACTGTAAGGATAAGGCCGAGTTTGTAAATATTTCAGGTGGGGGAAATGAACTTGTTGTTATAAGCTATTGTCTGCTACCATATCCAGGAACACTTGGTTGACTCTTTTCGGGTACTGGGTAACACAGTCTGTAAGATATACTCAGTTGATGTTTGGTAGGGTAACAAAGTTTGTAAGATATACTCAGTTGATGTTTGGTAGTGTAACACAGTCTGTAAGATATACTCAGTTGATGTTTGGTATGTTGAAGTTACCACATAGCAATAAGATGTTATTCTTGCAGGAAGTCTTAAGTACGGTAACTTGTTTTAATCCATTATAAGCAAGCTCGTCAACTCTGTTTGGTAGTCTATAGTTTATAGAGGGATATCTTTATGTACACTGTCCCGTTGTATTTGGTTGACAGTAGGGTAAGTGTGAGGTTTGGTGCACCCTAGAACCTGTTTAAACCCACAGCGGCCTTTTTTGCCACTGACCGTTCCAATGTGGTAGCCCTATTGTCAACCCTTTTGTGTTTGTGATGTCTTTTTTGGCCTTTTATTCATGTTTAAATTTGTTCTTTGTTTGTGTGTGTGTTTATGGTTGACTGTCGTCCTTGAATGCTGCCTTTCCTGTTCGATTTTTATATCTATATCTGTTTGGTGGTCTATATAAGGCTGTCACTGTCATCTTTTTATGGTCGAGGATATTGATGTGGCACTTATCAGTTCTATTTCATTACTATGTATGACATTACTATGTATGACATGACTATGTATGACATTTTCAATCTATAGTTCTCTCTTTGCTGCTATCAGTTATTCACCGTGATTGTCCTTGTTCCTATCTCTCCACTGTACGTCATAACCAAAGTAAGGTGGGGGTGATTTCTGATGATTTAATGGTTTCACCAAGCCAAGTCACTGTGCCTAGAATGATGTCAGGTCCTGATGAGGCTATAATTGCCACGAATAGCTTACAACTCTTCCTTAAGTTGAAAGTTGATATAATGTACGCTCAGTGTCTTCTTGCCCAGCGGGAGCGTGTTAGTAGCTGGTTTCGGAGATGAAGCTATAAATGGGTCACTCAAGCGGCGGTTGCTGAGGCATCAGATTCGGGTTCAGAGTTTGTGCTGGACCGTGTATGAATGGAGATGTCTGATCTAAAGCTGATGGATTTGCTGAGATATTTAGTGATCTCGAGGTTCGGCTGTCATCATTATAAATCGTGTACAAATTGGTGGAGTTATTTGGATGCTGTTATAATGGAGACTTTCCGGTATCTTCACTCCTCTCTAGTCGGCTGAATCCCGTATTGGACATACCAAGGCAGATTGTTTTTCCACAGGCAATTGAGTTCAGCTTGCAGGCTTTTGAGCAGACGGAGCATGGATATATTGATTTTCGTGGACCAGTATTTGGTTCTATCAAAAGCAGTAGAATAAGATTCTTACAAAAGTGGTAGGTGACTGATAAGACTGTAGCGGTAATTCCGTAGCCAGAAGTTAATGTCAACAGCAGCTGGGGTGGGGACAGGGTGGGGGAGAGGGTACGGCATTTTGCAATGAAAAAAGCGGGTAAAAATGCTCCGTCTGTAAAAGTAGGATGTGCTGTTGCCTCCACAGTAGAACGGGTGTGGATCTTTAGGAAAAGAGTTGTATATAAGGTGGATGTCAGTGTAACAAAGTAGAATATCACATTTCGATAACATAGGTAAGTTTAAATTCAGTTAACAATAGATCTACCTACTTACACATCATTAACATTATAGTATTGTTAAGCCCGGACATTGCTGGTAGCAAAGGTCCCGGAAAAACGTCAAAGGACAGTACATACTTGTAAGTATCATCATAGACCTATATATGTGTGTGTGTTTCTGTAGGATAAATACACGGATTTCTTTTAAAACAAATACTGCATTTTATAGGAGAAAAATTTAATTTTAACTTTCGGCAAGTAGTACATCTTGCAATAACTTACTCACAGTTTTAAAACATTTTTCTGTGAACATAGGCATTTTACATGTTTCTCTCTAAGTTCCTAATTTCTTATTAAAACGGCCTGTAAATAGGGTGTTTCAACCTGTCATTGTTTCATTTCTACAAGTAGGCATGAGTTGGATTTGATTATCTCTTGAATAAAATTATATTTCATACAGAGGAATTTCAGATGACAAACATGTACTTATTCGCAAAATACCGTACATAATTTATAAGTGCATGCATTTTCAGGGTTACACCGAGCATCTGATCTCAGCAATATCCGAGTGGTTAATAGCAGTGATTTTGGCGATGTATTTTGGTACCTTCTACATGGACTTCAAGCAATTCCGAATGAAACCAAAGAAGGTACTCAATGACTTGGTAAAAATCAGAGCAACAAGAAGAATAAACCATTGAGGGCACAACAAGACAAGGTTGCAGTTCGCCGTCGTTCTTTTGGGCTTTAGGTAGACGTCATCATACGGTCCATAGCCTGTCCTGTCATCGCACAATTAAAGAGGCAAGCATAGTGGCGAACTGTAAATTAGTCCACCATCAAGCATGCAGTGCTTTGCAAAATGACAGTCATAACCTCTTTTGATAAACCGTTTAACAAGTTTAACAAAGATAGTATGAAAATGATTATGACCAAGGATCTCACGAAGTTTGTAAATCACGTCACCATAAAAGTGAGGATGAGATATCCCTTGTCGCTGAAGAGTTCTTAAATTACTTTTATATTTTGGAAAGAAGATCAGTATAGTAACGATAATAATATTTTGCAAAGGTTTTCCGAAGTTTATGGTAACGGTTATGGCAAGCCAATTGTCCAATAATTACGTGAACCCATGTTCACGGTCGAAAAACTAGGATTAACGATCGATAAACTAAGTTTTTCGAACGTAAAACCAGGTTTATCGAATACTAACTTATATTTTCGAGCGAAAACATAGGATAACGGGCGTAAACCATAGTTTACGCTCGTGAACCCATGTTTACGTTCGATAAACTAGGTTTCTCGATTGAACTAAGCATTTCGGTCGTTATCCTAAGTTCATGAGCGTGAACCTATGTTTACGGGCGTGAACCTGGGTTCACGAGCGTGAACCATAGTTTACGAACGTAAACCTATGTTTACGACCGTGAACTTGGGTTTACGACCGTGAACATGGGTTTACGACCGTGAACATAGTTTCACGCTCGTAAACATAGGATAACGACCGAAAATCATAGATTTGTTCGAGAAACCTAGTTTATCGAACGTAAACCTAGGTTCACGTTCGTAAACTATGGTTCACGCTCGTAAACCCAAGTTTACGATCGTAAACATAGGTTCACGTTCGTAAACTATGGTTCACGGTCGTAAACATAGGTTCACGTCCGTAAACTATGGTTCACGGTCGTAAACCTAGGTTCACGTCCGTAAACTATGGTTCACGATCGTAAACTATGGTTCACAGTCGTGATTGTCTATGCTCGTAAATCACAGATACCGGTCCAAAAGATAGTTACAAGTCGATAAACCCGGTTTTACGAACGTGAACCTATGTTTACGAGCTTAAACCATAGTTTACGAGCGTAAACTATAGTTCACGGTTGTAAACATAGGTTTACGTTCGTAAACTATGTTCACGGTCGTAAACTATGGTTCACGGTCGTAAACATAGGTTCACGGTCGTAAACATAGGTTCACGGTCGTGAACCCATGTTCACGCCCGAAATTCATAGTTGTTTTGATAATCCTAGTATATCAACCGTAAACCATGGTTTACGTTCGATAAACTAGGTTTCTCGATTGAACTATGAATTTCGGTCGTTATCCTATGTTTACGAGCGTGAACCGGGGTTCACGAGCGTGAACCGGGGTTCACGAGCGTGAACCATAGTTTACGAATGTAAACCTATGTTTACGACCGTGAACTTGGGTTTACGAGCGTAAACCTACGTTTACGAGCGTAAAACTACGTTTACGAGCGTGAACTATGGTTTACGGACGTTATCCTATGTTTTCGCTCGAAAGTATAGGTTAACATGCTTTTACGTTCGAAAAACCTAGTTTATCGATCGTTAATCCTAGTTTTTCGACCGTAAACCTGGGTTCACGTAATTATTGGACAATTGGCTTGCCATAAACGGTAGCCCTGATGGAGTAGCTTTTAGTTATACAAAAATTACGAATATTAAAGTCCTCAACTCGAGTACAAGCTCTAAAAAAACGAAAAAACGAGAAACATAGGCCCCATAAGAAGTTGCTCGGGGAACATCCCCATTTAATTAGGGATAATTAACAATATCACAATTAAATTCATCTCTCTTGTTATAGACTTTGCTAAATATTTCACCATTTTCAATATAGAGATGTAAATCGAGAAAAGAAGTGTTAGTATCAGAAATATTAGCTTTGTTAAGTTGAAGTTCTTTAGTATATAGTGTATTAACCATAGTAGAAAGAAAAGGGTTGTCAATGTTCAATATGTCATCCAGATACCAAGAGGAGTCATTAAAGGCTTCAATAACATCTGCCTGGGTATCTGGTGAAAGACTCAACATAAAATCTCTTTCATTGCAATATAAAAACAAATCTGCGACAAGGGTGCACAGTTCGTACCCATAGGGATACCAACAATTAGTCTATAAACGGTAGTTCCATACCTGACGAAAATATTATCTAATAGAAAAATAAGTGATTCACAAAATACTGATTAGATGTTTGCTAATACGGCAATATTGATTATTGTTTATTTGTAAATAAAGGTGAGGTTTTAAGGCCATTGTATGCTTAAAATTGGTGTTTAAAGTATTAAGAACCGTGACGTAAAGTTTGGAGAATGACGTAGTTATCTAAATGAGTCTATTTATTCATTGTGGAACACAAATGTTGACCCTTTATAACAGTAAATGGTGACATAGTTTTATTTACTCATCCGACCTTTGTAGATGTTTATGATTAGGTAAATAACTGTATGATAGTGGAAGTTTTAGGTTATGTTTTTGCTAAATATAATTGTACATATGTCACATTTTTTAAATTGAGTTTGAGCTCGTTGTTTTTGTAAACAGAGTTTTGGAAAATTATTGAATGTGAGCTTGTTTTTGGAGTCCCTTTTTTGTATGATTACAAGAGATATAGGTGATGTCACAACTTTATATTTGTGTGATATAAGATTACGTATATCTTATATATGAGAATGTAAGCTATATATTCTTAATGTTTGGCATGGGTCAGTTTTATATTAGAGCCGGTTATATTTTAGTACACTGACAAGGTAATCTTATACAGAGAATATTTAACTGCTGGGATCGATTACAGAAAAATTATTTACATGACGGTAGGCATGCGGTTCTTTTCACGAACGAGAGTATGTGAGTGAGTGAAAAAACAACAACACGCCAACCATCGGGTAAAATAATAGTTGTTCATGATTTATTGGTAATATTTGCCTATATTTGTATTGGTTTTTGATGCTGCATATGGAGGAGCACGTGACATATGGAGGAGCACGAGATTAAAAATGTTAGGGGTAAAAGACTGGCCAAAATGTTGGGGGTAAAATACTGGCCATAAGATCGTGTTGTTGTATTGAACTTGCTGTATTGAAATTGGCGCTGTGTCATAGGTCCATATATTAGGTAACTATTACAGCTACAACTTCGAAACTTTATACAGTTATTCAACATCATAACACGACCCATATCAGGTATATATTTCATAACTCTGTGCTGCTTTCTGCAAAAGTTATGCCCCTTTTTGAACTTAGTATATTGGTTAAGTTTTCCGTTAAGATCCACTTTTTAGCCAGTATGTTTTTGGAAAAAAATACGACTTATTGTCATCCCTTGATCGGCCTCTGTGCATTTGGTTAAGTTTTATGTAAAGGTGCACTTCTTTCAGTAACTATAACAGGTACAGCTCTGAAACTTTGCTTGAGAATGCTATTTCCTGGCGCAGGCCATGCAATACTGGTTTCCACCCAGGAAAATCTCATGATCAGCCCTACGTGGCACACACCTATGACAAAAATCAGTGTCAAACATTCAGAAATCAGTGTCAAACTGTATGATATCTTACCACTACAAACCACTTCTTCCAAATACATGTCCATCTACCTCAGCCACTTGACATAGTACACATTCCACTGATCATATCAACTTCTTTTTTTATATTGTTTTTACTTAATTCAAACTACCTCAACGTTCTAAAAATCTTCATAACATTCTAGAAATATCATCAGCAATTAATGCAAACACAAATATGTTTTGATATCTTAAGTATGTGCCTTTGTTCTCAAGTTACTATTGCTTACTGTTGCCATATAACTTTTTATACTTTTTTAAATAGTTCTACATTTTTGTTATATAATAAAGATTGGCAAATAAATACACATGTTTGTTTCCTCCATTTGAAAACATTCTGCGCCGCTCTGATGCTTTGCATCAGTTTCTTCTTGTTAGGTTAATGGTAGTGTAGTGCAAACTGGCTCAGTGCTACAATGACCAAACTGGCTCAGTGCTACAATGACCAAACTGGCTCAGTGCTACAATGACCAAACTGGCTCAGTGCTACAATGACCAAACTGGCTCAGTGCTACAATGACCAAACTGGCTCAGTGCTACAATTACCAAATACTTTTCAATAGTACACTTTAGCCCTATAAAAGTAGATATAATCAAAGTACTGAAAGTACTGAGAAGGCAAGGTTGATAGGAAAGACCGTATGCATATTTGTACGATTGCTGGACACTACAATTTCCATAAATTTGACATAGTTTTAACCAACTTGGCGATCTTGAGTGACCTACAAAAATCTTAGAGGGTCGATCCATTCCAAATATATTGATCAATTGTCGTTAAACTGTTTCAAATCTAGACTAGAATATTATTTTATGAAATTGCTGATGGATAGACAGATTTGTGTTTTATGGCCAAACTGTCACTCAAGATGACCTCCATGTCGAAAATTATGTCATTTACAGAGTGGTGTGTGTTAATTAGTCTTCCGGAAACAAGATGGACAAGAGTGCATATATCACTCTACTGGCTTGAACAGCCTAAGGCCTACTGGATTTTTTTTTAAAAAAAATCAAAGGCTATAACTCTGATGTGTCTAGTCTGATGCAACTGGTTTTGAACTTGTCCAAGTTCAGTGGCGTAACCTAGAAAACGACTTCTGCTGCAGGGACAAATAACTTAACAAGAGGCACTACCCGTTGATTCACACACACTGAAAAGAAACCTTACTGTAGTATAATAACTTACAAATTTATAGGTAGAAAAAAGATTTAAATTGACTATAAGTAAATACACGGGTAAAAGTGGCCATAATTTTGATAAAAAAAACACAAAACAACAAGAAACAGAACAGAACCTAGCTGGACGAAGTAGGTTAAAATGCCGCAGCCATGTGCAGTTTCATGATTTACTCGATTTCGAAATACATGTTTACAAAGAAAACATTAAATCTTTTTGTAAGTACAGTGCCCGAATTCACCAAACATTACTGAGAAAAGACTATATAATATATTTTTAAAAATGGACATAAAAACATTTTTAAAAATATGCATGCAAATAAAAATAAACATCCTAACGAAATGCAACTGGTTTAAACATTGTCATTATGAATGAACGCTCAGATAATCTGGAGCTTGACACTTGTTATGAATGAATACTGATACTCTGGAGCTTGACACATGTTATGATTGAAAACTGAGATAATCTGGAGCTTGGCACATGTTACGAATAAAAACTCAGATAATTCAGTGAATGAATAGATTTTGATCAGAACCTTATCAAACACGGGCTTTCCAAAATGGCCACATCGCTGACCGTTGTGACGTCATGACGTTGTTAAAACTGTCAGTGTTGACAACTTAACAAATGCGATCAGTGAAAAAACGGTTGTTAATAACATTGTGACGTCATTGAGGTCATGACGTAGAGACACGTGTTAATCTATGAAAGTTTTGATCAAATCCGTTCTTAAATACAGAAGATAACGATAACAAGACTTTTATATATACTATATTCCAACAGAATAACAATCCAGTGGCGTCCAAACATGTTTCTTTATTTCATTGTATCATCAATAATAATTCACTGACATCGTCAATCATTAAAAGCCTTTCGAAATAGTTGTTGTTATACACAATTATACCTAATATTAAAGCAATATTCATGTTGTTTTCACGTTTTATGCAGGAGATATAATGATAACAATATTTCTATATATACTATATTCCAACAGAATAACAATCCAGTGGTGTCTAAACATGTTTCTTTATTTCATCTTATTATATCTCAATAATAATAATTCACTGACATCGTAAATCACTAAAACCCTTTTGAAATAGTTGTTGCTATATACATAATACATATATTGAAACAACTCTTCCCCAGGAAATCTGGTTAAATTTGGGTTGACTGAATCGGCTCTTTGCGCGAATCCATAGTCGATCTCAAGCGAAGGTTCGCGTGACGTCACATCGTGTTTCTCCCTTGATGAGAAAAACCTTGCAAAAACCGTTTGAAAAAAATAATCGCCCATACTCATACATAATGAGATTTTCGTAGAGTTTCTCGACCTGTTTATTTGCACTATAGTTGTTTTCAGCATCCAATACGTTCGTCTAGCATAGATCAGCATACATGTACGACTTAAAGCCTCGATTTATGAGAAAATATAGGTTATCCGCCAGATGGCGATAAGGAGGCGCCAAAAGCAATGGCTATGAATGCAAGTTGAAAATCAACCTTGCATTGATTCAAAGATCGAACAGGAAATATAGCATTCAAAGACCACCGTCAACCAGAAACACGCATAGAAACACTTTTAAAGATGATTAAAAGGCAAGACAGGAGATCACAAACATAAAATGGTTGACAAAAGGGCTACCACTTTGGAACGGTCAATGGCAAAATGGGCCCCTGGGGGTTTAAACTAGGTTCTAGGGTACACCAAAACTCACTCTTATCCTAGTGTCATCCCAATAAAACAGGACAGTGTAAATACAAATATTCCCGTCAGGTTATATTCTCTAACAACCAACGCAGCATTAATAAGCAATATAAGTATAAGAGCAACAAGAGAACAAACTATTAAGGGTACAAGACAAGACAAGATTTAAGACCAGCATCAAACTCCCAGCAGCCTTTTTTGCCACTGACCGTTCCAAGGCGGTAGCCCTATTGTCAACCCTTTTGTGTTTGTGATGTCTTATTTGGCCTTTTATTCAACTTTAAATGTGTCTTTTGTTTCTATGTTGGTTTGTGGTTGACTGTCGTCCTTGAATGCTGCTTTTTCTGTTCGATTTTTATATCTATATCTACCGTCCTTTGAGTATTTAGGTAGACGTCATCATACGGTTCACAATCTGTCCGGTCAGAGGAAGGCATAGTGGCGAACTGTAAATCGGTCAAGCACTAAACATGCAGTACGTTGCAAAATGATAGGGTTATAACCTCTTTTGATAAAATGTTCAACAAGTTTAATAAATATTGTTTGACATGATTATCATCAAGGATCTAACGAAGTTTGTATTCACATTACCATAAAAATCGAAATTAATAACTAAGTTAACTTAGAAAGCTTTCCTGTAAAATCTTAATCAGTGGTTTGAAGTCACCACTTGTCTGTGATATTTGACTCTGGGTTGTGCTGATTTCATGTGCTCAATAAACACATCTAAGAAAGTATGCATTGAATTAAAATTTCAAGCATCTAAAGCGATTATAAATATATTTATTTACCTATTTGAACCAAAATATGTGTTACATTAATCTTAATAAAGTTGTAACGGTCAACCTTTTCAGACGAAGTTAAAACATGAAATTTCCAACATTTGTTATTATTCAGGTCAACTTTTCCTTTTGGCACTCGCAATTTTCTGAACAACATCCAATTGTTTATCTTTACAATTTAGACCCTAATTATTCTCCAAGAATAGTTCCTTCCACTTCAAAAATCCCTCGACGTTATCAGTTGATAGTGGACTTATTTGATGAATGCATTCACCTTGTGCGAGAATATCATGGGAATTTAATTAAAATGCAAAATGATAATATGGCGGATATAGTAAATAAAAGTTAATTCAAAACGTAAATGTTTTATTTTGTCACTACAATCGATAAATGTGCAGTTTTATCATTGCAGCTTGGTATAATAAACATTAATTAGTTTAAAATAGTTTAATAGTTAAACATATTTATTTTACATCGATTGCGAAACAAGTTCTTGCAACTTAGATTAATCACTCTCGATGGCTTCCTGGGTAGAACCAGTACTAAGCAATGTGGATTAATTATCTTGCTCAAGGATAAATAACGGCGGCGAGGATCGAACCCACCACCTCTCGATCTGGAGAACGGCGCTCTACCACTGGACCACGCACTCCACTCAACATTAATTGATCGACTGCATAAAAAGTTTTAGGGTCGGCCCTTTAAAAATAGGGTCGGTCGGGCCACCGGCAACATAGGTATTTTTATTTGGCGGGACTTAAAATCAAATATAGGGCCATATGGCAAGATTTGACGTCTAAGGGTGACCTTGACCTTGGAGCTACGGACCTGGATTTTGCACGTGAAAATCCCTCCATAAATGTCAGAGTTATTGACCGGACTCGAAATGAGTGACGGGCGGACGGTGCGATTGCTATATGCCTACCTTTCGGGGGCATAAAACACACAACAACTGTTCAAACAAAAAAATTGAATGTAGTTTTCATATCTTGACAATTGAGGTTACATTGCCTTTACTATTTACCACAATACATATATGTATGTCAAAAGGTAACGCAATGTTAAATGCGTGCACTGAAAACATCTATAGGTAATTAATTAGACAAGTTTCAATCTAAAATGTATAGTGGTTACCCTAGCAATCGTCAAAAACGCGCAAGACTTGCTTAATGCAATCTGACCTTCCCGTTCGCATCTGAAATGTTCACTCTGACTTCACCATATGCACTTGTAAAACACATCTGACATTCCGGTTCGCTATTTTTGTTTACCTTGTCGACTTTAAAATGCTACAACTCGGAAAGTTTTCATTATTTCAATAAGATACTTTGTACAGTTATACGGAAAGGATTGACGATCTTGAATCACAATTGCGAATATCAGTTCTTATTTGTGTTTATTCTGAACATTTCAATGTTTTTACAAATCTTTGGACATTTATACAGGGTGCTATATGCATTAACGTCGTTTTATTACTGGATTTTTGAAGTGAAAGTGCATAATCATTTTCCAAACAGCAAAATACGCAACGGAAAGCAAAAATACTAAACCCCACCATTCACTTCCAACAATTTCGCTAATCTGACTTCTCTGCAAACAACTGACTTCGCTGCAGCCGGTTGATCAGTGTGTTCACGTTTTGACAGTAAAGGAAACAAAGTTGGTAAAGGTGAAAAAGAAAGACCGTAAAAGTAAAACAACAACAACCTTTGTCATAAACGTCAAAAATCGTTGTAAATGTAACAATATGTGTCCTGTCCTGAAACATCAAAAGTCATTTCTCAACTATGGTGCAGAAATTTGAGGGCTTACTCAGTCAACGGAAATTGAAAGAATATAAGGGAAGTATATGGGAAGCTATATGGAACGCCATGACTGTCTTATGACAATTATATGCAGACGGTTTGACATTATATGGTGATGTTTCACTTATTTGTGTTGATGGTGATGTTACGGTGATGTATGGTGTGTTGAATTTAGTTGTACTGTGTGTTGTGTTATTTGTGATGGTGTTGAATTTAGTTGTACTGTGTTGTGTTATTTGTGATGGTGTTGAATTTAGTTGTACTGTGTGTTGTGTTATTTGTGATGGTGTTGAATTTAGTTGTACTGTGTGTTGTGTTATTTGTGATGGTGTTGAATTTAGTTGTACTGTGTTGTGTTATTTGTGATGGTGTTGAATTTAGTTGTACTGTGTGTTGTGTTATTTGTGATGGTGTTGAATTTAGTTGTACTGTGTGTTGTATTATTCGTGATGGCGTTATTTATTGTATTGAATACTATCTTATTGGTGTTGGGATGTTAGTTGTACCATGTGTAATAGAGATCTTAGTTGTACTGTTATCTTATTCGTGTTGATAGGCAGGGTCTTCCCCAGAAAAATATTCAGGCGCTGTATTTGCGAGGGGTTTGGTGCGAAAGTGAAGTGATGAGAGGGAGGTACCTCATCCCGTATCTATTATTTTTAATTTGCGTTCTTGGAAGTATAGGTGAACACTTTCTTAAACTCAATTATTATAAAACGGAAATATATGTTTTTATGGGTATTATTGTGTTCATTCCAATCCCTATACTAGTGACTTAGTATTTCAATGTTATAATATAATTTTAAACACAATGAAATTATATAATGAAGTTTTAAAAAAAAGTATCCATTTCAAAAGTAATTTATTTTTTCTGCTTGATACACAGCCTGCACACAATGCTAACAAATAATTAGTAAATCCTCCCGGAACTATTAAAAGCAATACACACATACTTGCATTTTATAATATTTAAAGTGTTTAAAGTCATTCATTTTAACGGCAAATAAATTAACACAATTTTATCAGTGAAAATATTTGTGTGTTAAATTGGTAGAGTGTAACAAAGACAATAAAGATGTTCAATGACGTCTGGTTATCTGCATTTAAAAAAAGTATTGTTATTAGGGATGTATTGTACTGTTTGTTGTGCTTTTTGGGATGTATTGTACAGTTGTTGTGCTATGTGGGATGTATTGTACTGTTTGTTGTGCTATGTGGGGTGTATTGTACTGTTTGTTGTGCTATGTGGGGTGTATTGTACTGTTTGTTGTGCTATGTGGAATGTAGTGTACTGTTCGTTGTGCTATGTGGGATGTATTGCACTGTGTGTTGTGCTATGTGGGATGTATTGCACTGTTTATTGTGCTATTTGGGATGTATTGTACTGTTTGTTGTGCTATGTAGGATGCATTGTACTGTTTATTGTGCTAAGTCGGATCGTTGTGCTATGTGGGATGTATTGTACTGTCTGTATTGCTATGTCGGATGTATTGTACTGTTTTCTGTGCTATGTGGAATGTATTGTACTGTTTGTTGTGCTATGTCGGATTGTTGTGCTATGTGGGATGTATTGTACTGTCTGTTGTGCTATGTCGGATGTATTGTACTGTTTTCTGTGCTATGTGGAATGTATTGTACTGTTTGTTGTGCTATGTGGTATGTATTGTACTGTTCGTTGTGCTATGTGGGATGTATTGTACTGTTTGTTGTGCTATGTGGGATGTATTGTACTGTTCGTTGTGCTATGTGGAATGTATTGTACTGTTTGTTGTGCTATGTCGGATTGTTGTGCTATGTGGGATGTATTGTACTGTCTGTTGTTCTATGTCGGATGTATTGTACTGTTTTCTGTGCTATGTGGAATGTATTGTACTGTTTGTTGTGCTATGTGGAATTATTGTACTGTTCGTTGTGCTATGTGGGATGTATTGTACTGTTTGTTGTGCTATTCGGGATGTATTGCACTGTTTGTTGTGCTATATGGGATGTATTGTACTGTTTGTTGTGCTATATGGGATGTATTGTACTGTTTGTTGTGCTATTCGGGATGTATTGCACTGTTTGTTGTGCTATGTGGGATGTATTGTACTGTATGTTGTGCTATATGGGATGTATTGTACTGTTTGTTGTGCTATATGGGATGTATTGTACTGTTTGTTGTGCTATATGGGATGTATTGTACTGTATGTTGTGCTATATTGGATGTATTGTACTGTATGTTGTGCTATGTCGGATGTATTGTACTGTTTTCTGTGCTATGTGGAATTATTGTACTGTTCGTTGTGCTATGTGGGATGTATTGTACTGTTTGTTGTGCTATTCGGGATGTATTGCACTGTTTGTTGTGCTATATGGGATGTATTGTACTGTTTGTTGTGCTATTCGGGATGTATTGCACTGTTTGTTGTGCTATGTGGGATGTATTGTACTGTATGTTGTGCTATATGGGATGTATTGTACTGTTTGTTGTGCTATATGGGATGTATTGTACTGTTTGTTGTGCTATATGGGATGTATTGTACTGTATGTTGTGCTATATGGGATGTATTGTACTGTTTGTTGTGCTATATGGGATGCATTGTACTGTTTGTTGTGCTATATGGGATGTATTGTACTGTTCGTTGTGCTATGTCGAATGTATTGTACTGTTTGTTGTGCTATTCGGGATGTATTGCACTGTTTGTTGTGCTATGTGGGATGTATTGTACTGTTCGTTGTGCTATGTAGGATGTATTGTACTGTTTGTTGTGCTATTTGGGATGTATTGTACTGTTTGTTGTGCTATGTGGAATGTATTGTACTGTTCGTTGTGCTATGTGGAATGTATTGTTCTGTTTGTTGTGCTATGTGGGATGTATTGTACTGTTTGTTGTGCTATGTTGAATGTTTTGCACTGTGTGTTGTGCTATGTCGAATGTTTTGCACTATTTGTTGTGCTATTTGGGATGTATTGTATTGTTTGTTGTGCTATTTGGGATGTATTGTACTGTTTGTTGTGCTATGTGGGATGTATTGTATTGTGTGTTGTGCTATGTCGAATGTATTGCATTGTTTGTTGTTCTATTTGGGATGTATTGTACTGTTTGTTGTGCTATTTGGGATGTATTGTACTGTTTGTTGTGCTATGTGGAATGTATTGTACTGTGTGTTGTGCTATGTCGAATGTATTTTACTGTTTGTTGTGCTATGTCGAATGTATTGCACTGTTTGTTGTGCTATGTCGAATGTATTGTACTGTTTGTTGTGCTATGTTGGATGTATTGTACTGTCTGTTGTGCTATATGGGATGTATTGTACTGTTTGTTGTGCTATTCGGGATGTATTGCACTGTTTGTTGTGCTATGTGGGATGTATTGTACTGTTTGCTGTGCTATGTAGGATGTATTGCACTGTTTGTTGTGCTATGTGGGATGTATTGCACTGTTTGTTGTGCTATGTCGAATGTATTGTACTGTTTGTTGTGCTATTCGGGATGTATTGCACTGTTTGTTGTGCTATGTGGGATGTATTGTACCGTTTGTTGTGCTATTTGTGATGTATTGTACTGTTTGTTGTGCTATTTGGCATGGTGGTGTATTTATTTGTACTTTAAGTTATCTTGCTTTTCAACCGGATAAATGTATACTTTTTATATTAATGCTACTAAAAACTTTAAAATAAAAGCTAGACATATTGCAAAACTAAATTGGATGAAAACCTTGCAGACACCATATCCACACTGGCCTTAACGATAATGTTTACCAACAAGGAAATGTTTCAATGGATCCTATTGTTGCTATATTTCTTATTCGAAAGCTTATAGTTCTCATGGTCGTAGACGCATTGATAACATCAAACGTACATCGCGTGTACCTATGTCAGTCGCTGAACTACATACTATATTTAAACAGTATGTGGATAGCATTCCTCTATGCTTTTACGTCTCATCTCTTTATCCATTTCTTTACTTAAGTTGATCGACGAGGAAGCAGACAAAATGTTCATTCGCACAGATCCTTTGTACAACACTGCTTCCATAATTCAAAACTACACACAAAATGTTCTCCGATCCCATATTGACAAGGAGTCTGATCACTTCAAACGTTATATTGATAGGTATTGATATTGTTCGGAGCTACTCATGTCGTTGATGCTATTCCTAAATACTTAAACAAATCAGAAAGTCCTATACTTTGTTATAAGTAAAAAAACAATTAGAAATATTATTTTCAACTACAACAAAATAGTTTCTAACAGTAACATAGAAAATAACACTCCTAAGAAATGTGAGGATAAAACAACAAAATGTTGCTATACTCCGAAAGGTCATGTCATCACCAGTTATTTTGATATTTTAGATAAATGTATTCGGCATTTGTTTTCTAAAGGTCCGAAATATAGATTACCTACAATTATTGATTTTATTTCATGTCGTGCTCAGATCGTCCAATCAATTGGAGATTTTTGTATACAATGGTGCCGTAGCGAACATGTGAACCCGAACTCCCTTTCTACTTGGAAAAAGTGAATTCTTTAAATTATAGATACCCGTATTAACTTGTATAACTTGCTAAACCCACTTTACATCCTCCGAGAACTAGTTTTCGTTTCGTAATTTAAAATCTGGAATTTGAGAATTTCATAATACATTTGTTTTAGTTGATAAAGTATCTAATAATGTAATTATTGTTTGACGCCTACATTAAGTCAGTGTTTTATCTCTGAAACTCGGGAGTAGTAATTCGTATACTCCAGTTCAATCTACTGAGGATGGTGTTGTTTCCAAGCATATCACTCGGTGCACTATTACTCAAGGCTGGGGTAGACGAAAAGCAAAACAAACAAAGCCCGTTTTATTTCTTATGCTACAGCCCGCACCACTACAAACATCTCCAGACGTTTAACTTCTTGTCTTACTGCCGTTAAAGATCACGTTAAAAATATCGTGCCAAAGCTTATACAAACTCTGGAAATAATTTATTTTGGTCAATTAAAAATTCAGGAGACGTTCTTCATAAAAGGTGCAACAAACGTCAAGTTTCATCTGTAAGTACTTAAGACTTTTCAACAATATATACAACCTTAACACATCACACTTATCAAAAACAAACGTATTACTGCAATTCAAAAAACTTTCGCTGGAGAAAAAACTACATTTTGGGCCTATTACAATATTACAGAGTTTTCTTCCTTATTAGGTAGGGACCCTAGCCTGAAAAAAACGAAAACGTTTACCCGGAAAGATATACTCCTGATTGTTTAACTATTAACAGATTGGGGTCTTGTACATATGAAACCACTGTATGGACTTCTGGCATACTTTGCATTTCGTAACAGCATCGGATTTCTACGGTAACCCATTCGTACCAAGCCATTATATGAAAATCGCTGAACAAACAGTTAAAGGAAAATAAAGACATTTGCACACGTCCTTTAAGGCAAATACAGTTCCAGTATTTGAAACCTACATGTGTATATGAAATATCAAACTACAGAATCAAGACCTGATTACGTTACACTTCACTTATTTTAACAAGAGTTATGGACCTTTTATGAATTTTGTTCTGTCCTGTGCTAGGGATAATACGAATTTCTTGTGTTCACAATAACTGCAGTAAACGGTTTCCGATTTCCACTAAATGTTGTTGGGTGTTAGGCCTTATACCTAAAAGGCCTTTGACAAGTTCAATACGGAGTAAAACTGACACTTGCTTTAAAGAGTTATTACCCTTGGTTATTGAAAGAATAGGCACATTTTAGCTTGAGTACACACATTACTTTAGTAAACGGATTCAGATCTTCACATTATTTAGTATGAGGTTTTATACGAATATGAACTTTGACAAAATGACAATGAGCAGAATTGACACCTGTCTTACTGAGTTATTGCCCTTGATTATTGCCAAAATGCAAATTTCAGCTTTTGTACACAATACATTAAATAAATTGGTTTCGATTTTCACAAAGTTTAGCGTGTAAATTATGTATCAAACGGATTTCAGACAGGTTAGACAAGTATCAAAAAGGATAATGATAATGGACAAGTTATTGCTCTAAATTGACGAAAAATTCGATCGTCTGATTGTTTCCTACTCTCCTTTGAAATATCATCAATTACTGTGTAATCTTACTTATTGCTATTGAATTGACAAAAAAAAAAAAAAAACATTTTTGAATTGGCTATCAATACGGCCTATTTTGTAAAGGGATATAGCCTGGCTGGTCGCATTTTATTGGAATGAAACTAGGATAAGAGGTTTGGTGCACTCTAGAAGCTGGTTTAACCCCAGCGGCCTTTATGTCACTGACAATTCCAAGGAGGTACCCATATTGTCACTGACCAATCCAAGGAGGTACCCACATTTCCAACCGTTTGAGTTTGCCGTTTCGCATACTGTACTCTGTTCTATCCTTTTGTTTCAAATACGTGTGTTTGGTTGACTGACTGTGTCCTGTGAATGTTATATTTCCTTCCCGACTTTTATACCATAATTTGTTTCTGACTCAAAATAGGATATGGATCACATTTAGTGATACTTATAGTTTTAAACTGTAAACATGACTCTATTACACTATTTAATATAGTGGGTCTCATGGATCAAGGCGACACAATCCGTAGGAAAGTATTCAAGTTCATGATGTGTTTGAGAAACGTTAACAACCTTCTTAACCAAAAGTTGCCTGTTCAATCAATGAGAACTTAGAATTGAAACTCAAGGTCACAGAAAAACCAATGTTGGTTGGACAGTTAATGATCATATGTAACAAAAGTGCAAATTTCAAATAAATCATTTAGATAGTATTCAAGATGTTTTGGAGAAACTCTGTCAGACGTCATACCCAAACACTGACGTCGCTCAATCGCCCCAACGAAACTAGTCAATAAAAAACCCGTTATTTTTCTGATAAATACAATCATCTGACTGTGAGAAAATATTGAACCAATTTGGAAATTTGCAATTTGACAAGACAGTAATTGCCAGTCCCTTCATTCACCCATCTGCCCGCCCTGCAGTAACTACTATTCTATTTTCAAGGAAATTAAAGGTCCATAACTGTATTAAGAAATCTAAAAGCTACCATCGAACGGATTCTAAATATCCGCCAGTATGTTAATGTTATTAAGACTTCACACTGAACGATATAGTTTAAACCCTACACATGTAAAGATAGTTGTTGCAATAATCATATTTTCTAAGTAAATTAAGGGCCATACCTCTATTCCAAAATGGCAAAACAATTTGATGTATCATAAACATTATTAACATTTACTGGTATCCTATTTGTATATAAAATTTCCACCCAAAATGTTGTTTAATTTTCAACAAAACTTGATTTGTCAACATAAACTCAACACACAAATGTATTTTCGTAGATAATCAGGGGCTATACTTCTATTTAGAAAAGGCAAAGGTCCACATTGATCGTAAGGAAGTGATGTCTGTTTGATAGAAGGCTTCATAGCAAGTTTAGTTAAAATCCAAAATAAGATAAAGAAGTTATCAAAACCTTGCACCTAAGCTTTACCCGAAATGTGCATTTTTGTTAAGTAACTCAGGGGTCATAACTCTATTCTGAAAAGGAGAAAATCGGCCTTGCTCGTAAGAAGGTGGCATCTTAACGATATAACGCCTCACAGTAAATTTGGTATTAACCGAAGACAATTTACAGAAGTTATTAACAACGTGCATGAAAGCTTTAGCCAAAAGGTGGATGCCCGTCCCTCCATCCACCCATCTGCCCGCCATCTTCAATCCTTAAACCGCTTTTATTTAAAAAAAAAAAAATCTGTATAAACAGAATATAATCAGGCTTGCTTATGTCTTATTTATGTACAAAACAAAATAATATAGCTAAAATATAAACTTGTACAACTTTTTTCTTTGAATATCAATATTTTCTTATCACTTACGGACTTCCGTAGAAAATGCGTTGGTGTTACGAAATGCAAAGAATACCATTAATCCATACAGTGGTTTCATACATGTATATAGTACAGTTTCTGCTATTGATATGCAAAAAATCACGAGTATATCTTTCCGGGTAAACCAAAAGTGTTTTTTTGCACGATACGAGAAGTTGGGTCCCTGCCTATTACGGCAGTTGAGACAATTACATTATATGGACATGCCAAGAATTTTGTGAAGCACTCATTTTGCTATTAGATAATATTTTCGTCAGGTATGGAACTACCGTTTACAGACAAATTGTTGTTATCCTTATGGCAACGAACTGTGCACCCCTTGTTGCAGATGTGTTTTTATATTGCTATGAAAGAGATTTCAGGCTGAGTCTTTCACCAGATACCCAGGCATATTTAATTGAAGCCTTTAATGACACCTATCGATATATGGATGACATATTGAACATTGACATTTTTTCTTTTGTACTATCTATCCTTAAAAGGACAAACGGCAATCTTGATTTTTTAAAAACTCACGGAGTCCCGTTAGTTTTTCTCTTAACTTTAATTTGTTCAATCATTAATATTAATTGTTAGAATAGTTCAAAGCAAATTGTTTTTACTTATTATTGACTTTTGATAATAGTGCACCTATAATATATTTTACAAATGTGTAAAATAATGAAGGGAGTAGAATTCTCATTTTTGTTCAATTTAATTATATGCAAGCAGTTTTAAAGTCAAAATGATACAGGCTTAATAAATCGCTGTACTAATTGTAATGCCTGATATCGTGTATATATAAATACCAATAAAACAATAGCCTAGAAAGCCACAAAGAAGGTACTCATTGACTTGGCAGAAGCCAGAGCAACAAGAGAATAAACCATTGATGGCACGACAAGACAAGACTGCAGACAAACATCAAACGTCACCGTCCTTTAGGTAGACGTCATCATAGGGTACACAGCCTGTCCGGTCTTCGCACGATTAAAGAGGAAAGCATAGTGGCGAACTGTAAATGGGTCCAAGTTTATCAAAAGAAATTATGACCCTATCATTTAACAACGCATTTCATGTTTAGTGCTTGACCCATTTACAGTTCGTCACTATTCTTTCCTCTTTGATTCTTTGATTGTGCGATGGCCAGACAGATTGTGTTGCCTGTGATGACGGCAACCTAATCATCAAAGAACGGTAGCGTTTGGTGGTTGTCGTAAATTTTGTATTTTCGAACCTTTTTGTTTGTTGTCTTTGTCTGCTCTGGCTTTTGCCAAGTCACTGAGTACTTCCTTTTTGTTTTTTAATGCTTTTGTTTCTTATTTTCATATATACAAGATCATTTATGTGTTATATTGCCTATGTATGCTGCCTTGTTTGTTAGAGAATATAACCCGAAAGAGATATCTTTATTTATACTATTCCGTTTTATTGGGATGACAGTATGGTAAAGGTGATGTTTGGTGTACCCTAGAATCTGGTTTAGACCCCACAACGGCCTATTTTATTTGCCACTGACCGTTCCAAGGCGCTAGCCCTATTGTCAAACATTTTTATGTTTGTGATGTCATATCTTGCTTTTTATTGATCATTGCAATTATTGTTTGTTTCTCTGCGTGTTTTGTGGTTTACTGTGGTCCGTAAATGCTACATCTCCTGTTCAACTTTAATATCTACTTTTAGTCTTGGTGGGATGCTAGTTGTATCGTGGCTTACTAGGTTTACCACCACCAATTACATGTAAACCTTAGAGGTGTAGTCGAATGTAGTTCCTATAATAAAAAGTAATCCCTCCTTTTTCGATGGAAATGGGCATTATAAGTAGGGGAAAACTGCCCATTTCTATTCGATTTTGTGGTTATATGTATAAAAAGCGTATTAATAGGTTTTACTGGATCACTGATGAACATTTTCGAAATTTCGACTCTATGCTTACACTTTGTGAGCAATGAAAACAGTCGATCAATAAAAACAGCTGTACCCTTGACCTGTTTAGTAAACAAACAAGAACTTTCTTACATGTCTTGTGACCCCACGTTTTCTGGTGATTTTTCAAGTGGAAAAATAGTTTTCTATATGAACATTACACTGCTGCATTATCCATACTTGAGTTGAATTTGCAGCAAATCATTAATATGTGACACTTTAACATTGGTGTCTATGGGGAAAATAATTGGTGCTTTCATACCTACTACCGATATCAAAAGTATTCTCCCTTGCAGAAGCGGTGTACAGTTATCTCCCTTAGCTACTGGGTAGTTCCGGTTTAGCAATCAACACGTGCATTATCTATTACACGTTGTGTTAGTTGAACTGAGTGTTATCTTATTTGTGTTGGTGGGTAGGTTATTATTTGAGATGGTGGTGACGTTAGTGCTATTGTGTGTTATCTTAGGTTATTATTTGAGATGATTGTGGTTTGACTGTTTGTTAATTCATTTGTGTTGATGGTGATGTAAATTGTACTGTGTTGTTTATCATTTGAGATGGTTGTAATGTTAGTGTTTCAGTGTTTCTGTATATTAATTTATTTGTGTTGACGGTGATTCTAGTTGTACTGTGTGGTGTATCATTTGAGATGGTGGTAATGTTAGTGTTTCTGTATGTTAATTTATTTGTGTTGATGATAATGTAAACTGTACTGTGTTGGGTTATTTGTGAGATTTAGTTGATTGATACTTTTATTTCAAATTTCTTATGCTGTTGTACTGTGTGCTGTTTTATTTGTAATGGTGGTGAATTTAGTTGTACTGTGTGCTACTTTTTGTGATGGTGGTGAATTTAGTTGTACTGTGTGCTATTTTATTTGTGATGGTGGTGAATTTAGTTGTACTATGTGCTATTTTATTTGTGATGGTGGTGAATTTAGTTGTACTGTGTGCTATTTTATTTGTGATGGCGGTGAATTTAGTTGTACTGTGTGCTATTTTATGTATGTTGGTGGTGGTGTTTCTTGTACTGTGTGTTAGTTGTTTTGGTAATGAGGTTAGTTGTACTGTGTGTATGTTAGTAGTACTGTGCGTTGTCGTATTTATGATGATATTAGTCGAACTGTATGTTATCTTATTCATGGTGGTAAAGTATTGTATGCTATTTTATTTGTATTGATGGTGATGTTAGTTACATGCTTTTGTCATGACGAACGCGAACAATATTAAATATAAGAATATTGAAATATAAGATCAGAACTATTTCAGACTGACGGAGTTTAAAAAACACACGCACAAGTTTGACACTTCGGTGGCGACAATTTAACGTGATTTATTATCAATGCTCAAATCACACACTAATGTCATTTATGGATCAGAACATAGATACATTTCAGTGTCAGATGTGGAGAGCAACTCTTAAATAACGATTACTCTGAGAAAAAAATGTGCGAAAGAGCATCTGTTTTATAACTTTTCCAGTATCATTTGCTAACGACAATCGCAGAATACAAATTCTGAGGAGCTGTTTGGAATTTCACTCCCTGAAAATCGCGCTTAATGTTGTAGAAAATGTAGGAACAGGAATCCTAAATGAGATCGAAAATGACATATTCATCAAACAGCGGAGTAACGTCAGCGCCGAGTCTGCAGATGTCGTTAAAACCGACAATCTCTTGTAAAACGGTGGTGAAAAGGGTAATTACCTGTTGAAATTCACATTTGTTATGATACATAACTTCCCTGGCTAGGTGCTAGATGATCAAAAGAAACAATGACGAAATAGGGATATATAATAGCCCTGAAGCAGGCTGGATTGTAACGACACAGAAACGGGTCATTATTTATCATTTATCATTAAGGGTACCCCTTGAATAATACAGCAGGCACGAGTAAATGTATTTTAGGTAAAACTGTACCAAATAGAATATATGTCTGTATTGAAATTGATTGGTTTCATTAAGAGTAAGAGAGATCAATTAAGACATGATATGCCCAGGAATATGACACAAATATACAGCCATAAGGTTTACTAAATAATAATAATAATAAAGACTTTATTTAACGAGAGAACTCATTTGAAACTAGTCAATCTACCATGAGGCCCTCAACAATAAAATATATACAATATTTACAAGTAAAAATGCATTTAAAGTGGTATATTCATCAAATGGAAATATGTTTAAATAGAACTGCTAGACTTAGTCATTTACCAATATATCGGATGGTGAATCCACTGTAAATACAGTGTTTTGAATTGATTTACAGATTGGGCATTTTGTATATGGTGAGTTAGTGAAATATATGAAATAAATGTACTAAAATACAGCACCAATGCAAAGGTAGTGTAATATCAAACAGAAAAAAAAATCATTGGAAATCATTCATTATCTTAAAATGTGTAAAGGAAAAAACACGAAAAGTCCATTAAATCTCACGAATACTTCAAGTGTTGTTTAATTAATGTATCTACTTGTATTCAATAAAGGAACGATTCGTGGTCTCGTCGACAAAATGTGACTGTTTGTGTATGTCCATTATTTAAAATGCAGAATCAGAGAATGGGACACAATTGTATCCGCTCTGATAGACAATTCAAGTTTGGGTTTCCTCCCTTCAGTAGACAATCGGATAATTTGGCTGAGGCGCGCTAACCACATCAATACATTCTTACACTGATCGTAACTGTACAAAAAATGTGTGCAAACTAATTGTCTTAGCCTATTAATTAATAACATAATGATATATACGTCAAAAGCCAGAGCGATATTACCCCATCCCACGCTATATGCAGTAAACCCACAACCGCACAGATGCAGTTTAGTCATTTATAGTGAATGCATCTCAACATATTTACACATTTTAATTAGTGTGTATAACTTACGCATTATCAAACGTTCGTCTGCATATTTGCATAGGACCACAGTACGTTAATTTTAACGCCCACAACCCCCACCTCCACAACCACTCGATACAACCGGGGGAAAAAAAGTATGACTGTTTTTTGGAAACAGTCATATTCCCTCAAACGTGTCTATTCTGCTATATATAATCAGGTGGAACCAAATGCGTTATGAAATCAATCTGTTGTCCGTATGTTGAAGCGTTGCAGGATTTTCGTTTTTAGCAAGATTTTGGTTTTTAGGCAATGTTTCATCTAATCCCAACAAACAATTTACAGAATGCTTATTCCACCACAAAAATAAAATAAAATAAAAAAATCGACCGTCATATATAACCTTACATGTGTTGAAAATGACGTAAAACACCATACAAACAAAACAGAATGCGTATAATAGTAATAATATCTTGGAAAAGTGCATTGTTGACGGTATTGAAGAGAGTGATATGCCCTTGAATTGGCTTTTTTTTTTTTTACATAATTTGAATTACGTGGTCACGCCTTAATTTCATTAAGCTATGGGTTATTTAGACTATAAAAACCGTTTAAAAATATATTTTACTGAACAAATGCAATAACCTGTTTACAATTACCTATTAAATGTTTTAATTTTACAATAAGAAAACTTTTTAAGCCGAAATTAAAGTTTTATTTCACAACCTAGCCAACCCCGTTTTCTCTTTTTGGAGAAGGGGTTGGATGGGGTATGAAAGTTAATACTCGGACCACATAATGGGCCTTCTTATCGAAATAGCACCATTTTAGATTTAACCAATCTTAACAAAACTTAGTAAGATTATTCATATGGTATCAAAATGGTTATGATGCCGTTATTCATGGCTGATTTATGGCCTTTGAATTGATGAAATTTTCAATATTTGGTTATGTACACTGGAAATCTGGGGTCGTGGGTTCAAATTCCAATGGAGGCATTTTTTTATTATGAATAAGATTATTTTTTTTAACTTTTTTTATTGGTTAATTTAATAAATATTTGTGTTTGCTTATTTTATTGATTTTTTTTAATTGGGAGCCTGGGGATTTGAGTTCAAACCTTGGTCATTTTTACCAACTTTTTCAAAATATGTATTTCTATAAAAGCTCGGAAAAGTTTAAAACCATCATATTAGACATCACATCTCGGTTCCCTTCATCCCCACCCCCGACATCGTAAGAGCCGTTTTAACCAGTAGGGTGTCCATGGGTCTTTTTGGGCCCCTGTTTATTAATATTATGATCTCTTAAAATTGTTGTAGCCATGTCAATGGTTGACATGTAATTGTGAAATTAATTTAAAATAATTTACAATTCATCAAGTTAGAATATTTGATATTTAATGTGATACATCGTATGTAACATGTATATGGTGTGTGTGTCTTTTAAGGTTACGAACAGACGTTCGAACTGAACACCAAAACACAACAACTGTTATGTTGTTCCAAGCAAGTACGGACTGAACTCAAAAACACAACCACCACTTTGTTGTTCCACGCCAGTACGGACTGAACACTAAAACACAACCACCACAGTATAGCTCAACATCCACAAAAACTGCACGCTCATCGTGGTCTTAATTCTTCTTAAAATGCTCTTCTCATGAATAATAAGTGACACAAGGCGTAAAACTAAATTTAATAATTGTCATCACCCAGTTAGACAACATGGCATAATATTAACCACTTCCAAATAAAAGAATCCGCAGACATCTTCCGTTTGTTTTGATAAAGAGGTCAGGGGAATTAACTCTTCCGCCGTCCTGCCCAAACGAGTGTTAACGCATGCATTTTAGCGCGCTGGCATTTCCTGGGAGTATTCGCTTCACAAATTATAAATGTTTTTGTTACATTCCCGATTCAACATCAGAAATTATTAATCATCGCTGAATTACAAGTGACACTTTGAATACAACTTTCTCCTAAACTTTTGAATTAATACAAAACCCACAAGTAGCGACCGTTTACCCAAAGTCCCATTGCGAATTCATAGATTGTTACTTTATGAATAATTACGTCTTAGTCTAGCTGTTCAATGGGGGTCAACAATGCCATATATTGTAATTTGAAATATTTTGAAGAAAAGAAGTTTAAATAGTATTCTTTATGACAACTGATGGTTACATGTTTAAAACATAATTCTAGTTTATTCCACTGTTATTTGATTATATTTTTTTTCTTCTTTTTTTTTTTTAATTTATTTATTTATTTATTTATTTATTTATTATTTATGTATTTATGTTTTTATTTATTTATTTATTTATTTATTTATAATTTGATTTATTATTTATTTATTTAGTTATTTATTTATTTATTTATTTGACAATAAATTAAAAATATCTGTTTTTTCTGTTTTAGTAACCATGATGGATAAGCCAAAAAGGTCGTATAGAGACACATTCTATCAAGCCTACCCAAGCGACCATCTCTAAAAGACCAAATGCTTTAAGAGACCATACTTGTACAAGAACAACTGTGTTAAGAGACCATATTTTCCCTTAAGTGGTCCCTTAAAGCGACAAACAGCGCAATCTTGATTTTTTGAAACCTCGCGGCGTCTCGTTAGTTTTTCAAATAGAATCAGTGATGTAAATTCCTTGCATAATATATACTGTTCGGACGCAATACTTCTCAGAATGTTTTATCTTGTCCCATATATATATATTTTTTCATTATTTTTTAACCTTTCCAAACTGTGCGTTTTTATTCATTTGACATTTTACCCCTATCAATTGTTTATATGGGGTTTAACGCCATTTTCAGCACGTTTCAGGCTCATGGGATTCGATCCTGTAGCACTGAGAGGTGAGAAGGTTTCAAAGGAATAATTATTATTGTAAATGCTACAGTCGAACCTGTATTAAAGGGACACATGGCAATATTGAAGTATTTTATGAAGCTTTAAATTTAGCATTTGGATTTTTTTTAAATCCTTTATTTGATTTTAAACCTGCTTGCATACATTTTAGATAAAATGTTAATTTCCATTTGTTTTCCTTTATATTCTACCATAGGCTATACTGAATATAGAATTGGTGCATTATAATTAAATCAATAAAAATTAAAGCATTATGCAAACACAAGTTGCTTTATATTGTACTTATAATTAATAATAATGATTGAACAAGTGCAAGTTATGGCAACACTATGCATACATCGAGCAAATTTAAATCACGAAACGTTGTGATTCAGGCATGTGATTCACATTAAAAGGACATACGGCAAGCTCGATTTTTCAAAAACTCACGGCGTCCCGTTAGTTTTTCTCGTAACTTGCATTTGTTCAATCATTAATATTAATTGTTAGAATAGTGCAAAGCAAATCGTTACACATGTTATTAACTTATTATAATATTGCACCAATAATATATTTTAAAAATATGTAAAATTAATGAAGAAAATTGAAATCTCAAAGTTTATTTAATTATATGCAAGCAGTCTTAAAGTAAAAATGATGCAGCATAACTAAAGCGAGGAACAACTTTTAATGTTTGAATAAAACTCAAGATTGCCATGTGTCCCTTTAATATTTGTATGTATATATATATTCATTTTTTCTCACCGTGATGTATGGATGACTCCCATCCACAGTTACAACAAAAGACCCACGGCAGGCCAAGGCTTCTGGGTGAGTAGCGCGTAATTGACTATTTTAAATTGTATCAATGCATGTGATCACCTGTCTGTTAAAATGAGCATCCCCCCAGCAGACGACATTCATGGAACACCTTTCTGGTTAAATCGATCCGATTCAAGCTGTTTCGTACAAATACCCACGTTGCCCCACCACTGGACGATTTGTCGCCTGATACTTTTGAAGATGTATCTAATTCAATGTTCCCTAACTTCAGTATTAAGTACAGTACAGTTACGAACATGAAACATGAAAACGTCAACACCCTTTCCTTCCTTTGTCGATGATCATGAATTATGTAAAGCGGGATTTTTTTATTGAAGATGTTAATATATTATCCATCAGGATGCAATATAGGGTTTAATTTCAAGATCAACCGATTTACTTTACATCCCTGGTATAGTTACATTATTAACCCTACTCTGATGCATATTAGTTATCGTCGTCTAAGGCTGTAACATAACGACTGAAATCTTAACTACATTTTCTTAAAATTAAATTAGTCATAGCGTTTAAAGAGGGTACATCGGGCATTTTGTGGGTCTATGGGTCTGACTTTAACAGACAAATAATGATATTTTCTATATCTCGGTTATAATCATGATGAACGAACTAACAACGACACCTTATTTACAAGGAAATTCATTTTGTACAGTAGCATGTGCTATCTTTGGTTACGCACCACAGTTAATATACCAGAGTTAATTTAAACACTTTACTCCCGATTCCATACAAAATACATGGTGAATTCTACCTGAACAACACGGCGCTTACATCATATTTTGATTGATGCGAAATTTGTATCATGAACTGGAACATTTTATAAATTTAAGATAGCCTCTTTAATATACTTATATTGAATTAGAAAAAAAACGTGAACATTTTCAATTTGAAGCGACACAGTATGGAATAAAACCAAAAAATAAATTTAAAACGCCGCATTACGCGGTCCGAGTATTAATTTTCATACCCCATTCAACCCCTTCTCCAAGAAGCGAAAATAGGGTTGGCTGGTGTACGAAATGAAACCTTAATTTCGGCTGGGGTATGAAATAAAACCTTAATTTCGGCTTAAAAAGTTTGCATATTATAAAATTAAAACATTTAATAGGTAATTTTAAACAGTTTTTTTCAGTAAACCAATTTTTTAAACGTGTTTTATTGTCGAAATACCTGCTAATATAAGCTTTCCCAATGTAATTAAGGCGGGAACACGTAATGGGCATGTGATGGTATGTCTTATGAAATAAAATATCAGTGTTAGTTAGCCTTTTGCGTGTCAGTCATGTCGGGTGCCACACAAGACTCTGATGACCCAGCGTTTTCTATCCCTGTCGTCTGTCACCGGACGAAACATGTATCCGGTTAATAACAAATTCAAATAGGAAAATTAAAATTCTGTCAGACGTGGGTGTAAGGAGGGTCAATCGTCTCGATAAAACCGCGGCTTTTATGGCGAATAATGTATATCTTGGACATCTTTTCAGATAATCTGATGAAATGAGAAATTCAATTATAGATTATCATGGCATGCTTTCCCTAAAGCGACGTGAAATTATAAGATGATTGCCAGATTAACCATAGTTGCCATCGACAAAAGCATATTTCATGCCTATTGTCGCCCAACGAAATTTGACAAATATTTGTTTAGTTTGAAAACACAGGAACGTGGACATGCGTGATTTAGACATTAGTGAGTGAGGTGAAGAAAGGAAATATTTATTTTACAAACGTTTATGAACAGGGAATGAACAGCGAATGAATAAAATTGTTTAATATTACCACTTCGAAATGATATTCAGTTATGATGGTTTATTTCTTGAGATATGCTCCTTCAAATGTTATTGAGCTATGTTGTTATGGTTATTGAGCTATTTTGTTATGATTATTGAGCTATGTTGTTATGATTATTGAGTTATGTTGTTATGGTTATTGAGCTATGTTGTTATTATTATTGAGCTATGTTGTTATGATTATTGAGTTATGTTGTTATGATTATTGAGTTATGATGTTATGATTATTGAGCTATGTTGTTATGGTTATTGAGTTATGATGTTATGGTTATTGAGTTATGTTGTTATGATTATTGAGTTATGCAGTTAAAGTTATTGAAATACGCTATTATAGGTATTTGATTATATTGTTATAGTAATTAAACCATACTGTTATAGTCATTTAGTTGTGCTGTTATAGTTATTTAAGTATACTCTATTAATTGTACTGTTATAGTAATTTAATTGTACTATTATAGTTATTTTATTGTACTGTTGTAGTTATGTAATTATACTAAAAGTTATTTGATTTATACATTTATATTTATTTAATCATACAGTCATATTTATTTAATTATACTATTATAGTTATTTAATTGTACTATTATAGTTATTTAATTGTACTGTTGTAGTTATGTAATTACACTAACAGTTATTTAATTTATACATTTATAGTTATTTAATCATACAGTCATTTTTATTTAATTATACTGTTATAGTTATTTAATTACATAGTTATAGCTATTAAGTAATACTGTTACAATGATTTATGCTATTATATTTACTGAGATATGCTAATGTAATAATTCAGTTATACTGTTATAGTTATTTAATTATGATGTTATAGTTATTAAACTATGTTGTTATACTTGTGCTGTTTAGTTTTAGAGTTATGTTGTTATAGTTATTGAGTTGTGTTGTTACGGTGAGTAATTTGTTAAACTTATGCTATTGTACTTAGTCATGCTTTTTTTGTTGTTTCTTTTAAAATGTTTTAGTTATGTTGTTACTTATTGAGATATGCTGTAATATGTATTACGTTATGTTCGATGGCACATGCTAAATTCATGTTTTGTATAAGCGAATACCCTGCTGTGATATGCCAGTGGAATGCCCATGTTGTAATTTATGTGTTATGCCAGCGATGGCCCATGCTGTAAATCATATGTGTTATGACAACGATGGCCCATGCTGTAAATCATATGTGTTGTGCCAGCGATGGCCCATACTGTAAATCATATGTGTTATGCCAGTGATGGCCCAGGTAGGGATTTAAATGTGTTTTGCCAGTGATGGCCCATGTTGTGATTCAATTTGTATGTCAGTGAAGGCCCATCCTGTGATTCATATGTGATATGCCATTGATGGTTCCCTCTGTGGTTCAAATTTGTTGTTCCAGTGGTGGCCCACGCTGTAATTCAGATGCATTATGTCAGACAAGGCCTATGCTGTAATTCAAATGTGTTATGCCTGTGATGGCCCATGTTGTGATTCATATTTGTTATGTCAGTGAAAGTCAATTCTGTGATTTAAATGTGTTTGCCATTGATGGCCCATATTGTGGTTCAAATGTTTTATATGCCAGTGATGGCCCATGTTGTGATTCAAATGTGTTATGCCAGTGAAGGCCAATGCTGTGATTTAAATGTGTTTCCCATTGATGGCCTATATTGTGGTTCAAATGTGTTATGTCACTGAAGGTCAATGCTGTGATTCAAATTTGTTTTGCCAGCAATGGCCCATGTTATGATTCAAATGTTTATGCCAGAGATGCCAGAGATGCTAGAGATGACCCATGATGTATTCTAACCGTGTTAGTACAGCGATGACCCATTGTATAATTCACATTTGTGTGCCAACGCCGGCTTTTGATTTGAAATATTCTCCGAATAACTTCAGTTATTGTTTCTGAAACAGTAGTTAAAGTATAGACCATAATTCTTATGATTCAGAGCATCTAATTTCATTCTGCAATTTTAACATTAAATCTTCTGATAATACTTTGAAACCATCGACACGCGTCTGTCAACTTTGACAACGAGATGACACTCGAAGTGTTTCAGATGCTTGCTTGTTATTCCAAAGTGAAATATCTAATCGAAATAATTGGAAACGGATAAAAGAAAAACATGTCCTTTCTATTCATTGCTGTGAATAAATTGTAATTTGTCGCGAAGCAAGTCTTTTTGTTTATTTTGAAACTGAATCGCACACTTTTGAAAATTGATTTCGAAATAATTATTAGAGGCAAAATCATTTGGGTGTATTTATTTACAGCATCGTTTTTGCCGTATAAATGAATTTTAGTTCTATTCTTGCTGATTTATTCCAATTGAGATTGTATCTTGTTACTTTTTGTTTATATAACGTTAAGGAAGTCGATTATTTTCTAGTCCATTTCTGTGCTATAAATTATACAACCCTAAGCTTTACGTTTAATATTCGTTTCACCACTTTTACATAGTTACTATAAAAAGAATTGCCAAGTCTGCTTTCAATAGTTCGACTTCTCAAAATGTTTCTGCTCACAATGTTTTGCCTGCTCACAATGTTTCTGCTCATATTATTTCGTCTTCTCATAAAACACATATTTCGTCTGATAACAACGTTTCTGCTCACAATTTTTCGTCTGCTCACAATTTGTCTATTCACAATTTTTCAGCTTACAATATTTCGTCTGCTCACAATGTTTCTGCTCAAACTGTTTCTACTCACAGTGTTTCGTCTGCTCACAATGTTTCTGCTAGCAATGTTTCGTCTGCTCACATTGTTTCTACTCACACTGTTTCGTCTGCTCACAATGTTTCATCTACTCATAATGTTTCGTCTGCCCACAATGTTTCTTCTGTTTACAATATTGCTACTCACAATGTTTCGTCTGCTCACAATGTTTCTGCTCACACTGTTTCTACTCACAATGTTTCGTCTGCTCACAATGTTTCTGCTAGCAATGTTTCGACTGCTCACATTGTTTCTACTCACACTGTTTCGTCTGCTCACAATGGTTTTGCTCACAATGTTTCATCTACTCACAATTTTTCGTCTGCTCACAATGTTTATTCTGTTTACAATATAGCTACTCACAATGTTTCGTCTGTTCACAATGTTTCTGCTCACACTATTTCTACTCACAATGTTTCGTCTGCTCACATTGTTTCTGCTCACAACGTTTCTGCTCACACTGTTTCTACTCACAATGCTTCGTCCGTTCACAATGTTTCTGCTCACAATGTTTCATCTACTCATAATGTTTCGTCTGCTCACAATGCTGAGTCTGCTCACAATGTTGCTATTACAATGTTTCGTCTGCTCACAATGTTCCTACTCACAATGTTTCGTCTGCTCACAATGTTTCGTCTGCTCACAATGTTTCACCTGTTCACAATGTTGCTACTCATAATGATTCGTCTGTTCACAATGTTTCGTCTGCTCACAATGTTTCGTCTGTTCACAGTGTTTCGTCTGCTCACAATGTTTCGTCTGTTCACAATGTTGCTACTCACAATGTTTCGTCTGCTTACAATGTTTCGTCTGCTCACAATGTTTCGTCTGTTCACAATGTTGCTACTCACAATGTTTCGTCTGTTCACAATGTTGCGTCTGCTCGCATTGTTTCGTCTGTTCACAATATTTCTGCTCACAATGTTTCATCTGCTCACAATGTTTTGTCTACTCACAATGTTTCATCTACTCACAATGTTTCGTCTGTTCACAATGTTTCTACTCAGAATCTGCTCACAATGTTTCGTCTGTTCACAATGTAGCTACTCACAATGTTTCGTCTGTTCACAATGTTGCGTCTGCTCACAATGTTTCGTCTGTTCACAATATTTCTGCCCACAATGTTTCATCTACTCACAATGTTTCGTCTGTTCACAATGTTGTTACTCACAATGTTTCGTCTGTTCACAATGTTGCTACTCACAATGTTTCATCTACTCACAATGTTGCGTCTGTTCACAATGTTGCGTCTGTTTACAATGTTTCTACTCACAGTGTTTCGTCTTCTCACAATGTTTCATCTACTCACAATGTTTCGTCTGTTCACAATGTTTCTACTCACAATGTTTCATCTGCTCACAATGTTTCGTCTGTTCACAATGTTTCTACTCAGAATGTTTCGTCTGTTTATAATGTTTCTACTCACAATGTTTCATCTGCTCACAATGTTTCGTCTGTTCACAATGTTTCTATTCACAATGTTTCGTCTGTTTACAATGTTGCTACTCACAATGTTTCATCTGCTCACAATGTTTCGTCAGTTCACAATGTTTCGCCTGTTCACAATGTTTCTACTCACAATGTTTCATCTACTCACAATGTTTCGTCTGTTTATAATGTTGCTACTCACAATGTTTCGACTGCAAACAAGGTTTCTTTTCAAGATGTTTCTGTTCACAGTGTTTATGTTAATAATGTTTCTGTTCACAATCTCTCGTCTGCTCAAAAGGTTCTTACTCGCAGTGTTCCTTTCTGCTCACAATATCTCGTCTCCTTGCAATGTCTCCGCTCACAATTCGAAGAGCACATGTTGGTTTGCCTATAGCATTCTTCCGTACAAAACATGCAGTTCATTGCATAGAAAGGAAGTGCTGATTTTTATAATGAGTTGAGGAATATGTAAACACCATTAATTTGCTTGTATCACATGTTGCACTCTTTGCTCGATTACCTTTTTACTAATACTGAAGAATCTAGCGATCGCACTTGTTTCAAGCTGTACTTCTGAAAGCCCATTTTGCTTAAGATTTTCAAATTGCATGTTTTCTTTCGAATCAATTCAAAGAAAGAGGTGTGGTCTGAGAAAGTCGGATACGTACTATGGTCTGAGAAGGTCGCATACATATGGTGTGATCTAGGACGGTCGTATATGTCTTGTGGTTTGAGAAGGTCTTATACGTACTGTGATAGGAGAAAATACTGAAAAGGTCTTGTGGTCTAAGAAGGTCGTATACGAGTACGTGTTGTAATCTGAGAAGGTCGTTTACGTCTTGCGGTCCGAGAAGGTCGTATACGGACTGTGGTCAGAGAATTTCGTATACTTGTTGTGATCTGAGAAGGTCATATACGGACTGTGGTCAGAGAAGGTCGTATACGGACTATGGTCTGAAAAGGTCGTATACGGACTATGGTCCGAGAAGATCGTATACATATTATCGTATGAGAAGGTCGTATACGTGTTATGATCTGAGAAGGTCGTTTACTTGTTGTGATCTGAGAAGGTCGTATACGGACTATGGTCCGAGAAGGTCGTAAACGGACTATGGTCCGAGAAGGTCGTATACGTGTTGTGATCTGAGAAGGTCGTATACGGACTGTGGTCCGAGAAGGTCGTATACGTGCTGTGATCTGAGAAGGTCGTATACTTGTTGTGATCTGAGAAGGTCGTATACGGACTATGGTCCGAGAAGGTCGTAAACGGACTATGGTCCGAGAAGGTCGTATACGTGTTGTGATCTGAGAAGGTCGTATACGGATTGTGGTCCGAGAAGGTCGTATACGTGTTGTGATCTGAGAAGGTCGCATACGGACTGTGGTCCGAGAAGGTCGTATACGGACTGTGGTCCGAGAAGGTCGTTTACGTCTTGCGGTCCGAGAAGGTCGTATACGGACTGTGGTCAGAGAATTTCGTATACTTGTTGTGATCTGAGAAGGTCATATACGGACTGTGGTCAGAGAAGGTCGTATACGGACTATGGTCTGAAAAGGTCGTATACGGACTATGGTCCGAGAAGATCGTATACATATTATCGTATGAGAAGGTCGTATACGTGTTATGATCTGAGAAGGTCGTTTACTTGTTGTGATCTGAGAAGGTCGTATACGGACTATGGTCCGAGAAGGTCGTAAACGGACTATGGTCCGAGAAGGTCGTATACGTGTTGTGATCTGAGAAGGTCGTATACGGACTGTGGTCCGAGAAGGTCGTATACGTGCTGTGATCTGAGAAGGTCGTATACTTGTTGTGATCTGAGAAGGTCGTATACGGACTATGGTCCGAGAAGGTCGTAAACGGACTATGGTCCGAGAAGGTCGTATACGTGTTGTGATCTGAGAAGGTCGTATACGGATTGTGGTCCGAGAAGGTCGTATACGTGTTGTGATCTGAGAAGGTCGCATACGGACTGTGGTCCGAGAAGGTCGTATACGGACTGTGGTCCGAGAAGGTCGTATACGTGTTGTGATCTGAGAAGGTCGTATACGGACTGTGGTCCGAAAAGGTCGTATACGTGTTGTGATCTGAGAAGGTCGTATACGGACTGTGGTCCGAGAAGGTCGAATACGTGTTGTGATCTGAGAAGGTCGTATACGGACTGTGGTCAGAGAAGTTCGTATACGGACTGTGGTCCGAAAAGGTCGAATACGTGTTGTGATCTGAGAAGGTCGTATATGGACTGTGGTCAGAGAAGGTCGTATACGTGTTGCGGTCCGATAAAAAGGTCGTATACGGACTGTGGTCCGAGAAGGTCGTAACCGTGTTGTACTCTGAGAAGGTCGTATACTTGTTGTGATCTGAGAAGGTCATATACATACTGTGATCTGAGAAGGTCGTATACGTGTTGTGATTAGAGAAGGTCGTATACGGACTGTGGTCAGAGATGGTCGTATACGTGTTGTGATCTGAGAAGGTCGTATACGGACTGTGATCAGAGAAGGTCGTATACGGACTGTGGTCCGAGAAAGTCGAATACGTGTTGTGATCTGAGAAGGTCGTACGTATATGGACTGTGGTCAGAGAAGGTCGTATACGTGTTGCGGTCCGAGAAGGTCGTATACGGACTGTGGTCCGAGAAGGTCGTATACTTGTTGTGATCTGAGAAGGTCGTATACATACTGTGATCTGAGAAGGTCGTATACTTGTGATCTGAGTAGGTCGTATACGTGTTGTGATCTGAGAAGGTCGTATACGGACTGTGGTCAGAGAAGGTCGTATACATACTGTGAACTCGGAAAATAATATGCTTCTTTAGTGATATACGTCGGGTGGCCTGACAAGTTTGAGAGATTTTTTCAAGTTTCGTTGAAGACAACTGCCATATATTCATTGTTTAAAACAGTGATTTAAGAAAAATTATTACGTCTCTGTTTAAAACGAGCGAAATTATCGGATGTATAAGAACGCAAACATTTTGAAAATATTCTATTAAATATGCGACCAATCACATAAACCGCACTCAAAGACAGAAAAACAAAAAACAATAGAAAGTGTGATGTATAAATATATTTTAAATTTGAAAAATAAACAAAATGTCTATATCATAGAACAAATTGGCACACTTATGTTTTGTAATGGTTCCTCCTTATACAATCGTCTGATTATTCGAACCCAGGTCATAATGAAAACATAAACAGTGGAAGCAACTTGTACAATAACACTTGAAGAAATTAAACAAGTTTATAATGAGGCAATTCCTAAAATAAATAAATAAGTTATTTTAGGATTTATTCAAAATGGTGCCGCCTTGTAAACAACAGACGTAAACATATTTTCAATCATCGTCAATATATTCCAAGATGTGTACGGGTATATATATATAAGCCAACCACAGGTTCTAGTCTCAATAATTATGTCTGTTGTGCTGATGAGATGGTGACAGCAACACAGGGAGTCATACATGAACATAAACTATCATAAACTGTTATAAGCTATCATAAATGAACATAAACTATCATAAACTATCACAAACTATCATAAACTACACATTATAAACTTACATTTCTGATAAAAATCAAATCACGTGGCATCCATCTCTATGGTCCAAAATAAGTCGTTGGATGTGGAGAAATGCAACACTTTGAAAGATATGTTTAGTGGACCAAGTAGTTTGTAGGTATATCTTGTGGTATCGGTAGCTTGTAGGAATTAATATCTTTTGGTCTACTTAATTTTAATATCATGTGATCTAGGTAGTATGTAAGTTATTTAACGTGGTAGGTTGTCTTCTATTTTGTCATTGAATGTGGTGGGTTGTCAGCTGTTTCGTCATTTTGTGTGGTGGGTTGTCAGCTGTTTCGTCATTTTGTGTCGTGGGTTGTCTGCTGTTAAATTATTTAGCGTGGTAGTTCGTCTTCTGTTTTGTCAATGAGTGCCTTAAATTGGCAGCTGTTTAGTCACTGAGTGTGATATGTTGTCAGCCTTTCATCATTGAGTGTGATATGTTGTCAGCCTTTCATCATTGAGTGTGATATGTTGTCAGCCTTTCATCAATGAGTGTGATAAGTTGTCAGCCTTTCATCATTGAGTATGACATGTTGTCAGCCTTTCATCGTTGAGTGTGATATGTTGTCAGCCTTTCATCATTGAGTGTGATATGTTGTCAGCCTTTCATCATTGAGTTCTGTAGGTTGTCTTCTGTTTTGTCATTGTAGTCTAGGTATTTTGTAAGATTATCTTGTGGACTAGGTATTTTGTAAGACTATCTTGTGGCCTAGGTATTTTGCATGATTATCTTGTGGCCTAGGTATTTTGTAAGATTATCTTGTGGCCTAGGTATTTTGTAAGATTGCCTTACGGCCTAGATAATTTGAAAGATTACCTTGTGGCCTAGGTATTTTTTAAGATGATATTATGGCCTAAAGTATTTTGTAAGTGTTACCTGTATATATAAATGTATTATTGCATGTATCTCAAAGTGTACATGCATTGTTGCGTGTTTATTATTGATTTGGCCTTGAAGAAAGTTAAAAATAGTGTAGATGTAAACATGTTTACAGTGTATATGCAAATTAGTGATGCAAATTCATTTATGATGAAATCTGGACTATTTTTATTGGCCGGTTTTAGTGGGGAACCCTTCAGTAAGAGTATATAAACAAACTCTGGGAGTTCTATTTAGATCGATTTCAGTATGTTTCAATAAAGTGAATTTTGATTTGGATGCTTTTAGGAAATATAATTGTGAGAGGATTTAATACATATTGTGCTCATTCATAATAACAGTGAATTTGCATATTTGGACTGGACCGGAAATATTGGAAATTAATTTAGGCTGAAAGGACAATTACTGTTTTGGATTAAAGAAACACTTGCTAATCTGAATTAAAGGAGCTTTGGATAATTTTATTTGGACTTAATTAAAAAGTTGGATATTAATGAAAAACCGGATTTGTGTATTATGTAAAGGAATATTTTATGTAAATAAATTTGTTAATTCTTTTTTTGTGTGCTGGTTTTGCTTCCTTTCTTGTTACATTTTACTCGTAACAGTAAGATTATCTTGAGGCCTAGATAATTTTGAAGATTAACTTATGGCTTACGTATTTTTTAAGATTACCTTGTGGCCTAAGTATTTTATAAGAATATATTGTGGCCTAGGTAATTTGTAAGATTATCTTGCGTTCCAGGTAGGTTGTAAGCTTACCATGTGGCCTAGATAATTTGCCAGATCGAGGTAGGTTGTAAGAGTATCGTGTTCTCTATGTATTTTGTACGATTATCTTGTGGTCTAGATAGTTTGTAAGATTATCTTGCGTCCTATTATATACTACCAGCTGATTAACTACCGCATGCAATGACTAAACAGCTGATAAACTACCGCACTCAATGACTAAATAGTTGACAATCTACGAAACTCATTGAATAAACAGTTGACAATCTACCGCACTCAATGAATAAAAGTTGACAATCTACCGCACTCAAGGACTAAACAGCTGACAATCTACGGCACTCAATGACTAAAACAGCTGACAAACTACCGTACGCAATGACGAAACAATAGATAACCTACCGCACTCAATAATTTAACAGATGGCAATCTACCGCACTCAATGACAAAACAGTTTACAATCTACCGCACTCAATGACTAAACAGCTGACAATCCACGGTACTCATTGACTAAACAGTTGATCTGCGGCAATCAGTGACAAAACAATTGACAATCTACGGCACTCAGTGACTAAACTGCTGACAATCTACCGCACAAAATAGTTAAAGAGCTGACAATCTACGGCACTCAATGACTAAACAGCTGACAATCTACGGCACTCAGTGACTAAACAGCTGACAATCTACCGCAATCAGTGACTAAAAGCTGACAATATACGGCACTCAGTGACAAAACAGTTGAAAATCTACTGCACTCAATGACTAAAAGCTGACAATCTATCGCACTCAGTGACTAAACAGCTGATAATATACGGCACTCAGAGACAAAACAGTTGACAATCTACGGCACTCAGTGACAAAACACCTGACAATTATACGGCACTCAATGACTGAACAGCCGACAATCTACCGCATTCAACGACTAAACAGCTGACAATCTACGGCACTCAATAACACAAAACAGTTGACAATCTACCGCACTGAATAACTTAAAAGCTGACAAAATATCGCACTCAATGATTTAACAGTTGACAACCCACCACACTCAATGACGAAACAACTGACAATTCACCGCACTCAATGACGAAACAGCTGACAACCCACCTTAATTAATGACGAAACAGCTGATAACCTTACCTTAATCAATGACGAAACAGCTGATAACCCACCTTAATCAATGACGAAACAGCTGACAACCCACGAACCTCAATAACGAAACAGATGACAACCCACCAAACTCAGTGACGAAACAGCTAATAACACACCACACTCAATGAATAAACAGATGACAACCCACCACACTCAGCGACGAAACAGCTGACAACCCACCACACTCATTGACGAAATAGCTGACAACCCACCTTACTTAATGACGAAACAGCTGATAACCTTACCTTAATCAATGACGAAACAGCTGATAACCCACCTTAATCAATGACGAAACAGCTGACAACCCACGAACCTCAATAACGAAACAGATGACAACCCACCAAACTCAGTGACAAAACAGCTAATAACACACCACACTCAATGAAGAAACAGCTGACAACCCACCACACTCAATGACGAAACAGCTGACAACCCACCGCACTAAATAAAAAAAAGCTGACAATCTACCACACTCAATGACGAAGCAGCTGACAACCCACCACAATGACAAAATAGCTGACAACCCACCACACTCAATGACAAAACAGCTAACAACCCACCACAATGACGAAATAGCTGACAACCTACCACACTCAATGAGAAATAGCTGACAACCTACCACACTCAGTGACGAAACAGCTGTCAACCCACCGCATACAATGAAGAAAAACTGACAACCTACCACACTTAACGACGAAACAGCTGACAACCCACCACACTCAATGACAAAACAGCTGATAACCCATCACACTCAATGACTTAACAACCGACAACCAACCGCACTCAGTGACGAAACAACTGACAACCACCACGCTCAATGACGAAACAACCGGCAACCCACCACAATCAATGACGAAACAGCTGACAACCCACCCACTCAATGACGAAACAGCTGATAATCCACCTCTCAATGACGCAACAAATGACAACCCACCATAATCTACGAGAAAGAGCTGACAACCTACAACACTCAATGACGAAACAGTTGATAACCCACCACTCAGTGACGCAACAGATGACAACTCACCACACTCAATGACGCAACAAATGACAACCTATCACACTCAATGAGAAACAGCTGACATCCCACCACTCAAAGACGCAACAGTTGACAACCCACCATAATCAACGACGAAACAGCTGACAACCTACCACACTCAATGACGAAACAGCTGATGACAAGCTAACGTACTCAATGATGAAACACCTGACGACCTACCGCATTAAACTAGGATGTGAGATATTTAATATTTCAACGTAAACATACACGTCTGTATCAAGGAAACAAATAACATCTTGAGTACTGGGTTTATATTTGTCACCCCAAATCACGCACAGTGGATAAGAAATTAGAAAAAATAAAGTACGTACTTCTGCACCTGTTTAGGTCTACCATTTGTTTTTACTTGTCAAATCGTTAAGGTTCAAGGTTATAATATGTTTCCATCTATGGTGCAGATATGAAAGAAGTTGGCAATTCCAAAAGAAGAATGAATGAAGCATTACTACGAATAAAATCATCTAAATGTAACAGAAAATGAATGTGTAATTCATCCTGAGAAACACCAGCAGTGATTCTCCTGTATAATTAGAAATTCAGGGACGAATTTCAGTCTGGTGGGGGTGTATTTAACAGGGTACAGGTAAATGGTGAATAATCGATTTCTAACCTATGTCCTCGATAGCTCAGTGGTTAGAGCGCTGGTACGGTAAACCAGCGATCCTGGATTCGAGTCCCGATTTAGGAAAGATTTTTTCACCACCTTTGACAAAACAGTTGCTAATCTACGGCACTCAGTGACAAAACATCTGACAATTAAACAGCCGACAATCTACCGCATTCAATGACTAAACAGCTGACAATCTACGGCACTCAATGACTAAACAGCTGACAATCTACGGCACTCAATGACAAAACAGTTGAGACAATCTACCGCACTGAATAACTTAACAGCTGACAAAATATCGCACTCAATGATTTAACAGTTGACAACCCATCACACTCAATGACGAAACAACTGACAATTCACCGCACTCAATGACGAAACAGCTGACAACCCACCTTAATTAATGACGAAACAGCTAATAACCTTACCTTAATCAGTGACGAAACAGCTGATAACCTTACCTTAATCAGTGACGAAACAGCTGATAACCTTACCTTAATCAGTGACGAAACAGCTGATAACCCATTATTAGATGCTCAGAGCTGGACTCAAAAACATTCTGGCATATCGAAACCTGTACGGAGTCATGACCACGTCCCCATTCTTGTCACCTGTAACATAAGAAGAGTAAATATCTCCACATTATAAGAAATAAACTTAAACCCAATAACACCGATATTTTTTTTTTAAGAGCAAGAATGATCTTACCGTGGCATGCAGGAGAGATGACTGTTTAATGAGACAATGAGACAATCGATTTTATAAAAAAATAAAAAAATATTAACAACAATTGATTACGAACCATCAGACGATCTATATGCTAAATGGAATCTTAATTGGTCCTGTTGAATACTATTACCAGATTTAAAAAGAAAAAAATACCCAACCATTTTAACAATCAAGGCTAAAAACGCGGTAATTTAGAGAGAAAAAACATGTCTATCAAGTATGCGATCATTCATCTAATCAAATGAAAACCTACCGCGCTGTATGACGAAAAACAAGAAGAAATTGTGATATTTTATATTTTAAAGTAAACAAAAAAGTCTATATCATGGAAACAAATTGGCAAAGAAAGAAGAAAATTGCTGAAGTAATAAAAAATCTTTTATCTCCAGCAACTATCTGATGTCTACAGTGTACTTGAGATAGATATGAGCTCGGCCTCACCTGTGTAGGACTACCGAATGTTTGGTAACGAACTCTTCAAAGGGAGACCATACCTTGGTTAGAGTCTTACCTCAGTTTCTCTTGAATATTTTCGACGCTTGGTGTCTTAAGAAAAGGCAAGACTATCTAAACTATAGGTATAGCACACCCATTGCAACACAGGAAGTGTCGGCCTGGGGTGTCGCATAATGGCGTCAATAAATAATTCTCATTTCTTTTTGCAAAAAAAGGCATTTTCACTAATTTAAAGTGCTATTTTTGGTTTATATCACATTGTTGATCTATTTGTTACATTTTTCAAGCATTGTCATGTTAAAATTGTGAGTTTTTAATTTATTTTGCTTATATGGAAATGAGTGTATGAATACAATATTATGGCATCTCAGTGTTCATGTTTTTAAAGGGAGCATTCATTTATGAGACAAGTTCTTTCTTAGAAGATACATAACTCCCATTATTCTGTGGATTTTTTGGCAGCATATGTGTCATTTGTTATGAGAATGTATGTTATTTACTTTTAATTTGTATCTAGGTATGAATGACAACATGGCATTTAAATTTTAATTCACACACAACTCAATGCAACAATCAATGGACATGTTACACCTATACCCTGGCAGTGGCTTATCAGTTTTTACTATATGAATTTTTACCGTAGGGGTTTCAAGTATATACCAATTTTTAATTGATGCTATGTGCAAAATTAGAAAGTTTTATTTCCAGTCTCTCTCTCTCTCTCTCTCTCTCTCTCTCTCTCTCTCTCTCTCAACAACCAAGATGGTTACCACATCTTTATGTAGGCATATTGATGAATATAAAATCTCGTCCGAGTTCTTTTATTTCAGACTGACGCACGTATATTTTGTAAGTTCGGGTATGTCTAGAGGCAAATTTAGCGAATTATGAGTCACCTACCCGTGAACAAAGCCAAAACTAGAGCACAAGCATACCCACCTCATTGCACTTAATACACCAGCAACATTTCATTAAAAATCTCTCAAGGGAAAGTAAAATTATTGAGCGGGAACAAATTTTCTATCTATAGTGACCTTGACTTTTGTCCGAATGACCGGAATAACAAATCCAGGCTTTGTTTCCATAAGCCGCTCCTTTTATGAAGTTTCGTTAAAATCCTCCAAGAAAAGTAAAGTTAGTGAGCGGACACCAATTTCCTATATATAGTAACAGTGACCTTGAAAAAATAATCCATGCTTCATTTTTATAAACCGCACCTTGTGGTAAAAGTTTCGTCAACTGATGTTTTTGAGCGGAAACGACCTGGTCGGACGGAATGACGCCTATATAGTCTACGGTTAGTCCCCGGTAGTCACCAGGGGAATAATAGTTTGTAAGTAGTTATAAGTTCAAAGTATAAGTTATGTATGACCCGTGGTATAATTGGTGCGTAAGTTCATTATTGTCTCGTGGAAAAAATAGTTTGTGTTTATAAGTTTCAGAATGTCTAGTTGTATAATTAGTGACGAGTGGTGGGTAAATAAGTTCGTGTATGTCTCACAGTAGAATGATGTGTGTAAGCATATCGCATAAGGACGTAATTGGTTAGTTTTATTATAAGTTTATAAATAAATCTTATACATCTAAATTTGATTGTGTCTACTGGTATAATTAGTTTATCTAAGTATATCTTATTACCATTATTAGTAAAACAAAATAACTTACAAAATTACGTATTTTAACATTCGGTCCTAAGAACCCGATCAGTTGCCAAAAATATTTTAAACTATGCGATCATTCACCTAATCTCTGACAACCTACCGCGAATAATGGCGAACAACAACACGGAAGTGTAATATTTTATTTTTCAAAGTAAACACAAACGTCTTTATCATGGAAACAAATTGGCAAAGAATAAAGAAAATTTCCAAAGCATTAGAATACTCCTTTATCACCAACAAATTGCTGGTGCCGAGATAAACAAGTACATACTCCCGAATCTACATGTGTGTAGGACGCGACTACATTACTCTGTAGGTGTACCGGAAGTAAATAAAATACCATTGAACCCTAAATAAAATTTACCAAACTTTTTTTCAGTTTGTCATTTACCAAAATGAAGTTCAAACTAAGATTCACTTACATATTCTTAGTGGTATGGCCTTCCTCTCTATAAAACTGCTGAGAACAGTAGAGGTCATGTGGCATTTAAAAAAATAAAACTTTGACCTTTGTTGACACCGTGAGCAAACTGCATTCATTCGGCACTCTCACGTGTATTCTACTTCCACTTTCAAAACTATCAAGTTGATAAATAAAATCATCATACCGCCGTGCAAATGGTTTTTACTTCTCACAAACAAGTCAATAAAGCCAGAAAAGCAGACCCTTAATACTCAAAAATGCCTTTTATCACAAGAAAAAGTTATTATTGGAAACTATCAAAGTGATTTACTTCATGTATGCCTGTATAGCAAAGCATCTAGAATACGATTATTGAAGGTAATATTAATATTAATATTAAGGTATTAGTCTAGATCATCTGCGACGCTTGCTTATTTTTAAGATAAACGTCTAGAAGCTTTCGTCTAAAGCATTTTTGAAGCGACAGCCATTTTACCGAAATTCTGGTATCATTCCTGATCGGCCGACAAAGACACACCAGACAGAATGACAGAAAGACAGGACACTATTTCATTAATTAATAACTAAAACAAAAGAGGAAAGCTTGATTATTATATAGAAGAACTAAATGTTGATGGTCAAACTTACTATAATAAAAGAAATATAATTACGGACATGTAGTTCCGGTTTCTTATTTTTTCCTACACAAAAGGTCAATAAGATTGTATTTAAAATCAAGCGTCGAACATGATCAAGACTAATAAGTAATTAAAGAAAACTTTAGCTCTAAGCGAGACGTTTTGAAACCACGAGACCCTCGCAAAAGTTTCTAATTCCACAAAATACAAATACATGTTATTTATCCACGTCATATTGTAGCCACTTTTTGCAAGCTGTCGGGGACTGGGCTTTATTTTATGCTTGTTAAAGATTAGGAAACGAATACTTTACTATTTATATCATGGCAGAAACAGCCAAGGTATGCCGAAGTAATCTTGTTTGTTTGAAGCCTTCCCTAGCATGGAATCCCCCCTATTGATGTTGCGATAGTAAGAATCACGTGACGCATTGATAATCACGGGTATTAGTCAGCTCGTGTTACAAAAATAATGTTTTTGTTCAAATTACTTTGGAAAATAAATATTTGCACTAACCTAGTGATATGTTTGCACAATAAACATATATAAACTAATAAGTAACTCACTTAAGATATTGTATGGAACGATACTATGCAGCTATGCAGTAAATATTTTCATATATTTAATCAGCCTAGAAAATTTTCATTAGCGAAATATCTAACAGTCTGTAATTTTAAGGAGAATAGCATGAATGTTCGAAAAACATTTAATACATTAATTACCACATTACCACATTTTGCAGAGCCTTCGCCATCATGGCCATCAATCTTCCGAACCATAAGCATCAGAAACATAATCACACACATCCCCATCCTCCTCCTCCTCCTCCTCCTCCTCCTCCTCCTCCTCCTCCTCCTCCTCCTCCTCCTCCTCCTCCTCCTCCTCCTCCTCATCATCATCATCATCATCATCATCATCATCATCATCATCAATGATATTCAGACTACTGCGGTCAACAATTCCGGATATCCACAATAAATCATGACTACTGCGAGTCAATTATCCCGGATATTCACAATAAGTCATGACTACTGCGGTCAACAATCCCGGATATCCACAATAATTCATGACTACTGCGGTCAGCAATCCCGGATATTCATAATAAATCATGACTACTGCGGTCAACAATTTCGGATATTCACAATAAATCGTGACTACTGCGGTCAACAATCCCAAATATTCACAATAAATCATGACTACTGCGATCAGCAATCCAGGATATTCACCAGTAAATCATGACTACTGCGGTCAACAATCCCGGATATCCAAAATGAAATCAATGACTAATGCGGTCAACAATCTCAGATATCCACAATAAATCATGACTAATACGGTCAACAATCCGATATCCACAATAAATCATGACTACCACGGTCAATAATCCCGGATATTCACAATACATCATGACTATTGCAAATCAACAATCCCAGATATCCACAATAATTCATGACTATTTGCGATCAACAATCCCAGATATCCACAATAAAGCATGACTATTACGATCAACAACCCGGATATCCAAAATAAATCATGACTACCACGGTCAACAATCTCGGATATCCACACTAATAATGACTACTGCGGGTCAACAATTCCGGATATCCTCAATAAATCAAGACTACTGTCTTAACAAGCCAAGATATCCACAATAATTCATGAATATTGGAGTAAACAATCCCAGACACTCACAATTAGTCATGACTACTGCGGTCAACAATCCCGGATATCCACAATAAATCATGACTACTGCGGTCAATTATCCCGGATATTCGAAATAAATCATGACTACTGCGGTCATCAATCCCGGATATCCACAATAAATCATGACTACTGCGGTCAACAATCCCGGATATCCACAATAAATCATGACTACTGCTGTCAATTATCCCGGATATTCACAATAAATCATGAACTACTGCGGTCAACAATTCCGGGATATTCACAATAATTCATGACTACTGCGGTCAACAATCTCGGATATCCACAATAAATTACGACTACTTGCGGTCAATTATCCCGGATATTCACAATGAATCATGACTACTGCGGTCAACAATTCCGGATATTCACAATAATTCATGACTACTGCGGGTCAACAACCTCAGATATTCACAGTAAATCATGACTACTGCGATCAACAATCCAGGATATTCACAGTAAATCATGACTACTGCGGTCAACAATCCCTGATATCCAAAATAAATCATGACTACCACGGTCAACAATCTCGGATATCCACACTAATAATGACTACTGCGGTCAACAATCCCGGATATCCACAATAAATCAAGACTACTGTCTTAACAAGCCAAGATATCCACAATAATTCATGAATATTGGAGTAAACAATCCCGGACACTCACAATTAGTCATGACTACTGCGGTCAACAATCCCGGACATCCACAATAAATCATGACTACTGCGGTCAACAATCCCAGATATCCACAATAAATCATGACTACTGCGGTCAACAATCCCAGATATCCACAATAAATCATGACTACTGCGGTCAACAATCCCAGATATCCCCAATAAAGCATGAATACTGCGGTCAACAATCCCGGATATCCACAATAAATCATGACTACTGCGGTCAGTTATCCCGGATATTCACAAAAAATCATGACTATTGCGATCATCAATTCCGGATATTCACAATAATTCATTACTACTGCGGTCAACAATCCCAGATATCCACAATAAAGCATGACTACTGCGGTCAACAATCTCGGATATCCACAATAAATCATGACTACTGCGGGTCAATTATCCCGGATATTCACAATAAATCATGACTACTGCGGTCAACAATTCCGGATATTCACAATAATTCATGACTACTGCGGTCAACAATCTCGGATATCCACAATAAATTATGACTACTGCGGTCAATTATCCCGGATATTCACAATGAATCATGACTACTGCGGTCAACAATTCCGGATATTCACAATAATTCATGACTACTGCGGTCAACAACCTCAGATATTCACAGTAAATCATGACTACTGCGATCAACAATCCAGGATATTCACAGTAAATCATGACTACTGCGGTCAACAATCCCTGATATCCAAAATAAATCATGACTACCACGGTCAACAATCTCGGATATCCACACTAATAATGACTACTGCGGTCAACAATCCCGGATATCCACAATAAATCAAGACTACTGTCTTAACAAGCCAAGATATCCACAATAATTCATGAATATTGGAGTAAACAATCCCGGACACTCACAATTAGTCATGACTACTGCGGTCAACAATCCCGGACATCCACAATAAATCATGACTACTGCGGTCAACAATCCCAGATATCCACAATAAATCATGACTACTGCGGTCAACAATCCCAGATATCCACAATAAATCATGACTACTGCGGTCAACAATCCCAGATATCCCCAATAAAGCATGAATACTGCAATCAACAATCCCGGATATCCACAATAAATCATGACTACTGCGGTCAGTTATCCCGGATATTCACAAAAAATCATGACTATTGCGATCAACAATTCCGGATATTCACAATAATTCATTACTACTGCGGTCAACAATCCCAGATATTCACAATAAATCATGACTAATGCGGTCAACAATCCCGGATATCCACACTAAATCATGACTAATGCGGTCAACAATCCCGGATATCCACAATAAATCATGACTACTCCAGTCAACAATCCCGGATATTCACACTAAATCATGACTTTTGCGGTCAACAATCCCGGATATCCACAATAAATCATGACTACTGCAGTCAACAATCCCGGATATTCACATTAAATCATGACTTATGCGGTCAACAATCCCGGATATCCACACTAAATCATGACAAATGCGGTCAACACTCCCGGATATCCACAATAAATCATGATTTCTGCGGACACCCAAAATAAATTATGACTACTGCGGCCAACACCCATATATCTATAAAAAAAATTCAAGACTACTCCTGTCAACAAACCCAAATATCAACAATAAAGTATAACTACTGTGTTAAAAAAAAACAGACACCCACAATAAATTATAACTACTACGGTCAACAAACCCAGATACCCACAATGAATTATGACTTCTGTGTTCAACAAACCCAGATATCCACAATAAATTATGACTACTGCGTCAGCTGTACCAATATCACATAATACGATTTGTTAAAGCGACGTAAACACACTTTTAATTTCGTAGCATTTGTAACCACGGTACCCAGGGTATGTTTTATAGAACTCGTTACGACAATGTCAGTACGCATTATCTGCTGTAGGCACTAGCTAGTATTTCCATACAGGTTATTGAGATATTATTTGCTCGTAAGTTATGTTCCTGTTTACACTTCCGACTTCTACAAACAATCAGTGTTGACAATCATTTATGAATGTGTTTTCTCAGATAATAATCCATGTTTTCAGTCAACAAAGTTATATTATTTGTTTCTGGTGAGGTCCTATTTTGCACAACATTAGTTGTGCTACTTTGACAAGAAATGTCTTAAGGTATAATGGGGGTGTTTGTTAAGATACAAAATAGAACACTGAGTATGAATTAAGTTATTTAATTAATGCTAAATGGTGTAATATCAGGATGAAGATCTGTGAAAAATAACTGCTATTTGTCACTGTGAATTTTTATTGACAGAGCTACGTTTTTGAAAGTCAGTAACTGATTTTTAAAAATATAAAAAATAAAAAAACTGTTTATTTATTGTGGATAAATTTAACAGTTATCTGTTTTAGATATATGAATTCATATCATTTGATTAAAAATGACTTAAATAAGGAAATTGACATTTTAAAATATGTGGCGAGTTAAAAACAGTAATTTCACTGTTTTGTCGTGAATAATCTTGTTTATTTCACCGAAGAGTCACGGAGAAAACTATATTTTCACGAATCCCTTCAAAACAACAAATATTATCTTTTTTCTTAAATCTATAATATATTATTATATTTTATTGTATAAATCTACCCTTCCTACTGATTGGACTATGTTATTGCATTTTGGTTTATATTCCTTACAGCCAATAAATATATGACTGTAAAATACCGCAACCCCGGGCTGTTCGTTTTTGGTTGTGACGTGGGAAATGATTCTTTTAATTTGCATGTCTTCGTTGAGTTTGGCACCGTTTGTCCCATCACCATGACTTACAGTAAACAACACAATGCACGCACATTATGTATACATGTAAAGTATATACTAAACTAATATCGCGTTGTAGTCTTACTGGTGAAGATAAAACAACCGTCACTCAAAGCAGGAAAAAATAAGATGAAAACATCATCAACAAACACGAATAAGGAACCGAAGGGAGACTCAACTCTTCCCAATCCTTAGCCGGTGCCAATGTAGCTTTTACAAATGACAATAATCTATTCGAAGTCGACGATTTGTTGTCAGAAATAACATGCTTATTTCCTGAATATCAAAATTGTGTTTTCTTAGGACCTGACGGAGACGTGATTTCGTATTTGCTTCAGTAGTTTAAATACCAGCGCCATCGCAGGGAGACGGAATGACAAGTTTTCTGATAGTTTGGAGATTTGTTTTAATAACATCTCCGCTTCATATTTGAGTTTACTTTGAAAATACCATTAAATAGTTATTGTTTTGTTACTTGTGATGAAAGAGTCATACATAAACAATTGCGCGTGTATATGTTAAATAACAACAAACAATCGTAGGGGAAAGATGGAAATATTATATGCATGGAATGACGCTACAGAAGTGTGGAGCTGCCTTTGGGGAATAATAAGATGTGACGGTGCTTTTCGTCCGCACGACGCTTTTCGCGTGCGTCGATTTTTGTGGTTGACGGATGCAGTCGAAAAGAGTTCTATATAAAATAGTCCAATTTGTTTCCCTCTTAAAACTTTATTTGTAGTGCAGTTTCCTGCTATTTTTGGGCTGTGATTTTGATTCTGGACATGTCAGTGATATTTGAAAATGCAGCTCCTTCGTGTTTTTGACAGTTTTTTTTATATAAATTAGTAGACAGGGTATGCAAATGCAAGGGTTACAAATAACGTTGACCTTATTCCCGGTGTTCTTATACAGCTGAAGAAAGCTTTAGAAAATATTCATCCACACCCCTCCTCCCCACCCATGTGTTTGTGTGTGTGTGTGTGTTTGTGTGTGTGTATTTCTAAGATTTAAGTCCTTCCGTCTACGACAGGCGTCCTACCCGACGATTATAGGCACAATGGAGTCTGGACTTTTATCTGTCTGTTTTTGTGTGTGATATACTCAATGGTTTCTTTAGAGTGCCTTCTCACCACCCACCACCCCCTTCCCATTTCCTAATTGATGCTTAATAGCAGACATGTTCATTTGTATGATAAAATAAATTTCCCAGAATTCTAACCAGGTTTGAGATTTTAACAGGTTTTCAACATTTTCGCTTTACTATGGAAGTGGCATGGAGACTCATTTACGTTATTATAACCTTATATGTCTGATAAGAGTTATCCTGTGTAAAATCCACGTTGCTTGTGCAGCCGACATGTCGCCAGTTGTCAATCATTTATCCATTTCAGCCAATCAAACCAGAACGATACCTCCGACAAACAACAGCACGTGTATAAAGCACGTGCAACTATGTTATATAAACTATTGTCAATATACTCCGACATCAACAATAGGGCGGAGATATCTAGTCAATTTATAATACCTCGAACACGTAGTAACACATTTAGCCTAACCCGTTTTTGAATAGAAATTCTAAATAAAAAAAGAAATATTTCTTAAACCAATTCTGGATTTGATATTATTTATTCCTCAACAGATTTTCAATACTGATTCCTTGATGTATGATTATTTATAGGTAATATCTGAATTGTTTCAGATAATGGCGCAAACACTAAAATCAGCTGCTGAAACCCTCAACCTCATAGTTTGATTTATGTTATTTATTTTCAATTTAATTTATTTAAAACCTACGTTCATAATTAAATAAAATTTATTTTAACAACACGAATGTGAAAATCCTCTCATAGATTTGACCAGTAAAAGTATATACAAAAGTCGAACATGAAATGTAGTACCATTTTCAGAATACAGTCCACCAAAACACGCTGTCACAACAATCAACAAATACAAAGGGGGAAAATGTGGGGTGGGCGGTGGTGGTGGGGGTTGGCAGTTGGGAGAGCAAAATATGTAAACCCACAAACATGAAAGGATTAAAAACAGGGGTACCGCCTAAACAAGGTTCTAGGTTGCAAGTCTTAATATTGTGGAAATAAATATTTCTGGGTGCTTTAATATATATTTGTTCAACAGGTTAAAGAACTCTATTTTGACAACAGTATAAATGATGTGAAATAGTATTTTTCATGTGTAATTCTAAGATTTTTATATCCTTACTATTTTCTGAAAGTAATAAGTATTTTCTATGCTTTTAAATTATACTATTTAAATAACAAAATATATAATGCATAATCTCGCGTGGGGAATAAAGACAAGTTTGGAGAGTTGGTCAGCCACGATGACCACGTAATGGCCATCTCCGGACACGAATAGCCTGGGGAAAGTGTCACTTTAGTAATTGTATCGCCTCAGTGTCCACTTGGTGTAATAGCCATGGAATTCATAATTGAAATGTGTCAAAACCATTGTCCACTAACAAGATGTAACAAGCTTGATTAGCCATGGTCAGCAAGGGAACAATACGGACAAGATTACACTGTGGGACAAAATCATCATGACCAATGTCCAGTCCGCCCATACTGTTCTGAAATACAAATAGAAGTAAATTTCGCGGAAGAGGGAGATGAGTTTCTAGAGTGTAATTATGTCATACATGATGATGCAGCTGATATGAGAAAAGATGCTAACGGTTCGGTGGATAGGGTTTAGGGTTTCTGATTGTGGTAGTAATGTAAAACAACTGCTTCATCGGAATCATCGGGTACAATCGTTGCAGCTTTGAAGTAGAATGCCGCTCAGGTTCGGAGTTGATAGGGTGGGGGGGGGGGGGGGGGGAGGGGGCCGGGGGGGCTTCTTTCTTCTCTTGTTTGTGTTCGTTGCTTTTGAAGCCTCCCATCTTCAGTATGTGCAATCAGTACATTTGAAAACACAACGCTTGTTATTCTTCTAACAGCAAGTGATGTTAAAGATCCTCGTGCACAACATGTTTTGACTCCTCGTGCACAACATGTTTTGACTCCTCGTGCACAATATGTTTTGACTCCTCGTACACAATATGTTTTGACTCCTCGTGCACAATATGTTTTGACTCCTCGTGCACAATATGTTTTGACTCCTCGTGCACAATATGTTTTGACTCCTCGTGCACAATATGTTTTGACTCCTCGTGCACAATATGTTTTGACTGAAAGAAGTAGAAGAAATCTTATGCAACTGTTTAGCGCCATAGGTTAACCTTTGGGACAAAGAGACTTGTGTACTAACATAAAATATAACCTTGATTTAAACAAAAACCGAGCGGACTAAAAATAATCGAAAATCAAAATTGTTCCGTTTTTAAATGTAGAAGACATGTTTTAAATCTAGTTTTTAAATCTAGTTTTTAAATGTAGCAGTTTTAAATGTCGGTAAAGGCTGCATTGTCAATACAATAGCATTGATAGCAGGGACGTTACCAGGCGTAATGTAAGTCGTATAATGCTACCACACTATAAGATGTAACAAGTAGCGAACTTAGAAGTTAAAAGCTCGTAATGCTAGTTTTCGAATTGGATTGAATTGAATTGAAGACTTTATTTTAAAAGGGTAGCCCAGTTAGTAAAATTACTAATCTTCACTGAGGCCCTCTTTACAAATCAATAGTAAACAAAAAACATATATACAATTGAATTGAATTGGGTTTTTTAAGGCGTACCAACACATGAAAGGTTATATGGCGCCTAACAGGAATGAACATGCCAGGCTCATCCTCCATGTACATCGCGGTAAAATATGGAGAACGGGCCTAGAACCTTCTCACCCTGAACTGCAGAGTTGCTGCAAATTCTATTGTAGACACTCCATTTACGCTGGAGCCACGTTATAGTGTTTCTGCCACTGCTCGTGATATGAGCGAGATGGCACCTGAAACAATGCAGAGGTTATGATGCAGACCTTTAATGAGCATGAACAAAAAATGATAAAATGAAGATGAATTTGGGGGGAGGAGGTTCTACCCCTCTGCCTTCCTCTCCAACGGGATCTGCAGTGGTCCTATTCTTTGCCCCGTAACCACACGGGGCTTATATACAATTATATAGCAACACAACGATATTGACAATGGAAGCAAAAGTGTTCACAGAAAAGAAAAAAGAAAAAATGAAACCTTACGTTATGTAACTCAAACATATCCAATATTTAAACATAGCATAAATATGCTTCAACATCTGCTGCACGATCTCGCTGTCTCCCGTTACGTCGTCTTGGTTAAAGGTCCCTGTAATAACAGGTATGTAATCCAATGATTATCTGAACAAATTATATACAGGATTTATTATAATAACGTAAACAAACTGATAGGATCTGTAAAAATAACGTAACGGTTTAATACTACATATAACCTTATCTTTTAGTTACGTATGATTTACTTGACAGGTTGTGTTGTATTAATATAAAGTATATGGTATAATGCAGAAATTATGATAACATTTATTAAGTTTATCAAAACATAATTTAATATTCGATTACGTGATGATTCGAGTGCATGTCTAATGATGGATTTTAACAAGTTCTTCTTGTGATGTTAAGACGTTTGTGACTTTGCTTGTGCAAAACAAAAACAAAACTAAACTATGTAACTATGGAAAGCCTCGGCTGCCTTCTGTTGGCCTTTTGCATTTTGTGCAGTACGCTTTGTAAGTCGTTTTGTGCATTTTCTAAGTTGTAATGTGCATTTTCTAAGTTGTGATGTGAATTTTGTAAGTTGTTATGTGCATTTCGTAAGTTGTTATGTGCATTTTCTAAGTTGTCTAGTGCATTTTCTAAGTTGTTATGTGCATTTCGTAAGTTGTTATGTGCAGTTAGTAAGTTGTTATGTGCATTTTCTATGTTGTCTTGTGCATTTTTTAAGTTGTCTTGTGCATTTTCTAAGTTGTTATGTGCATATTCTAAGTTGTCTTGTGCATTTTCTAAGTCGTTATGTGCATTTTCTAAGTTGTGATTTTCGTAAGTTGTTATGTGCATGTTGTAAGTTGTTATGTGCATTTTCTAAGTTGTCTTGTGCATTTCGTAAGTTGTTATGTGCATTTTTTAAGTTGTCTTGTGCATTTCCTGAGTTGTTATGTGCATTTCGTAAGTTGTAATGTGCATTGTTTAAGTTGTGATGTGCATTGTTTAAATTGTCCTGTGCATTGTTTAAGTTGTCATGTGCATATTCTAAGTTGTTATGTGCATTTTCTTAATTGTCTTGTGCATTTTCTAAGTTGTCTTGTGCATTTCGTAATTTGTTATGTGAATTTTTTAAGTTGTCTTGTGCATTTCCTAAGTTGTTATGTGCATTTGTGCATTGTTTAAGTTGTCCTGTGCATTGTTTAAATTGTCATGTGCATTTTCTAAGTTGTTATGTCCCTTTTTTTAAGTTGTTATGTGCATTTATTAAGTTGTTATGTGCATTTTCTAAGTTGTCTCGTGCATTTCGTAAGTTGTTATGTGCATTTTTTAAGTTGTCTTGTGCATTTCGTAAGTTGTTTTGTGCATTTCGTAAGTTGTTATGTGCATTTTTTAAGTTGTCTTGTGCATTTCCTAAGTTTTTATGTGCATTTCGTAAGTTGTTATGTGCATACTTTTAGTTGTCTTGTGCATATTCGAAGTTGTTATGTGCATTTTCTAAGTTGTCATGTGCATTTTCCAAGTTGTCATGTGCATTTCGTAAGTTGTTATATGCATTTCGTAAGTTGTTTTGTGCAAACTACAAGTCTTCGTTAAGTAGTCTTTTTATCGAATGACTTTTGAATGAAACACCGGTAGAAATGGCGGCTCCAGCAGCGGACGCTATGCTCTGTCTACTTTAAAAAAAATTGGGCTAAGTACATTATGCAATAATTTCTTAGAACAGAAAATTGATTGTTGAGTTAATAAATCTTGGTCTGAAAACAATAGATCGGGTCACAGGTGGCAGTATCAGGGTGTGTGGTACAGGTGGTCGTGGGTACAGAAGACAAGGGGTGGGGCCGGGAGAAAAGGGTGCGGTCGAAAGACAAGAGGACGTGGGTCGGGAGAGAAAGGGGCGGGAGGTTTTTAAAATAACAAGTTTGTAAAAAAAAAAAAGAAGAATAATTGTAATAGTTTGAGTGTCGTTTTGGGTAAACTAGTCTGTCTATAGCCCATCAAAATCCTTAATTGAACATTAAATGATCTTAACATGAAGAATTTTGACCTATTTTCGACCATTATCTTGTCTGCCGTACACGTTCCGTCTCCGCGATAGATACTTTTATGGATTACGTCCCTTGTTTATCAGTACTCTGCCAGAGAAGAGAGAAAAGGGGCACCGAAGCATTGTGGTGTAGTGGTTATAGCGTCTGCCTTGCATTCGGGAGGTCGTGGGTTCGAGTCCCCTGACCGCGTCATACCAAAGACTTTAAAAATGGAGTAGTCACTTGTAACCCTTGCCTGACGAGCAAATAATGGGTAGTGCTGCAACTGATTGACCAGTGTCAGAATAATGTGACTGGCGGGTGGGGGTATCATGTATACTACGGCGTGGTATTCCAGTGTGGCAGCACTATAAAGAAACCATTGAGTTCGCTGCTTCAAGTAGACATATCATCACATCACACAACAACACCCAGATAAAAGTCCAGACATTGTGCCTATAATCGTCAGGTAGGACGCCTGTCGTAGGTGGAGGGACTATAATCCTTAGAAATACACACACACACACACAGAAAAGGGGCGGAGAAGGTAGATAAGGGAGGAAGAAGGGAGAAATGGGAGAGGGAGGAGTGAGAAGACCATCCCACGTAGCCCCCACCCCCCTCCACCCATCAGTGTTAAGAACAAACAAATAATAATGATAATAAAAGGAAAAATATATTTAAATGAAAAAAATATTAACGTGCCATTTGTTGAAAACAAACATATTTTAAGTTTTCCTGAAAAAAAGTCCCAGAATACTTAAAACATATTTGTTTTCAACAAATAACACGTGAAGTCTAGACTCTATATAACATATACCTTTAGTATGTCCTATTGGTTAAAAGATGGAGGGGCTATAAACCTTAGGACTACACACAAACACGAACAAATAACACGCTGTTTTTATTTATTTATTTATTTAATTATATAAACAAAAATCAAACCAAGATTTATTAACTCCACGTCAGTCAATCCCTTACACATTTTGAAATCAATTTTATGTTCTAAGAACTTATTGTATAATGTACCTAGCCCATTTTTAACGTAGGCAGAGCATAGCGTCAGCTCCTGGAGCCGCCATTCCTACCGGTGTTTCCTTCAAAAATTATTCCGATAAAAAGTCTACTTAACGACGACTTGTAGTGCACAAGACAACTTACGAAATGCACATAACAACTTACGAAATGCACATGACAACTTGGAAAATGCACATGACAACTTAGAATATGCTCATAACAACCTACGAAATGCACATAACAACCTAGAAAATGACAAGACAACTTAGAATATGCACAAATGCACATAACAACTTACGAAATGCACATAACAACTTAGAAAATGCACAAGACAACTTAGAATGTGCACATAACAACTTACGAAATGCACATAACAACTTAGAAAATGCACAAGACAACTTAGAATATGCACATAACATCCTACGAAATGCACATAACAACTTACGAAATGCACATAACGACTTAAAAAATGCACATAACAATTTACGAAATGCACATAACAACTTAGAAAATGTACATAACAACTTACGAAATGCACATAACAACTTAGAAAATGCACAAGACAACTTAGAATATGCACATAACAACCTACGAAATGCACATAACAACTTACGAAATGCACATAACAACTTAGAAAATGCACAAGGCAACTTAAAAATGCACATAACAACTTACGAAAGGCACATAACAACTTAGAAAATGCACAATCCAACTTAGAATATGCATATAACAACTTGGAAAATGCACATAACAACTTAGAATATGCACATAACAACCTACGCAATGCACATAACAACTTACGAAATGCACATGACAACTTAGAAAATGCATATAACAACTTGGAAAATGCACATAACAACTTAGAAAATGCACAAGACAACTTACAAAATGCACATGACAACCTAGAAAATGCAAATAACAACTTACAAAATGCACATAACAACTTACTAAATGCACATAACAACTTAAACAAGGCACATAACAACTTAGAAAATGCACAGGACAACTTAGAAAGCGTACTGCACAAAATGCAAAAGGTCAACAGAAGGCAGCCGAGGCTTTCCATATATAACAGTACCACAAACCATCCAGACGTGGAATAAATGCATAATTACATCAATGGAACATGGTACAGAGGTCTAAATACATCAATGGAACATGGTACAGAGGTCTAAAAAAGAGTGAACAGTATCATCTTGAAATGTCCACGCACGGGATGCTGGCAAGCTTTTCCATTTCTGTTATGCACGCGTATATAGTACATATGGTAGTCACTATGTCAAGGTCCATATCTGGTCCTGAATATATCCAAAACCCATATCTGATCTTAAATACATGTATGTCAACATTCATATCTGATCTTGAATATGTCAAAATGTATATCTGGTTTTGAATATGTCCAAACCCATATCTCGCCCCTGAATATCTCAAAAATCCATATCTTACCTTAAAGGGGGTACATCAGGATTTTTCTGGAAACATCTTAAATTATAAAATTGTTCCAGTTCATGATAAAACACTTATATCAATCAAAATATGATGTAAGAACCATTTTGTTAATGTCTAAACTTTCAAAACACCATATAGCTAGGACGGAATCGGACGTAAAATGCTGAAATTAACCCTGGTGCGTCACCTAGGTTAGCACGTATTACTGTGCAGAATGAATTTCTTTGTAAATAAGGGATAATTTTTAGGCTCATTCATTAGGTTTTGGCCATGTAGAATAGAAAATATTAATATTTTTCAATTTTAAATCGGACACCTAGACCCCCATGAAAATCCTGATGTACTCCCTATATCTCAAAATCCGTATCTAGCCCTGAATAAGTCAAAATCCATATCTGGTTCTTAAAATCTCAAAATCCATATCTGGTTCTTAATATCTCAAAATCCATATCTGTTCTTAATATCTCAAAATCCATATCTGGTTTAATATTTCAAAAAGTCATATCTGGTCCTAAATATGTCAAAATCCTTATCTGGCCCTGAATATATAACATTATCAATATAAACAATAATTATAGATATATCCATATCTCACCTTAAATATCTCAACATCCATATCTGGTTTAATATGTCAAAAAATCATATATGGTCCTAAATATGTCAAAATCCTTATCTGTCCCTGAATATATCAAATTCATATCTGGACCTAATTATGTGAAAATTCTTATCTGACCATGAATATTTGGCCCTAGATATGTCAAAAAATCCATATCTGGTCAATAATATGTCCAAACCCATATATAGCCCTGAACATATCAAAATCCATATATGACCTTGCATATGTCAAACTCTGATCCTCAATAAACTGTGTACAAATCAATATCTGGTCCTAATTACAATACAATGTCAAAATGAATATCTAGGCTTGATTAATAAATATATGTCGAAATCAATATCTGGTCCTCATATTAACAATAATATGTCAAAATAAATATCTCGTCCTGATTTGAACAACATGTTGAATCAGTATAAAGTCCTTATATTAATAATAATATGTCAAAATCAATAGCTGGTCCTCATTACAATAGCATGTCAAAATCAATATCTCGTCCTGATTTAAAAAGTATGTCGAAATCAATAGCTGGTCCTCATTACAATAGCATGTCAAAATCAGTAGCTTGTTCTCATTACAATACCATGATAAAATAAATATCTCGTCCTGATTTTAAAATATGTCGAAATCAATATCTTGTCCTTATAATAATAATATGTCAAAATCAATATTTCGTCCTGATTTAAAAAACAATATGTCGAAATCAATATTTGGTCCTCATTTAAATGATATGTCAAATTCCATATCTGGTCCTCATTTCAACGATATGTCAAAAACCATAGCTGGTCCTCATTCAAAAAGAATAAACAAGAACAAAAACATGTTGTAGAATGTAGTGGTGTCAATGGCACCTGGCGCTGCCATCCAGTGATCTCTCTCAGCTGTGATTCGACACCCCATGCCTCTATACTTAATCTTCAGCCGAAATGGCAATAAGCTAATTTGACGAGAATTAGCACAATTTATTTGCAGGAAGTATTTACATGTTCCTCAGCACTTACAGTTGACTGACGGTATAGCAATGATGTCTGGCTGAGCTCTGATTCTGGTAGTAAGTAGCGTGTTGTTGTAAAATGAAGGAAGAAGAAGAAGAAGAAGAAGAAGAAGAAGAAGAAGAAGAAGAAGAAGAAGAAGAAGAAGAAGAAGAAGAAGAAGAAGAAGAAGAAGCGTTGATCACTCAGTAAGCAGTCCCCACTCTCGCCCCCCTCTGCCCCTACCCCCGACACCTGTACCCTGTCTGGTCAGTTGTGTTGATATTATGTACGCCATTTTTATATTTTAGCTATGGTCACGTGAAGAAGAAGAAGAAGAAGAAGAAGAAGAAGAAGAAGAAGAAGAAGAAGAAGAAGAAGAAGAAGAAGAAGAAGAAGAAGAAGAAGAAGAAGAAGAAAAGAAGAAGAAGAAGAATTGGTCAGTGCGTTGATGTGTTAATGTTAAGTACGCCATCTTGATACTCTAGCAATGGTTACGTGACACATTATCATGTGATCGTAGCCTACTTTGTGAGACGTTGACAAAAGTTCAAAGACCCTGGTAGAGACTGTGGACGTGGAATCCGGTAATTAAGGGTTAGAGCCTCACCAACGTCTTTAGTTTTTTTGGGGTTGTCCCTAGACAAGGTACTTTCCCTTAGCTTTGTGCGTGTGTAATGGGGACTATATACTCCCGTGTGTCAGAGTATATCTTTAGACCATACGAATAGTAACAGTAGGGCAGGGTAACCGTATTCGCATGTACTTGGCGGGTACTTGGCTGGCAGATTCAATTAATTTCGAATGCGATTTTCATAGGCGGAGTTACGACAATCAATAGCGAAGTGGGCGGAGTTCCAACAGCCGATATTCCTCATTCTCATGAATATTGATGTTATCATATTAACCTGGAGAAAAACCCTATAAATCCTGAAAGACATTAAAGTGTTACTACGCGATAAGCCCGTCTACGGATCGCGGCGTTTTATCGCGATAAATGGAGGGTAGAATGTCCAGGGTGAGTCAATAAATCTCCGCTACATTTCGTCAAATACATGAGTCGGATGCGCCTCATTGGAAATTGTCGAATCCAACAAAGTTGCAGACTCTGCCTAGTTTTATGTTTATATACGGGTTGTTCTTACTAATACAACACTTTAACTTCATCTTAGCAATAGTACTTGGGTTAATAATCTCGACCCGGTAAAAAACTCCACTTACATTAAAACATTATATAGATTTATAAACAATACATCATCACATTAACAGTGACTTTCAACATATTGCTAATTAATATTGCGATTCTGTGATTTGTTCGCATTAATACATGAAGTAGAACCTATGGGTGGAGCCCTATAAGTATAATATAAATGCTACGTGTGTAAAAGGTGTGTTATATGGAGGATCTTACATGAGTACTCATTCATTATTGAGTTTAATAAATTCAATAATGAATGAGAACGAATGTTAGATTCTATTTATCACATAACTTATAACGTCACATTACGTCAGAAAACGTACATTAACGTGACGTCCATGACGTCATTAACCTTATGTTGTACCACTAGTGGAATATCGAAAATATTGAATGGTGTTATTACACTCCCGCACCGCATGTTATGTGATAAATAAATATACTGCCCGTGGTGTGTCTACGTGAATATATATAAATGTATCAAACACGAACATAACACCGTGTGTTATTTTCAGTTGAATTTGGCGGAGTTGATTTTTGAATGGTGTTTTACATTATTTCAGAACATTTTAGGCTAAATATGACGGTCGATATTTTAGTGGTGCAGGCAGACCACCCAGCTTTTCCTGGGTTAAACCAGTAGCATATAACTCCCGCCATCCGCAAGAAATGACACTTCCTCACTTACAAGCCGAGCTTCCAGTAGGATTTGAACCCGCAGCGGTGAGAGGCGAAAAGATTTCAGACGCAGCGTCGTTACCATTATTTGAGACGTATTGGTATAACTGGAGACAAATTCGGAAACATATCCAAGGTCACAGGTACCGGTTTAAAAAAAAAAGAAAAAAAAAAGTTATATTCTATTAAATACTGAAGGTCAGCATCGAGGAAATCCCAAAATATAGGCATGCATCTCAAAACAACAGCTGCAGTGTTAGTTTTTGAAGTCCCACAGAGCTGTCATATGCTGCAATCAACTCGGGAATAAATTATCTTTCCAATAACATACACTTTCGTATGTCCACACCACATAAGAAAAGCTCTGGTGCTCGAAAAACACAGAAAACGTACCTGTTTTTAAAAATCGACTCTAAGCCAGTCCGTATTATTCGCCTATACAGACCCCCGTAGACCGCTGTTTAGCCTTTGTAGAAGCTCCCGCAGACATAACAACTCATCGACACTATTCCTTACGCACAATATGTCTTTATCCGTGCAATAAATAATGTCCAAGTACCTTTCCGACGATCACAAGTATTTAACAAGTATTTCTGCGGCTTTGCTATCAACTTCCGGCATTCTCAATGCAAATGGCGTCGTGGGATACTGAGATTTTTGAAAACGTGTACTTTTGATCGTCGGAAAGGTACTTGGACATTATTTATTGCATGGATAAAGACATATTGTGCGTAAGGAATAGTGTCGATGAGTTGTTATGTCCGCGGGAGCTTCTACAAAGGCTAAACGGCGGTCTACGGGGGTCTGTATAGGCGATTAATACGGACTGGCTTAGAGTCTATTTTTAAAAACAGGTACGTTTTCTGTGTTTTTCGAGCACCAGAGCTTTTCTTATGTGGTGTGGACATATGAAAATGTATGTTATTGGAAAGATAATTTATTCCTGAGTTGATTGCAGCATATGACAGCTCTGTGGGACTTCAAAAACTAACACTGCAGCTGTTGTTTAGAGATGCATGCCTATATTTTGGGATTTCCTCGATGCTGACCTTCAGTATTTAATAGAATATAACTTTTTTTTTTTTTTTTTTTTTTTTTAAACCGGTACCTGTGTCCAAGGTAGAGTTTAAAAAAAAATTAAAAAAATTAAAATGAAATTAATTCAATCTATGAATACTTTAAAGGAACACTCGTCCATACTTAAAGTAGTTATTAAACAATTAGCACAAGTATCTAGAGTTATCTCGAGTTATCTCGATTTATTAAATAAATCAAGTACCATTTTGACTTTAAGCCTGCTTGCATATAATTACATAAAATTTAAATTGAATTGAATTGAAAGTCTTTATTTATCGAGGGTGACCCAATTAGTTTATACTAATTTTCCTTGGGGCCCTCTATAACAAATACATGATACAAAATACAAGAAAGGCAAGATACATAAGATATATGTAAACATAATAACATTGTTGGTGGTGGTAGTTTGAACGATATTTACACAATAATAAGATGAGATGATATCTATATCGAGTTAAGGTAATACAATTTGGATATTTCAATTCTATCACAGGCCTAAACATATTATTGGTATAATAACCGAATAATACCCAAGTTAGATAGAAACACTGACATGACACCGCGAGTATTTAAAAAAAAACACTTAATTTCCACGTGTTCTCTTAAAAATAACTTTTTTTTTCACCCTCATAAATTTCTACTACTTGTTTTTCATATTCCCCAAGCATTCATCATTTGGAAAGAAGCAAACGAAGAGTTTACCACTGTGGGGAGATTAGACGAAGATTTACAGAAATGTTATCTTCTAGGGGCAGATAAGGTGTCAGCAAGGATTTCCATATATTTCATCCCTAATTGATCTTGATGATGTACAACGTTGAACCCTAATAAACGGACAGATAAGGGAACCGTTTACAACAAGTCAATTTGTTCATTTGTTGAGTGATTCGGATAGAAAATGCGAGAAAAGCGAATACTTCTTTTTTTATATACACTTCTCAAAACTGCTAACTACACCGCTACGTTTTGGGTTATATATATCGATGGGTTGAATGTTTTTCAATAAAATAAAAAGGAAATACCAATTCAATCATTTTTACATCATTTCATTTTATTTTTTTCATGGGCAATGCTAGAACTAAACCACAATAAGCAATTACAAACGACCCATGTAAACACTAAAGTCACACTTTTCATTTCTTGTTCATAAAAGTGTGACTTTAGTGTTTACATGGGTCGTTTGTAATTGCTTATTGTGGTTTAGTTCTAGCATTGCCCATGAAAAAAATTAAATGAAATGATGTAAAAATGATTGAATTGGTATTTCCTTTTTATTTTATTGAAAAACATTCAACCCATCGATATATATAACCCAAAACGTGAGCGGTGTAGTTAGCAGTTTTGAGAAGTGTAGAGAGGGTCTTAATCCGCGCTAAGCCAATAGTTTTACATAGTGAGGGTCTTACTTCGTCTATGTTTAATGGACTCACGGCAATCTTCATTTTGTTTAAACTCGCAGAGCTCCGGGTTTTTTTTATATATAACTTGCATATTTGCAAATCATTAACGATAATTGTTGAAATGATCAAAGCAAATTGTTTTTGTATATTACCAACATATTGCACGCATTACGCGGTCCGAGTATTAACATGCATACCCCATCTAAAAGAAGCGAAAACGGGGTTGGCTGGGATATGAAATAAAACCTTAATTTCGGCTTAAAAGTTTGAATATTGTAAAATTAAAACATTTAATAGGTAGTTTTAAACAGGTTATCACATTTTTTCAGTAAAAATGTTTTTAAAAGTGTTTTATTGTCGAAATATTCATTATAAAATCCTGCTATAATAAACTTTCCCATCTATTACTGGAATTAAGGCGGGGCTACGTAATGCGAATAAAACCTTTAAACCTACAATAGATTTATTTTTTTAAAAACTCCAGATTGTATTACATTTTCTGTAACTTTAGGCAGTTAGATGTAAAGTTAATGAATGAATGAAAGTCTTTATTTATCGAGGGTGACCCAATTAGTTTATACTAATCTTCCTTGGGGCCCTCTGTAACAAATAAATGATACAAAATTAAAGAAAGGCAAGATACATAAGATATATGTAAACATAATAACATTGTTGGTGGTGGTAGTTTGAACGATATTTACACAATAATAAGATGAGATGATATCTATATCGAGTTTAATGTTGTTTTTCCTTTATCCATTTCATGCAGTTGTTTGTAAAACTTTTCATTGTTGCACACTTCTGAATGTGCTTTGGAATATTATTCCATAAAATGGTCCCGGAGTAAGACATGCTGCCCTTGAAAAGTTCCCGATTAGGCTTAGGAATACTAAAATTAGTATCAGTTAGTGATCGAAGACTTCTGTCAGTTGAATTACGAGTAGTAAACATATCGGAAATATATGATGGGGCAGTATTGTTCGAAACTCTATACATGAATTTGGCCTTTTGAAGTATAATTCGCTGATCAATTGTGAGGCAATTTAGTTGTTCCAAAGCGGCTTGAAAAGTAATATACTGTTCACCTAAAATAACGTGACATGCCCTTTTAAGCATTATTAAAAGGCTGTTGAGATTTTTTCGACTCGTGTTACCCCAGATTACATTACAAAAGTCTAGATGTGGCTGTATGCAAGCTTTATAGAAAATTATTCGATAATTCAAAGGAATAAAATATTTTATTCTTGACAGCAACCATACATTTCTTGCTATTTTTTCCTTAATAAACAATATGTGGTCATCCCATTTTAAATTTTCATTTATATTTACTCCTAAAATTTTATCACCGGTAGTACTCTGTAAAACAATGTCATTATAGCGCAAAGAAAGTGATTTATTTTCGTCAAAGTAATATTGGGTTAACAAATCGAGAGACTAAAATTATGTTTGAAGACAAATTCAAGATTGCTGTGCTCCCTGTAAGTAGGTTTTGCAAATATTCAAATTCTGTATAATAATAATAATAATATTTTCTGAAAGGTAAATCATATAATTATCTACATAATTTACGAAAAACAAACAAATAATAATTGTTCATACTTTCTAAAATAGATAAGCACATCCCATTATTAGAGCTAACTGTAAAACCTATGGTAAAATAAAACAATGGTTACCCTTTTACATATTTTAGCACGTAATGCATACTTCAAGAATGTGTGGTTTCTTATCTTAATATTGGGAATGATCTAAATTAGGTGGTCTCTACTAACATTTTGTGCTTAACAAATATTACATACAAATGAAGAAAGCAATCACATAAAGTCAAATCACATAGTTTAACAACTACACAACTCAACTAACATTAATGTCATATAATAAAGAATGTATATTTTAACAACTACACAACTCAACTAACATTAATGTCATATAATAAAGAATGTATATCGTATAAATCAGAACTTAAAATATTAAAAGAAATGTTAACAACATGTTTTGTTCAAAGCTTAAAACAATATCACAAAAATTAATTTCAATCACCCGCGAAATGTTTATAGTTTTGTCGAATCTCTGAAATTACGCGGTTAATTAAGGAGCCCGGATCAAAGACTCTCCACACGCGGTTAGCAACACAAATGACTATCAGCGTCCGATCCCTTGTGTAAGCATACCCCATAACGATGATTATAAAGTTCTTTGACAGAGTTACATTTTAGATTTTGTTTGTAATATTAATTACGTGACTACGTCCTAAATGTGAACGATTTCCATCGGATTTCACGCCTTGACCAAGGTCTGACCGTTTCCGCCCTGGAACAATAAACATCGGACGTTTGGAGCATGTCGGGCACTTTCTTTGAAGACGATTTTGTTTATTGTTTTAGAGTCAACACGATCGGAGCAGCTAATTTTAGTTGACCCATTCAGTTTTCAAAGAACGAAAACGTGAGAAATGGCTATATAGTAGTATGTGGAAAAAATAACTTTAAAGTGAACCAACATAGGCCTACCAAGTTTTGGCTTATTTACAGTTTTAAAGAAAGAATATACATAATCATTATATGCTATAAATCGAGATGATTTTTTCAATTACTTTCATTAGTATTCTTATAACATATATTGTTTTGTCCTCAGAGTAAACATTAATACAATTGTCTATATATATATAAAAAAAAAAATCCTTTTTTTTTAGTTTAAACGTTTCATTGTTTAACTCCGTTAAGACAAGTCAGAATAAAATAGAATAGACTAATTTTACATGAACCAATTTTGGGCCATTTCTGGCATACACAATACATAAATGTTATTTTTCCTACATTCAGTAATAAATAGAGGATCTTACATGAGTGCTCATTCATTATTGAATTTATTAAACGATTTGGAAAAATGATATAATGCGAGGCTCTTGCCGACCATTATATCATTTTTGCTAACGAGTTTAATAAATTTAATAATGAATGAGAACGAATGTTAGATTATATTTATCATATAACTTATAACGTGACATTACGTCAGAAAACGTACATTAACGTGACGTCAATGACGTCATTAGACGTCCATGACGTCATTAACGTTATGTTATACCATTAGTGGAATATCGAAAAATGTGATAAATCATGAAGTAATAAACACAATATGCACAAGTATAACTTACAATGAACACATTTTCTGTTACACAATACGACATACAAAAATATAAAAAACGGTATTAAGCAAGGAACAAAATAACAAAATAAAACTGGTGTCAATTATTTATGCTTCTACCATTCTACATACACGTGAACACAAATTCTCTTGTTGACTTAATCCCTTGATAATTTTCGTTTGAAAGTCTAAAGGTTAATTTGTTTATAAGTGACAAGCTTTTAAAATTATGAAATAAGCTAGATATGTCCTCAATAAAATATGCCCTTTCATGCATTGTTAGTTATTTTATCTACTTCTATCATTTCAGTATATCATTTTCACCACAACTTTTTAGATATATTTTGGGTCGAATACTATATTATACAGTAATCACTTTTCAAGGGACAACCTCTTTGATGCTTTGATGCAATTCTAGAAGAAAACAAAGCTGTAATATAGCAGATAACTTGAGAAACAAATATACACATAACCTTTCAATGATTGAACCCTCAATTAGTTAATACTGCTGCATCTCTCATCAGCGCTTCCCTCTCAGCGTGAAATGTGAGCAGTTATTCACCAATGACACCGTGTCTATGGAGAGAACACATAGTCAGTAACGTACATTAATTCATACTAATTAGTCATTAATTAGTGTCCAGAGATAAGAATTTGACCACCTGTTGAAGAACATTTAGGGGCAACGGTGCTATCGCAGTCTGCACTCATTTTGTGTGTAACATTTAAGAAATAGAACAGCGTTTACTGTGAATAATCGTTTAATATATCACGGTTTGGAGTTCAATTGTAAACAATAATTTCCCGAGCCCGAAGTGCAAACCGTGATATATTATAGATAATTCACCGTAAACGATGTTCTATTTCTATTCTAATACCCCTAAAATGTGAAAATAACGCACACGTCTGAAATCTTTCGCATTGCTTTGCTTACTCTCCTAACGTTGCATACGTTACAATGCGTAATGCGCAATGCTTATTCTCCTAACGTTGCAAACATTACAGTGATATATCGTTCAATATAACGAGATATTTTAAACTAGCTATATAGTGCGGATGTATTAGAATATTATATAAATCTAGATGCTCTACCTTTATCTTTTTGTCCACCCATTGATATAAATTTTACTTAATTGTAAAGAGGACTATGAAAAAGGTAAACGGCAATAATTTCACCCCATGTAATTTGCGTTTTGCTGGGGAAAAACAGGATAGAAAAGATCGGATTTTTGAAATTGTATTCGTAATTGTTTTAGACAAGCCGATTACGGAGATTTTCCGATCTTATTCGTTTACAATCGGAACTGCCTCGTCGGATTGGCGACGAGTTCCGATCGATTCGTTTACTATCGGAACTGCCCCGAGTAGTTTGTTTTCGTTCAACTGAATGGTATTGGGCATGTCCGAAAAAATCGTAAAAACTCGTAGTTCTCCGGCAGGAATAAACGGCTGGGCAGCATTTTATTCAAGATATTGTTTTGATCATAATTAATAATTTACAGAACTGGAAAACGAACCTTGTTGCTTCTTAGAATACTCATAAAATAGCTTTGCTTACATATAAATGCAGTAATATTGAATATTTAATATTTTACATTAAAAATCGCGTAGATATAGGTAGTGCCTCTGTATACATTCTCACATTGATCATGGATTGATCTTCACCGAAGCAAGTAATTGAATTGAAAGTCTTTATTTATCGAGGGTGGCCCAATTAGTTATACTAATCTTCCTTGGGGCCCTCTATAACAAATACAATATACAAAATACAAGAAAGGCAAGATACATAAGATATATGTAAACATAATAACATTGTGTTGGTGTGGTAGTTTGAACGATATTTACACAATAATGAGATGAGATGATATCTATATCGAGTTTAATGTTGTTTTTCCCTTATCCATCTTATGCAGTTGTTTGTAAAACTTTTCATTGTTGCACACTTCTGAATGTGCTTTGGAATATTATTCCATAAAATGGTCCCGAGTAAGACATGCTGCCCTTGAAATGTTCCCGATTAAGCTCAGGAATACTAAAGTAAGTATCAGTAAATGATCGAAGACTTCTGTCAGTTGAATAACGAGTAGTAAAACATATCGGAAATATATGAAGGGGCAGTATTGTTCGAAACTCTATACATGAATTTGGCCTTTTGAAATTTAATTCGCTGATCGATTGTGAGGCAATTTAGTTGTTCCGTGGCGGCTTGAAAAGTAATATACTGTTCACCTAAAATAACGTGACATGCCCTTTTTTGCATTTAAGACTTATTTGTTTAATTATTGACACATATTTATATGTTTTCATAAGTGAGACCCTCCCAGGGGCGGTCCATGCTCCCTTGTTTCCTGAAAATATTACCTAATGTTCCCTTGTTAACAAATAGTTTGCTTTGTTCCCCAAAAATATTTGTTCAGTGTTTCATTGTTCTCTAAAAAATATTTCCAATGTTCCCTTGTTCCCCAAACATATTTGAAAATGTTCCCTAAAATTCATTCTTATGCATTAACAAACCATTTGGACTACAATAATTATAGTTGCATCTTAGTTTAAGCACATGAACTTATGTGTAAAGATTTTGTGAACGTTTTTGTAAAAAAAAAAAAATATGAAAACTAAGGAAATTAGGATTGTATTTCCTGTAAATTCTAGCTCCTTTGTTCTTCAAATATGCCAATGTTCCCTGAAAATAGCAAACGCTGTTCCCTTGTTTCCCAAAAATAAATGGCCATTTACCCATGTTTCCCAAAATCCCTGGGAGGCCCTCATAAGTGTTATGGTGCGATGTTTGGTTACTGTTGGACCTTTTTCTGTTATAAACTATGTAAGACAGACACTTTGCAGGACTTCGACAAGATAAATGCAAGACATCAATGCAGATATGACCAACAATATAATTTATCTTTATCGGATATAAATGTATGAAACTTAGACTTTACTATTGCAAGATCATGGATATATTTCAATATAAATATCACTTCAATTTCATAAAATTCGCTGAATTTTCTTGTTCTTTTTTTTACGGGTTAGCCGTTCTCGTCTGATTAACAGACCTGTATGGCTTTATGTTTTCCGTCAATTGAAACGTTACCACTGTAAATCATCCGGCATTGACGGATTCATTGCCGAAAACACGTTTCTTGAAGCAGGCTCGTGTGTAAATGCGAGATAAGGTAACACTTATCGCAATTTATTGCCTTTTTATCACCCTATAAAAGAAGAGAGAAGACAAACATGATTTATAAACAGTTACATTATATATATAGCAACGGTACATATCTTTGAGCTCTACGGAACTTATTTCTAGTTAAATAAGGAGAAGAGGTCGCGAGTCTGAATTAATATTTTTGTAATTTTCGCACAATTTACTAACTTACATTTATTGTTTACGCTGACATTTAATAAATGGGCGAAACAAATTGACAACTAATAGTGAGCGTCGGTAATTTGTGTCAAAGCGACTCCAACGTGTGCGTTCTTCACTGCGCATGCGCACGCCATCGACACTTGGCTTTTACCGCAAGAGTTCAATATAAACAAATAGCGGTTGTCTTTTTAAATTACGCTGGTGCAGCAACATGTCGCTTTCTCTCATATACCAGTGTAAATATCCGGTACGCCGTCATAATTTATTAGAGCGAACATTAACGATATAATTGAATATGACAATGTGACCGCCATGCCCGGTACAACACCTGTGCTAAATTTCGAGGATGGATTTCATTTAAAGATATGCTGAAAAGTCATTCGATTCACCTCTCAACAGTTAAAATTATGATTAATCGCCGAATGTGAGAGTGATGTGTGTGCTTTAACCTTTTTTAACAGTGCTTGTTTTGCAACATATGATTTCGCTAACACCGGTGTTAGTAAAATAACAAGAAGAAACTGATGAAAAGCATCAGGGCGGCGCAGAATGTTTTCAAAAGGAGGGAACAAACATGTGTATTTATTTGCAAATTTTTATTATATAACAAAAATGTAGAAATATTTTAAGAAGTATAAGAGTTATATGGCAACAGTAAGCAATAGTGACTTCAGAACAAAGGCACATACTTAAGATATCAAAACATTTAAGTGTTTGCATTAGTTGTTGATGATATATATTTCTAGAATGTTATGAAGATTTATAGAATATTGAGGTAGTTTGAATTAAGTAAAGATGAACATCAAAAAAGAAGCTGATATGATCAGTGAAATGTGACAAATGGCTCGGGTAGGTGGACATGTATTCGGAAGAAGTGGTTTGTGGTGGTAATTTCTTTTTTGAATGTTTGACACTTCTTTTTGTCATAGGTGTATGCCACGTAGGGCTGATCATGAGATTTTCCTGAGTGGAAACCAGTATTGCATGGCCTGCGTCAGGAAATAGCATGATCAAGCAAAGTTTTAAAGCTGTATCTGTTATAGTTACTGAAAGAAGTGCACCTGAACATAAAACTTAACAAAATACGCAGACGCCGATCAAGGGATGACAATAAGTCTTATTTTTTTCGAAAAACATACTGGCTAAAAAGTGGACCTTAACGGAAAACTTATTAATATACTAAGTTCAAAAAGGGGCATACATTTTGCAGAAAGCAGCACAGAGTTATGAAACCTGATATTTTGGGTCATGTTATGCTGTAGAACAACTGTATAAAGTTTCAAAGTTGTAGCTTTATGTGGACCTATGACATAGCGCCAATTTCAATACAGCAATTTCAATACAATAACACGATCTTATGGCCAGTCTTTACCCCTAACATTTTGGCCAGTCTTTTACCCCCAACATTTATTTACAACAACAACAACAACAACAACAACAAGTCACGTGCTCCTCCATATGCAGATTCAAAAACCAATCCCAATATAGGCAGCGCGCTTCTGGCGCGCCGCCAATCACAATTTAAAATGTGATTTATCTTGTTTTCTGTACCTTTTTAAATGTCTGCCTCCTTATTACTCAAGTCAGCTAGAATAAATTTTAGAAAATAAAATATTACCATTTTTTCTTTTTAAATATTGGCATTGCGGACATACAAATCACAATAAAATGTTAACACTTTATAAATCATTACTTAATAGTTGATTATTATTGGAATCTTTTGGAGATCATGTGATGGCAATTTAGAATCATAATTCGAAAAATTTAAAAGTGATGTTAAAATACTTTTTTTCAACACAATCTGTTTTAAGCACACCAAAATACATTGAAATGTTACAAAAGAGTAGTGTTACAACAACGTTCGGAATGTAGGACGATACATATGGAATGTAAGACGATACATATGGAATGTAGGACGATACATATGGAATGTAGGACAATACATATGGAATGTAGGACGATACATATGGAATGTACGACGATACATATGGAATGTAGGACAATACATATGGAATGTAGGACGATATATATGGAATGTACGACGATACATATGGAATGTAGGACAATACATATGGAATGTAGGACGATACATATGGGATGTACGACGATACATATGGAATGTAGGACAATACATATGGAATGTACGACGATACATATGGAATGTACGACGATACATATGGAATGTACGACGATACATATGGAATGTACGACGATACATATGGAATGTAGGACGATACATATGGAATGTAGGACGATACATATGGAATGTACGACGATACATATGGAATGTAGGACAATACATATGGAATGTACGACGATACATATGGAATGTAGGACGATACATATGGAATGTAGGACGATACATATGGAATGTAGGACGATACATATGGAATGCAAAGCAACTGGAGTAATCAGACAACTACAGCATATAGAGAAGAAGAATATATAACGCATGCGTTATATGTAAACGATTTTTAATAATTGGTTAGTTTGTGGAGGTTTCGTTCAAGTCACATACCTGTAGTCGTCGATATGGAGATGATAGGAAGGTAAAGTGAAGAATTAAAAGATACTGTATGAATACAGATAAGTTTTTATTTGGTCTTAGGTATACACTATTATGCATGTTAAAGGGAACATATTCAAGTATTTTCAATTAAACGATTTACACCTGAGCTATTACAAAGGGAATTCCAGTGACCATGCTACAATATAATATAAAAGTCATATTTACTTAAATTTAACAAGTGGTGATCCTATGGGCCCTATTTATGTTCATGTTTTAGTTTAACCGCTTCGGAGTTGCCGTTAAGGCAATCAACTTTGCATTTTAAATGAGTTACAAGTGATTTTATAGAAAATATTTAATTTCTTTACTTCTTTACTCCATTATAATACTCAAATATAAATTGTGTGGCGAAACGTTTAGGGTAAAAATTAAAATAGATACCGAAATGGTTTGATGCCGAAACGTCTAGATGTCGGAATGGTTTGGTGCCGAAACGTCCTGAATCGATCTTGATCACACAGACGCAAAAGCTTGAGAATTGTCTGTATTTATTAATAAGCATTTTTCATGTACTGATCATTAATTCGACTAATATATTATATACACAATAGTTTTCGTCTAAAAAAATCAAACAGTACCAGGTGTAAGCACTCTTTAGTTTACCATTTGTCAAAAAACGAAGATATGACATAGTTTACCACAGCCTAGAAATTGAAGAGCCTTGTATGTTGGTGGTTGTAAGGTATACTGTCACTTTAAAGGTTTTCTTTTAAGTATGTAACATTCTTAATCAACAGTTTTCCCAATATGTAGCTATATACAAACATGGACAACTTGGAGTTGGGCCTTTTTTACCAAGGGGGCTTCATATGTTTTTTTGAGAAAAAAAAACAGCTGTCTAAACATAAAGGCTGGCGAATTATATTCAACGGTTCGTGGGGAGAAGCTTCTTTGAAATGTTGGCTACTTTTAGTAACATCTGCATTCTTGGATGCCGTGTTGGCCCAGCGTTCGGTAGAGTCCACCGTCACTATGTATACACTGTAGCCAGTTAGTATTTCGTCTGTTTCAAGATAAAGGTTTCAGTACTCTGACCATTCACTATCTTATTTTTACATGTACAGCTATTAATAGATGCACCAAATTCAAAATTTGACAGTTAGGAATAAAAGTTTTGTTCTAGAAAGTATGGAAAATAAATACATTATATAATTATTTTGATATATATGTATAGAGTAATGTTTAATGTATTTACATGCCAACTTTTATGGTTTAAAAATGCTTTATTATTTAGAAATTTGTGATTAAACCTCTCTGAGCAGCATAATGCGTAAAATGATCAGAAAAGTTGCTCTGGGGCCATTTTGGAGTTTTTATACTCAACCCTGGCCTTTAACAGCTTTGACATTGGTTAAAGAATTATCGATGTTACGTTTGGTCAAAGCAGCAGGGCTTTTTTTCTGAAAAGAATTTGTTTAAGCGAAAGTTAACTCTTACGGATGGATAACGGAATACAGACGAACGAAAGACGAACGAAGGTGATCACAATAGCTCACATGTAAAACGTTTGCTAAATATATAAGCATAACAAATGTATAGTCCATTACTTGTTTGAGATTTTTCATTCGGGTTAGTGTGTCACCTTGTTCTTCTGAAAAATATTCAAAATATTTTATTATTCATTTATAATTATAAAAAATTGTGTGTAAATAAAACAATTTGACATAAAAACACAATACATATTTGAATAATATAACATACAAGAACAATTCACAACTTTAGAGAATAATTGCCCGATGGTATCCGACCTTGATTTTAGTATGCGCAACATAATCAACAAAACGTGATATTTTATCAAATAAAATAAAACAATATTTATATACTGAGAAAGTGTTTTAAACAAAGCAGTTTAAATCAAATATCCAATGTACATATAAACCTTAAGGAAGTACTAACCATACTAAAGTTAGATAAACTTCTTAAAGATAGGTATGAAAGAAATGTAGCATTCACAGAACACAGTCACGCGAAAACAGGCAGATGCAAAGCATGCGACACCACAACATAAAATGCAATCGTGAACGCTCGGCCAATTCCGTCATTCTTCGGGATCCCGCCTCGTGTGTATATGGAGCTTCGGTATGTTCAAAATCTTGACATTTTGTTAGCCGGAAGGCAACGGCATAGAACATAGTGCACTGTTGCTATGTAAACAATATGGCCGCTTGCCACACGTGTTGAGGTATAATTCGCGTTGAATGTTTGTTTTTTACAATGTAGATGAAGGTTTTATCACTGCTTTCATGCAAATAAAATATTGGAAGAGCAGTCGGCTGAATGACATTGCTAAATTTGGATGATAACTTTGATTTTGAATGCAAATTTGTTTTGGCGGGAATCTAGGGCGCGATGACGTGACCAATATCGAAACCTTCCATTTACATTCGAGTAATGCTGCGAAGCAGTGTATGAGGTGTTGCGAATGCATAAAATGGTTGACAACAGAGGTACTACCAGTGACAAAACGGCCGCTGGTGTTTAAACAAGTTCTAGGGCGGATGAGTGTTAGCATGCTTTTATATATCCAAGGTACCAACATTATTACCTTTTATCTCATAACATGCGGTGTGGGAGTGTAATAACCCCATTCAGTATTTTCGATATTCCACCAGTGGTATAACATAACATTAATGACGTCATGGACGTCACGTTAATGTACGTTTTCTGACGTAATGTGACGTTATAAGTTATGTGATAAATAGAATCTAACATTCGTTCTCATTCATTATTGAATTTATTAAACTCGTTAGCTAAGAATGATATAATGCTCGGCAAAAGCCTCGCATTATATCATTTTGACAACTCGTTTAATAAATTCAATGATTAATGAGCACTCATGTAAGATCCTCTATTTATAAAATGGCGAGACTGGCGTTTCATAATTTATTGATTTATTGACTACCCCTTTTACTTTAAATGGAAGCGCGAACTCTATGCAGACTGAATATTTCCGATTATTGTATATTATTCTATACCTAATTTATACATCCAATCGTAGACGCTCTTTCGAGTCATGTGACCGTACAATATATTTCCGTATCGGGACGCACGCGCGTACAAAATATCCCGTATTTTGTTCGTATTGTACGCTTCACAGGTTCCATGTTAAACCTATGATAAAGACCGAAACGCGTGAAAAGGTCCGAATAAAAATCAGAACCGACAGGCTTCTGTCATTACCTAACCATAAATTGTTGTCAAGTAATGAAAACCTATCTATTGCACATATTTTTATTTAATTTTCCTTTATAACAAAAAAAAAACACAAAAAACTAGCATAATATATCATTGTTTGAAACTGACCTTCGGTAGTATTTAATCACTGTTGACAACGGAGAAATGGGCATTCTTTCAAGCAAATAAAGCTTGAGAGTAAGCCATGTCGAACACAATATATAAAATACATAGACCTACATGCAATTGTGCTTTCGATGTTCATAGCGACTTGCTTGAAAGCATGAAACAAACGAAAGTTATATCCGAATTATAAATGATTGGTTAAAATAAAGGTATAGAATAAAAAGGTTACTTAACATGGTTCTGTACAATACGGGATATATTTGGACTCGTACACAGCTGGAAAAAATCATATTGGACTCGCCTAACGGCTCGTCCAATATGACTTTTCCAGCTGTGTACTCGTCCAAATATATCTCCGTATTGTACAGAACCATGTTAAATAACCTATAAGTATTCACCACCTCTTTTACAGAAAATGCCCCCGATTTCCCTCAGAAAGTTGAGCTCAGTGTTCACGAATATTGTTTTGTCCACGGTAATCCTTATTCTAATTACCGCTAGTGAAATAAAATCCCAATGAAATGCTTGTTATACATTTCTACATACGATTTCTCTAGCATCCAAGAATTGTGGAAAATGGATCCCCGACTCCCCGCAGATGGTTGAGATCAGATTCACACGTGTAATCGTCAGAATGCATTCCTCCTTCTAAACAAGAAAAATGAGAACATGTGAATGTGAGTTTTAGCCAAAGGCCTTTTTTTTTAAATTATGGGAACGTACCGTATGCCCTTCTTGAATAGTTTAAAGAATGCAAACGTGCTGCTGTAAATTAAAACACTAGATAGAACTTTCTATCAAGTTTAAATATACGCATTTGAGCGCTTGTTTTATGAATTTCTGGACACTTTTAAATAGGCGTCCATGATACACTGCATTGCGTTTTGCAAAATAAATACTTTGTATTGTAAAATTTTGATTTGCAGTTTTGTTGCCACGAAATATGCCTGCAAATTCAAACGTTGGGCTAAACTGCTTGTCAGGTGTTTTGCTAACGTATTTATCTTAACCATTCATTTAAATGTATTTAATCACGAGCTAGGAAAACATACTGTAATTGATTGTCTATGTTTTCCATCAAAAAATTAAAAAAATATATATCTAAAAAAAGGTGACATCTTCATAGTGTTATATCTCGCTATAAAATAGAAAACAGTCAACGAAGAAAAAAATGTCATTAAAATGTGTTATCCAAAGTTGATGAATTGGTTTGTCACGTGTCTACAATTTAATACGTAATATTTAAGGGTAATGATTTAATATACACTAATGTTTTAACTGTCTTTTACTTTTCAGAAAGGCTCCGTGGTCGAGGGAATAACGTCGTTGCGTTGTAATCCTTCTCGCCTCTCACCGCTGCGGGTTCGAATCCCACTAGGAGCTCGAATTGTCTAATGAGAAAATGTCGATTCTTACGGATGGCGGGAGGTTTACAGTACTGGCTCCACCACAAAAAAATCGACCGTCATATATGGCATATCATGTGCTAAAAATGACGTAACACACTATTCGAACAACTAAACTTTTCAGAGAAACGCAACACAAAAGGAGTCGGCGGCGAATATGCCACAAGTGAGATAATCAGAATGTATACAGACACACCCTTACTCTTACCCGAAAGCTGGTTATATCATTACGGAAATAAAAGCATATGCCACAAACTGACGCAGTTTTTATTTTTACATTGTTTAGAATCATTAATTTTACGATTTTTTTTTAAAAGACTAAAAAATAATCAAAACATATTCTCCACCTAAGCGAAACCTAACACCAATAATGTGAAAACGAGGCCGATTGGGTCACGGTCTCTCATAATGAAGTCACGTGACCTACGGCTGATGAGATATACAGGCGCGCTGGCGTACATGTGACAGTAATGTGATCTAACGGGGAGAATAAGCCCATCAATCATACGGTGTAGCTGCCGGTCCGTGCCCGGGATCGGGGTGTAGGGTTACATAATAGAACCACGAAGTTACACAGCTCTCACACTAATCGCGTTACAATACTGCTTCCCACCGCACCACCAATCTCATCATAATATTAGGGTCGTGTTTGATTAATATGACGACGTGTGTTTCCATATTTAAAATTAAACACGAACTGCTATTGACAAAATAACATTTATTTGATTTCTTCATTTGTGTTACGATGATGAACAACGGTTGCAGCAATTAGCGGATTTCATAATGAAACCCAAGAAAGCGTAGTAATGCCACAACGCTCCCTTGAAGAAGGTGTTCTTGAAACGCCGCACCAAACATATGAGATGAAATATATTATAATTCTCAGTTATTGATAAACATTATAACTACGTTCAAACTGTTTCCGTCTATAAAACTGAAAATTGGATCCCTTGGAAGCAACAAAAGCAAACAAGAGAGAATCGCAGCAGACTCTTTTTCGTATGCATATTAAGTACAGTCCAGTCGCTTTACAGTTGGTATATGTATTTTTAAAGATACCACACAATTAAATTTTCACTGCCAGAGTTCAACGATAGTTTCCAAAACAGCCTGTTTGACGAGGCATTAGAGCAGAACTGTAATAAAGACTTAAATTTTCACTGCCAGAGTTCAATGATAGTTTCCAAAACAGCCTGTTTGACGAGCCAAAACTGTAATAAAGACAGAACTTAGTAACAATGGCTTCTGCCAAGGCCTTGTAGCTTTCCATACTTCCTTATATGGCATTGTCTAATAATGCTGCCGAGTTTGCTAGAGGATATAGCCTGGCGCGGATTGATTTATTTCCACAGTGAGGTCTTGTGCACTCTCATAAAATTCGAACAGGAAATATAGCTTTAACAGAACACAGACAATCAAAAACACGTATTAAAACAAACAACGGTCACAATGTTAATAAGCAACAACACATGTGACATCACAAACACAAACGGGTTGACAATAGGGCTACCGCCCTGGAATGGTCAGTGACAAAAAGGCCGCTGGTGGTTTAAACCAGGTTCTTGCGTGCACCAAACCTCACGTTTACCCTATTGTCATCTAAAACGTGACAGCGTAAATAAAGTTAACCCCACCAGGCTATATTCTCCAACAAACAAGGCAGCATTAATAGGCAGTATACGCTAAACATATATGCTCATGTATATATGAATAACAAAGATGGATAGAAAGCCACACAGCAAGTACTCATTGACTTGGCAGAGGCTAGAGCATCAAGAGAACACATCATGAAGGGTACAACAAGACAGTATTTAAGACAAACATCAAGATACGAGGCTCGGCAAATATCATTTGAACCAGTTTATTAAATTCAATAATACCCAGTCACTTAGTGGGCGTTGGCGTGTTTTTCACCCCCAAATATTAAAAAAAGAACGTACATCTGCACTTAGTAAGAATTAACGAACCCTATTCTATATCACGGTGTACACGTATCAAATATTATGCTGTACCCAGTGTTTCATTTCTTCATCTTGTCTATAAGGTAAAGCGTTAATTAGCAATTTTGCCCTTTACAAATTACCGCTAGAGCTTATGATTGTGTTACGTATTAATTGCCCACATCTGTCAAAAACAATAGATTCCTCATTTCCGTACAGGTGATTGTGATTGGCTCCTGTAAGAATAATTATTATACGTGCCAGATTTTGGCAAAACATCTAGGATGTAGTGTTACCAAACAATTCGGACCAGTTCTTTTTCCACTAATTGATTCTATTCTTCGTATAAACCCTATAGTATGTGTGTATACAGCGGCGGGAGTTTAACTGATAAATGGCATTCATGCGGGAGGTCTTGGATTCAATCCCCGGCCGGGTCATTCCCAAGACGTCAAAAGCATGGTATAGCAGTTCCATTTCTTGAAATTCATCATATAAAGGGTAGGTCAGGCAGTGTCAGTATATGTGATTGGGTGTGGTCATGTGCCATAACACGTGGTATTCCAGTGTGGCAGCACTATAAGTTAAACAAAGGTCAGGGTGAGTATAAAACCCAAAATGGCAGAGAAACTTTTCTGATCATTGTATGCAGTATGCTGCTCAGAGAGGTTTAATAAAATATAATGTCTTTATTTTCCATAGTTTCTAGAACAAAACTTTTATTCCTAACTGTCAAATTTTGAATGTTGGTGCATCTATTAATAGTGTACCTGTACAAATAAGATCAGTGATTGGTCAGAATGCTGAAACCCTTTAATTGAGATCAAAATTGCAAGAAAATACCTTCGTCATATGAATCAAATATTGTTACAAACCACAATCCCTCACCCGGCCCCACCCTATTGCCTTCAGTTTAATTTGCATGGGCTCTTTTGTTTTTGTAATTGTTATTTGTTTTAATGCGTGTTTTTTGGTTGACTGTTCTGTGGAAGCTACATTTCGTGTTTAGCCAATGGAGCCGTAAATGTGTTTTGTTTATTTTCTCTGTATCACTATACTTATATATTGTCCACTTATGTATGTTTTCGTGGTTGCGTGTTTGAAAGCTACAATCAACAAGAAAGACAACCATCAACCCGTTTTTAAAAGTCGAAGCAAATTTAAGTGAAGATCCATATGCACATTATAAATGTTATTGTAACACACTTTGATGCTTTAGTGTATAGTATATTCTCATCAATAAGCGTTTGTTACCTCGTGCCAGAATCCCACGAATTTCGGTGATGGATCCCCCACCCCATCATGTCATCAATCATACCCGACATGCTCCTAAAATCCCACACCCTCTTCTCATTCCTTGAACATCGTCTCTAACAATCGACCATGATAAATCACTTTTCCTTTCACGTCGTGGTCCATTCATATTCAGTTCTTCGTTCTATGAATATTTACTGTGAGTATTTTTGCTGTTTAAACAAATCTTTGAGACAACTGTCTGTAGTTTAACAAGTTTGACTCTCATTTTAAAGGTGTGCGTTTAGAACATGAATTAAAATAAAAACGACACAATGGTTGGTATACTTAATATATATATATATATATTAATTTTTTTTGTGATATCTTTTGGTCACACATTTTCAAAAGTTTTTCTAATAGTTATAATTAATATCTAGAATTTATATCACAACAACTCGTGAAACTGAAACAATATGAGGTATTTATTTGTATTTAGTTTGTCACCATCATTAGTATTATGCAAGATAGCACCCACTCCCGTAGATAAATTAGATATTCCTATATAAGAACACAAAACAAAATACGTGTTTGAAACCTGTTTAATTTTATTTTATTTTCATTATTGTTTGCGAACTTCAGTTTTTAGTGTTATAACAATATCCGATTTCAACATTATCAGGTGTACTAAATGAAATTTATTCTAGCTCATTAGCATATCTGCATTTAACTTTATTTCATTGGATAAAACCTATCACGTGATGTCGTTTCAAAAAGATTACACATGCACAAAAGCCATACTATTAAATGGGGTTCTCAATCTTAATATGTCGTTTTAATAGAAAAGTTGGAATTATGAGGATTTTTTTATGGCGGTATTTATGCATGTGTAAACTCATAATGGCGAATCCCGCCCAAAAAGTCTTACATAACGAACGTTGAACTAAATTCAATTTGTGCGTGATCTGGCAAAGTTTACACATAATACACTCTATAAACCGCTACGGTCAGAAGAAAGCATGATAATCGATATTCGACATTCGATATTCAAATTGAATATCGAAAAACAAAAACCTCGAGTTTATAGAGGGCCCCAAGGAAGATTAGTATAAACTAACTGGGTCACCCTCGATAAATAAAGACTTTCAATTCAATTCAATTCGAGTTTCATTATTCAACAAATAGGTTTTGAATATCGAAAAAAAAATAATTCGATATTCAATGAAAAAAGTTTTGAATATCGAAACATAAAAAACTCGAGAAAATTGAATATCAAAAAAAAAAAAAAACGACATTCGTTATTCAACAAATAGGTTTTGAATATCAAAAAACTCGAGATTCGTTATGCAACAAAAAAGCCTATAAACGTAGGTATAAAAGACGAACTGGAAATGCAACATTCACAGAAAACCCAAACACATTTCCTACAGTTTCTTCATATTTTGTCCTACGATCTACGTTTTTTTAAAGATTTGGTACATAGTTAGAACGGTCTATCCTAAGCATCTTTCAGCTTTAGAAATAATTGGTCACCATTTGGTTTCTGTGAATTTATCACCCATAATACATTTTTTGGCAAATTTCCTATAATTTCAGTACAACCTAAATTAGGCAAAAAACAAGAAAATTAATAACAAAAACCAAATCGAATTTCATTAATTTTATTCAAGCTCAACATATATGAGCCTATTCTATGTATGTATGGGGGAAAAAGCGTGATTTATGTGGAAATAAAGAGGAATATTACCTTTATTGCCTTGCAGATACTCGGAAAAAAATGGCAGATTTTGGTGGGACTTGAAAAACTTTTTAGATATTTCCTATGAAAACCTATTTTTTCTAAAACTTCTGTATTGTTAGCAAATATCGTGTCCTTAAAGATAAATAAAATAAAAATCATATGCCACAATACTTGTTTTGATAAAATTACCATAAAAGTTCTAAAAATGTAGGAGTTCTGGAGAAAAGAAACACACACTTATCCTCTACTCTAAGTTCAACATAACCATTTTTTATTTAAATGGTTTCTATAGAATAATAGTTATCAAGTCAGTAGTATGTAATGTTTTAAGTTAATTCTTACCTTTCAGGCAGACATTTATGCGCTAAGTATGAAAAAGCTACGCTTAAACCACTAATCTCTCCGTGGTCTATATCAAAATAAAGATTGCATGAAAGAGTTCAAACATAATTTAATCATATTCTACTTATAACGACAATCAAAATTAATTACTTAAAGTACAATTTCTAAAACCTGCTATTATTCAGCACTTGAAAGAAGTCTAAGATGTGTTTACTTCCGCACCCTTGTCGCAGTTCTTACATAGCACACTGTTAGGTGTTTATTGTAAATATCTCAATGGCTGGGAGCGAATTATCAAATGTATAATATATCCAAAATCTGGCGAATCCAGATCAAATATATTACAGAAACACACACGTGCTCATGAATGTGCATATATCTGAAGTAAGAAGAGTTCACTCAACAACCATCGCAGCTTGAGCGAAGAATCAGTCGTTAGGTAAAATAAAGGTTCACACCCTGATTGAGCTAGACTTCAAAACGGAACATTCAGTCTAAAATAATGGCAACCTACAAGATACGGTTTTTCTTATTTAAAAGTCGAAATATGATAAAGTACAACGATTAGCTATATAAACCGATACAGATGACGTTCATTTTGCAATAGAATTAATTGAAGAAGAGAACAACAATGGTGCAATGGCACGACTGAACAAGACGGATTTTCAACCAAAAAATAATTGAAATAATCAGTATTGAAGAAAATATGTGAAGAGAGAAGTAATGTAATACAGATTTCATGACGGCACCTGTCAATGTTTACCTATTAAATAATTGCTGCATCAAGATTCCTTCTGGGGAACGCTAGCACACCTGGATTCGACACTGGGTGGGATATGTGAAATCTCACATAACCAATTAATACAACTCCAGTTGTGTTGATATCTAAGTCTCCTTTTTTCCAATGTTCAGGGCTGTGACCATTTAATGTGACCTCAAACAGATAATTATTTAGATGAGTGTGTAATCATTCAATAAGTAATGTAAACACACACCATGCAATCGCAATACACTTCGAAACCCTTTGCAACATTGTATTATCGTAATCCTGATCTGCGTTTTAAAATTATAAAAATCGGTTAAGAGTTTTTCTGACATGAATTCTATGGTGACGTGATTTTTCGTAAGATCCTTGGTCATGATCATTTTCATACTATATTAAACTTGCTCGAAAATGTATCAACAGAGGTAATGACCCTGTCATTTTGCAACGCACTGTATGTTTAGTGGTTGACCCAGTTCGCCAGTATACTTTCCTCTTTGATTGTGCGATGACCTAACATAGTGTGGACCCTATGATGACGCCTATTTAAGTCCTGAAAGGGATGGTAAAATGTACGGTTCGTCTTTATTCTTGTCTTGTCGTGCCCTTAACGGTTTAGTTTATACTTTGTGTTATTGCTTCTGCCAAGACATTGAATATTTACTTTATGGCTTTCTAGGCTTTTGTTGTTTATGTTCATATATACATGACCATATTTGTGTTTTTCCTATAACGTCTATTAATGCTGACTTGGATAGAGCCTGGCTGAGGTATTTATATACACTGTCCCGTTTTATCGGTATGACAATAGGGTTCGAATGAGGTTTGGTGAGGTAGTTTTGCCACTGAATTTTCCAATTCTGTAACCCTATTATCAACCATTTAAATGTGTGTGTTACTTTTTACAATACACACAAGTTGTAGCTTGCGCTGTGCAAAAACTGCAGGTAAACATTGACAATGGCTTCTATCACGTACTGGATAATGGTGGGTAATAAAGCAAAGCAGCTTTACATTTCACATACATGTTCATTATATCGTTGTTCAAAAGTGAGTGTACAATATGTATTCCCCTAGTATTTACGGTGTGAGACCGGCATTAAATAATATATACATTCTCACGTAGAGTGATAAGTACCACTCCAAAATATTTAAATCTATTACAAATGATGTATAGACTGCCGAGTGTCTGGGTAGTATATAAATCTCCCCAGCTTGTATTTTGTCATTCTACATCGGCGCTGAAACAAATAGCGCTAAATTGGTTTAGATGCGACATAAACATGCGGCACACATAGAGACAGTTTACAAATAGTGACGTCTGGTCTCTTTTGCTGAAAACAATTTTACAGACAAGGAAAGTGTCATTAAAATTTGGCTTCGGCGCGCAAGAAACGTCAAACAAAAGCAATCCGATGTCTTTGTTGGTTTACGTGATACAGTCGACAGGAAATGTAGCATTCGCCAGGAGATGTACCATTCACACACTCAACCAAAATCCCGCATTCAAAATAAATAACAATAAATAACAATAAATAACAATCACAAGGAAAAATAGAAGAAAGGTATGCGACTCCACAAACACAAAGCGGGTCAGTGACAAGAAGGCCACTGGGTAATTTTAAAACAGGTTCTAGGGTGCACCATTGCCCTAGCGTTTGTGCCTCGATTGTAAGAGACCTCCCGTTCGACTGGTCACATTAAAATTGTCTCGTCTTATAACCCAGCGGCCTTTTTGCCACTAACTGTTCCAAGGCGGTAGCCATATTGTTTATTATCAACCCGTTCGTGTTTGTGATTTCACATGCCTTGCATTGTAATTGTTGTTTGTTTTAATGCTTGTTTTTGGTTGACTGTTTTCTGAAAGGTACATTTCCTGTTCGATTTTTATACCTACTTTTAAACTTAGTGGTAAACGATGGTTGGCGAAAAGAATATCTGGTTGTGCATTGTGCATATGAAACCTTCAGTTTGGCTTTGGCCACACCCGTCACAGTGACCTTCATGCCGTCGAACGCTTCAATGTCGTCACCTCTAAGTTATCTGCGTTAGTGGCAGTGGTTTTCAGTGGTAGAACTTGTTACCCGATCCATTGTCCAGCCATTATACTATTTCTATCGTATATATGTTGATATTACTACTATGTATGTTAAATATTGGCAATAAAACATGTTTAAGTTGACCCTGTTCATACTATCGACCCTGTACCACGGTATCATTCTTATTTGGGTATATTTGTGACGTTTTTCAACCTTCCGAATACATTTCTTCACCCGTTCTATGTCCTGCAACGTCTCCCCCACACCTCATAAAATATGTCAAATCGTAAAAACAACATAGCTCATTGGATTTATTTACGAATGTTTGGTTACTATTATTAATAAAGTTAGGTGTATTCAAAATAGTTAGCGGTGACTTTTAATGTTTGTCTGCAATCTTGTCTTGTCGTGCTCTCAATGGTTTTTTCTCTTGTTCCTCTGGCTTCTTTGAAGTACCTTATTTGCGGCTTTCTAGGCTATTGGTTTGTTGTATTCATATATACAGGGGCATCTTTGTGTTTTGTTCATATTGTCTATTAATGCTGCCTTGTTGGTTAGATAATAGTTCATGGCGGGGATTTCTTTATTTACACTCTCCCGTTTTATTGGGATGAAGTAGGGTAAGTATGCAGTTTGGTGAACCCTATAACCTGGTTTAAACCCCCAGCGTCTTTTTTGCCACTGACCGTTTCAAGGCGGTAGCCCTATTGACAATTCTTTTTTGTGTTTGTGACGTCATACGTTTTTATTCTTTATTACTATTGCCATTTATGTTTGTCTTTTTGCATGTTTTGAGGTTTACTGTGTTCTGTGAAAGCTTCATTTCTTTTTCGACTTTTATACTTATTATTGTTATACTTATTGTTTAAAAGTCGAGAGGAAATGTAGCATTCACAGAATACAGTCAACCAAATGCACAGTCAACCAAATGCACAGTCAGCCAAATACACAGTCAACCAAATACACAGTCAACCAAATACACAGTCGACCAAATACACAGTCGACCAAATACACAGTCGACCAAATGCACAGTCAACCAAATACACAGTCAACCAAAATCACAGCCAACCAAATGCACAGTCAACCAAATGCACAGTCAACCAAATACACAGTCAACCAAATACACAGTCAACCAAATGCACAGTCAACCAAATACACAGTCAATCAAATACACAGTCAACCAAATGCACAGTCAACCAAATGCACAGTCAACAATATGCACAGTCAATCAAATACACAGTCAACCAAATACACAGTCAACCAAATACACAGTCAACCAAATACACAGTCAACCAAATGCACAGTCAACCAAATACACAGTCAACCAAATACGCAGTCAACCAAATACAAATACGCAGTCAACCAAATACACAGTTAACCAAATACACAGTCAACCAAATACACAGTCAACCAAATACACTGTTAACCAAATACACAGTCAACCAAATACACAGTTAACCAAATACACAGTTAACCAAATACACGGTCAACCAAATACACAGTCAACCAAATACACAGTTAACCAAATACACAGTTAACCAAATACACAGTCAACCACATACACAGTTAACCAAATACACAGTCAACCAAATACAAAGTCAACCAAATACACAGTCAACCAAATACACAATTAACCAAATATACAGTCGACCAACTACACAGTTAACCAAATACACAATTAACCAAATACACAGTCAACCAAATACACAATTAACCAAATACACAGTCAACCAAATACACAGTTAACCAAATACACGCATTCAAAACATAGAACAATCACAAGGAAAAATAAAAGCCAACTTGGTAACGGTACAAGTTCAAAAGGGTTGACAATAGGCTTGCAACTTCGTAAAACCTTTGCAAAATGTTATTATCGTAACTCTAATCTTCTTCCCAATTATAAAAGTAATTGAAGAACTCTTCTCCGACAAGGACTATCACAATCTGACTTCTATGGTGACGTGATTTACAAACTTCGTAAGATCCTTGGTCATGGTCACTTTCATACTACCTTTGTTAAACGTGTTAAAAGGTTTATCAAAAGGGGTTATGACCCTATCATGCTTGGTGGTGGACCCATTTACCGTTCGCCACTATTCTTACCTCTTTAATTTTGCGATGACCGGACAGGATGTGGACCCTATGATGACGTCTACCTAAAGCCCAAAAGGACGGTGGCGTTTGATGTTTGTCAGCAATCTTGTCTTGTCGTGCCCTCATTGGTTTGTTCTCTTGTTGCTATGGCTTCTGCCAAATCATTGAGTACCTTCTGTGTGGCTTTCTAGGCTATTTTTTTTTTGTATTTATATATAAGCGAGCATCTTTGTGTTTTATTTATATTGCCTATTAATGCTTCCTTGTTGGTTAGAGAATAGTTCATGGCGGGGATTTCTTTATTTACAGTGTCACGTTTTATTGGGATGACAGTACGGTAAGTGTGAGGTTTGGTGAAAACCCCAGCGGCCTTATTGCCACTGACCGTTCCAAGGCGAAAGCCCTATCGTCAACCATTTTGTGTTTGTGATGTCTTATTTGGCCTTTTATTTGTTTTTAAAGTTGTTTCTGTGTGTTTGTGGTTGACTATCGTTCTTGAATGCTACTTTTCCTGTTCGATTTTTATATCTAATTTTAGAACGGTCAGAAACAAAAATACCATTGAGGAGTTTAAACCAGGGTCTAGGTTACACCAAATCTCAATCTTACCGTATTGTCATCCCATTTAAATTGGACAGTGTAAATAAATCAATCACTCCAGGAACACTTAAAGTGTAACACCATGATTATCATGCATATGAATATAAAAAAAGGCTAGAAAGCCACAAAGCAAGTACTCAGTGACTTGCCAGAAGTTAGAGCAACAAGATTATAAACCGTTAAGGGCACGATACGACAAGATTGAAGACAGAAAATAACGTTACCGTCCCTTTCAGGATGTAGGAAGACGTCATCAAACGGTTCATAATATAATATGTGGGATCATCGCACAATGAAGGAGGAAACTTTAAATGGGTCACTTTAAACGATCATCCACTAAAGATGCAGTACGTTGCAAAATAGTGTCCTAACCTCTTTTGATAAATCGTTTAACCGGTTTAAGGTGATCTGACGAAGTTTGTAAATCCCGTCAACATAGAAGTCGGGTTGTGATTGTCGCTGTCGCAAAATAGTTGTTAAACACTTTAAAATTTAAAAAAATAACTTTTGCTGAGTCAGCCCAAACATTCATATTTCAATTAAAACAGAGGTAGATCTTACAACTTAAATAAAAAGCTCTAGTGTTAAATATGGCCCGTGTTTGTTTGGATAAATATATCAAATACAGAGCATTCTTCTACGAAAGTGCCAAAAGCACCGCTGGCAAAACAAATAGATGTTTTATTAAAAAATAATACAAAACAAGTTATAAGTAACAGATAAACAAGTTACACGTAACAGATTACTGTACGAGCATGTTGTATTAATCTAAATTAATATTTTCTAGCATCCAGCAGATATTTATTCAACCTTTAAACAGGATTTCATAAAGCATATCAATGTTTATATTGCATGGAGAGTAATACAAAAACGATCAAATGTGTTTTTCTTGTGAAGTAAGAAGGCTTAATGAGAAAAACAAACTCCGCGAAAGCGTTGGAACAGCCATTATTGAGGTCGAAAAAACTTCGTCAGAGGCTCATGGCGGATTATATAAAGACTTCCGAGTCAATTTGTTTATTGGTTTAGGAACAGCGAATATAATTTTTGCAATACTTATCAACATATTAAAAATACATAAACAATAACATGAGTAGCTATGCAATTTTGACAGTTCTTTCAACCATTACTGTATACGTACATGTATTGTACATAAACAATTATTCAAATTAATTTACACACTTGCTTTTAATTAATTGTTAAAAATGAAGAAATGTATTTGCATTATAACTAGTAACCTTCTCACAAAAAGCATTTGAAAACAAGCATACACAGATTATAAAATATACCATTCAGGCTTGAAAATGTTTTAATTTATATTTGTTAATTCGTAAGCGAACGAGAGAATACATGCATGTAAGAAAGGCCTAAGGTATCAGAACTGAGTCAAGTTCTTTAAAGGGACACACGGTAATAGGGCACGACACGGCTCGCCATGTAGTGAACCAAAAGGAGAACGCCTCACTGATTCTGCACATTATAATGTGAACTTAAGTTTAAGCCAAGTGGCGAGAGAGTTGTTGCACCTTATATTACCTCTCATGAACCAGGCCCAATACAACCGTTACTGTTACTTTTCTTCCTGTTTTGTGTTTATTGCTTCCAGGGGATCAATCCCATTTTCAGTATTTATTATATTGCTTCCAGGGGATCAATCCCATTTTCAGTATTTATTATCAAGCATTAAAAGTACACCTCCATTTATTAATCCAGTATCATTTTGATTCTAAACCTGCCTGAATGCAATATAGTCAAAGATAATACAATTTCGGAGTTTTCAACTTTTCTTCGTTGATCTCCAATAGAGATCATTTTGATTCTAAACCTGCCTGAATATAATATAGCAAACGGTAATAACATTTCGGAAAATTCAAGTTTTCTTCGTTGTTCTCCAATAGGTTCAGACATACTTTTAACTTTTAACTATTCAAATTAGTATTAACAATTATTTTTCAAATAAAGAAATTATGTAGAATACAGTAAACAATAAACAAGATTGCCGTTTGTCCCTTTAAATACAGTTAATATGTTTATATTGCATGGAGAGTACAGTTGATATGATATTCTATACTTCGTTTGGAGAAAGAATTAAGCATTAAGCTCACCGCTGCTTGCACTACAAGGGTTCCATGCAGCTTAACCAATATCACGGACGGTTAAGAAAGCCGTAAAATTACCCGTTGGGAAAAACGTTTATATGCCGTAACTGAATGTAAACGGACTTTAGATCGCACCCAAACACACGTAAATATGTACATTTTCCCAAGAAAACATAAAATATTCGGTAAACTCTTTATAGAGAAAACGCGCTTGAATACCTCGACAGGCGTAATTTAGTTGATCTGATTTGTATGCTTTTTCTCACAATTTTAAATAAAAAATTGCTTGGTTGCTTTAGGAGATAATGAAAGAACCATAGAACAATTATATTCAAATGGGTTTTAAACTACACGCTTAGTACATAGCATGTAATTTAACTTCATTAAATTCTGCCTATAAATTTCCAACGGCTGTCTGCATTTGTTCTTGAGAGGTTCTACCTTATATATATATATATATGTTCTTGAGAGGTTCTACCTTATATATATATATATGAAACGGAAGTAGATGCAAAAGTTAAACCGGAAGTGCAGCATCCACAGAACGAAGCAATTCCAAAACACGCAACTATACTCAACAAAAAAGGAAATGTCCGCTGATGTTGATGACAGCAAAGCTATAAAAAAATGAATGATGATTTAAGAATAATTAGATAGACCACCAACAGTAATCCAAACAAAGATGTTTTTGAAAAGTTCAGTACACAATGGACAATGGAGTTAGCCACATTTTTGTTAAAATATGCGTTTAGGCAACAAAATAAATTTAAATCAACGAAAATTACCGAAATGTGTCCGAGACAATATTCTCTATATGTTACTTACCAAAAAATCACAAAACAAAACATGACACAGATTGTGTAGATGCCAGCATTTGATTACCAACAATCATCAAATTACCTCCCTTTAAAATGTCCATACCATCTATAAAAGATTATTGTTTGGCAAATTTGAAACTGTTTAATGGGATATTTAGTACCCACTTAAGTGTGCTTACAAACATCAAACATTGTTTTATTAAAACGCTGTTTAACCTTTTATACGACCTCAACATCTGGCCTATGGAAATACAAGCAAAGAAGTCGGAAGTTTCTTTTTTTGTTCAGTATACAACAATTAGGCTAACTATTACAGTATATAACAGTGGAGTTTGAGACACCAATCACCCAAAATGGTTGACAAATAAGGGTACCGAAAAGTTAGTCTGGGCAAAGGAAGAAGACCACTTTGCAAAGTATAACAATAGTCGCATGTTACATTACAAATGATTAGGCGGGAGTTGTTTGGCTCCAAATTGCAGAGTTGTACATTTTAGTACTGCGCATTACAAGGAAAATTCAGACAGAGCTTTACAAGATAGTTTACATGATATCTAATTGTACCCAAAGAATAAATCGGGCATTATTCTTAAATACATTTTACTGTTTACGCGGGCTTTAAGAGCCTTGGCTAATCCAAAATATAGATGGCTTCTAAACAACGATTTTAAATGATCAGATGTTCAAAATTGGCATGGCGGTTTGGAACATTCATGTCGTCCTGTATTTATTATTGTAGGCACAGATATCGTTTGAATATTTCAAATTCGATAACATTTCGATAAGCTAAAAACATTACCTTAGGAATTTATCATTTTACAGACTGAAAGATGGAATATATATACTGAAAGGAAAAAGAAACGCATAATGGGTATTTCCGCTATAAATTGTATGTTTAATATGCTACTGCTAATCGAATGGTACAGGGCGACATTAGGCATGTCCTTTCGGAAAGAAGGTTTGAACAGCACCGAACACACCAATGGTTATCCCTTTAAAGTTTCATTATCGACAGAATGCGCATTTGGTTCAAGCAGGTGAGCAAACTTAGGCTTTAAACGTTGCAGTCTCTTTAACATTAAACACAGTACTAAAATGGCTTGACTTTTTCAAGCGAAACTTCAACATTTATGATATACTTTGATTAAAAGGTCTACTACATGAAATAGTTGTCCTTTCTGTAATTAGTTGTAGCCCCTTTTTGTATAAAACACGTTGAGATATATCTGGAATATTACGTAGAATTAGGTGTATGGAATAGTGTAGCACAGGCACTTTTTTGATTATGCGTTTCTTTTTCCTTTCAGTATATATAATAGAGTACACGTAAATAACAGAATTGCATATTAATTTATCACATAACATGAGGTGTGGTGGTGTAATAACACCATTCAATATTTTCGATACCACTAGTGGTATACCATAACGTTAATGACGGCATGGACGTCACGTTAATGTACGTTTTCTGACGTAATGTGACGTTATAAGTTAGGTAATAATATAATCTAACATTCGTTTTCATTCATTATTGAATTTATTAAACTCGTTAGCAAAAATGATATAATGCGAGGCTCGATATCATTTTGTCAACTCGTTTAATAAATTCAATAATGAATGAGTACTCATGTAAGATCCTCTATTTAACATCTAGAAGGATGAATTTCATTTTTTAGAATTCAAACTGTATGTTAGTTTTAGTGATTTAAGAAGAAAATATAACTTTATATGTAAAAACATGAAACACGTCTTGCCTAACGGGGGCTGGACTTAAAAATAAAAAGGTCAATGATGCTTAAATGAAAGTTTGTCAAATATATATATTTCTGTAATTGGTCCTGTTTGTATTCAAAGTCACATGTAGTCTGTTACATACGAATGGCGGGAGGTATACAGCACTGGTCCAGTAAAAAGTGGATGATCTGTCTCCACCACACAAACAACCACCTTCATATATACTGAAAGGAAAAAGAAACTCGACACGAGAATTTCGCTAAATATGTATGCTGTTAATCGAATGGTACATGGCTACGTAAGACCGTTCCTTTCGGAAAAAAGACTAAAACAACACGTAACACAGCAAATAGTATTCCTGCAAAGGTTCATTATTGGCAGAGTACGCGTTTGGCTCAAGCATGTGAGCAAACTTAGGATGCACAATTTTACTCTTTACGCTAAATACAGTACTGAACTGGCTCAATTTTTCAAAGAGGAACTTCAACATTTATGAACTAACTGCAACTTTTTTGTCACAAAACATCATGGGATTTCCTTGGAATATATAAGTGTATATATATATAATATATAGCGGAAATTCCCGTGTCGCGTTTCTTTTTCCTTTCAGTATATATATGCTGAAAAGGACGTAAACACCATTCACGCAACCATTTTAAAACGCAGTGTATATAGTATACAACCATTTAACGCAGTGTATATAGTATACAACCATTTAACGCAGCGTATATAGTATACAACTCAACCATTTCCAACCCTCAGGGGTAATATTGCCTCGGGTTTTAACGGTAAAAATGAATAAACTATTCTTCCTTAGTATATAATAGAGAGGTGTGCGCAACACGTCAGCCTGATGTGTTTACAGATGGATGTGTATGACACGGAAACTGTTTATATCGATAATGGTATAAGACTAGACGCGTGATTGAAATGGGAGATAAAGATTGTAGATGGGAGATAATATATCTATCATATCTTCACACACATTAGCAATTATCGCATTATTTGAAAGGATCTATATATATATATATTGAGCTATAACGTATACAAGTGGGTTTTTCATAAAGCCGAGACAATTTATCCCGTTTTTGGTAGGTATAATGGTGTTTTACGTTAAGTTCAGCACATTTTAGGCTATATATATGAGGGTCGATTTGTTTGCGTTCTGCAATCCACTTTTCCATGGGTAGACCCAGTACTATATATATATATACGAGTTCCCAGTGGGATTGGAACCCACAGTGGTGAAAGGCGAGAATGTTGTAAACGCATCGTCTTTACCATCAAGTAACTATTGCGAACAGTAGATAATAACTTAGATTCCGCGCTTCTTAATACAATTAAAGTGTTGATTAATTGGTCCTGTCATGTTTCTGCGATCCTATTCTGTATATGCACTGTTAGTCCTTTTGTTTTTTAATGTTTATAGTACTTGAGACAAAAAAAATTTGCCTCAAGTCCCCTTTGAATTATACTGAAAGGAAAACGAAACGCATAATCAAAAACTTGCCTATATTAAGGACAACTCTGTCATGTAGTAGACTTTTTAATCAAAGTATACTTTGTTAGCATGTTGTAGACTTTTTAATCAAAGTATACTTTGTTACATGAAATTTATAAATGTTGAAAAAGTCAAGCCATTTCAGTATTGTGTTTAATGTTAAGAGATTGAAACGTTTAAAGCCTAAGTTTTCTCACCTGCTTGAGCCAAATGCGCATTCTGTCGATAATGAAACTTTAAAGGGGTAACCATTGGTGTGTTCGGTGCTGTTCAAACATTATTTCCAAAAGGACAGGACTAATGTCGCCCTGTACCTTTCGATTTGCAGTAGCATATTAAACATACAATATGTAGCGGAAATACCCATTATGCGTTTTCCTTTCAGTATATTAACATAAGTCAGTGGTTCAGAGCTATTCAGAAATGCTTGGGATTTTAAAAAAATGATTTCGATTCCGATTGCAAAATATTAAAAAAAGGTATAACGACTGGGACGACAGCCATTCTAATTCAACGTTAACATAGGTTTGTTTCTGTGAACTTCTTGATCTATTCGATGCTATCAAAGGCTTTTAACTTAGAGTCAGACATTTGTTTTAATTGTTTCAAAAGTACATGGTATACCGTCACATATTGTCATACAATCTTAACAAATTATTTAGGTCTTTGGATAGTTTGAAAACTCTTCTATAATTACAGCCGAAATGCCGTAGGTCATTAAAGTTAGCATCTCGGAACGGTCGATGACAAAACACGTTTCAGAGCTACATTGTTCAACCGTAAACTCTAATAATTCATTTATTGCAAGCTTTTGCATTCACGATCCTTTCGTAAAAGGTTGTTTATCCTACAAGTCTTCACCCGTATTTCTAATATCGTATTAACTCATCAAAACGGAAACTTTCGACGAACACATATTTCAATGCGTCGACAATATCGTTCCATATGTGAAAAAAAGGTTAGACGGTAGCGTAAGGAACGAATCCCTCACTGATCATTTTAACTCTCATGTCAACAGATCGGCGTTTTCAGAAATAAACATGTTGAATAACCGGTGATATTCCAGAGGGTAAAACTAGAAGTCAAAACGCATGTGCAATATTATAATCACAGACCCAATATCAAACAGATAGGAAACTGTAATTTTCACGTGGAACATTGCGGATATTTCAAGAAATACTTTAAACTCACATAATTATCATTAAGTGTTTTAGCCATGTCAAACCTTACCACAAATGGATTTTGCTTTCCAAGTATGGCGTTTTCTGAGCATAAAAAAAGAAGTTTAACGGACAGTTTCGCTAGATAAATCCCTTGAATTTTAAGAAAAGGCCAAACAATGCTGATACATTTTACTCTAAATAGCTTTTTATAAAAGTTATTAATGTGAAAATAAGAAAATAAGGATAATTTACAATAATCCCATTTTGCTATTCATTATAAATATTTTGAATGTATTCCGATCGCATCAAAATCAATGAATATTTCATAGAGGGGTTTGAAGGAATAGTAAGGTGCCACGTGATATAATAGCTTTCACTGGTTGAGATAGGGAGGTTTTTATCTGTTTGTAATTAGGTCTGTTATAATACGATATGAGTATCATAATCTCAGAGGATCAGTGGTTCATATAGTGTGAATTACGTGGTCCGAGTATTAACTTTCATACCCCATCCAACACCGTCTCCAAGAAGCGAAAACAGGGTTGGTTGGGGTATGAAATAAAACCTTAATTTCGCCTTAAACGGTCTGCATATTGTAAAATTAAAACACTTAATAGGTAATTTTAAACAGATTTTCGCATTTTTTTTAGGTAAAACATATTTTTAAACGTGTTTTATTGTTGAAAAAGCCTTTATAAAATCCTGCTTATATAAGCTTTCCCATCGCTGAATGGAATTAAGGCAGGACCACATAATGGAATGTGCGTACCCCGTAACCAAGGTGTAAGAAGACGTTTTGAGAAGCCGACCGGACGTTGCGCTTGTCGTTTTAAGCAAGTGCTGATGTTGAGTTGAAATTTACCGGACAGTACCAGTAAGAACCAGGAACCAGAGTATATACTGGCTAGTAAGAGGTGTACTCTGTACCCTGCTCTCCCTGTGAGCGGCTCTAAATACCTAAATAATGTGTCGAAGAGCAGGTAATTATTAATGCAAGTCAGTTCAATTCTTGTTTTCTTGTCAGCATATTTTATAACCATTGTAGACATGTTTCACGGTAGATATACATTCTTGAGATATGTAGACAGACTGAAATTAATGAGACCTGTATAATGTGATATACGTTTCCAATAAATTGCTAATTTCAGATTTTCCATTTTCTTTTTAGCGTAGCAATGTACAATATTATTCATTCACAGTGGAGGGACAGTGAATGGGTAAGAAAGATAGTGTTTTTTTTTTATATTTCTCATTTTAATCATCAAACACTGCTTAAACGTCTCCTTATTAAACAAATATACAAACATTTAAATACAGTGTTTGATTTCTATATTTATTTTTATTGTTTTTTCTAATTGTTTTGAGCACAGTTCAGTTTTAGTTCTTTAAAGAGACATGGCATTTAAAACGTTTTACGGCTTTAAATGTGCACTTCGATTCATCGATTTAGTATCATTTTGATCTGCTTGAAAAACGGTTATACAAGAAGGAGTTTGTGTTTGTCTTCGTTATTCCACAATATATTTAAATATAATTAATAATTAGTAACATGTAAAACATATTGCTTTGATAAGACTTTTTAAATACTTAATAATAATGATTTGCACAATATGCAAATAAAAACAATAAAAAAATAATAATAAAGAATTTATTTTCCGAGAGACCTCATTTAAAACATTCAGTTAATTACGAGACCATCAATATAGAATGAATTTCGTTTAAAATATGATCATGTGCTAATCCGCAGATTTCTTGCAACTAAAATTTCGTTAAAACATGGTCAAATAAAATAAATAAGATGTTTAATTAATACAAACGACTGAACGAAGACAGAGGCCGTTATTATATACGACATTCTTTTTGTAAGAAATAAGCATTTGCATAACTAAGCTAACTAAAATAAAAAACAAACTCTCGCAAACATATGGGATTTTATTTGTGTGTAATACCAAGGATGCATCATGAATGAAGTATACATAAATAAAAACAATAATAAAACAAAACAAAAACATTAATCCAGCACTCTAAAATACACACTTGTAATCACGTATTGCTGTGGTCTGTAAACATTGTCTTAACATTTCAACAATGTTTATATCATTACGTCCATTCAGTTTCATGAAATCAAAGTAACACAAATATTATTTGTTTGCATCCTTAAAGAAATGTTTTTCCAAGTTAAAATTTGGATTTAAAAATTGTTTATTAAATATCTTAAAGGGACACGTGACAATCTAGATTTTTTTTTACGTTAGTTTTTCTACATAACTGGCAGATTTGCAAATCATTACCCAGCCTGATAATTTATTTGAAAAGTTCAAAGCAAATTGTTTTTGCATAGCACCAATACTAATATGAACATCTACGGTAGAGAAACGAAGAAAATTCGAAACTTTAAATGTTATTTCCTCTTTAATTATAAAAGTCAAAATGATACTGTATTATTAAAATGAGGTTCTTATTTGAATGTTTGATAAAATACTTCAAGATTGCCGTGTGTGTCTGTAATCACTTGAAGTTAATAATCACATACATTTTCTAGTTAGTTTCCGGCACTGTGGAAAATATAAACATACGTTTCTGTTTATAAGTAGTTGCATAATTAGTTTTCATCATTTTCAGTATGGACCCAGTTTATTCTGCACGTTGTTTAGTTAACACCCAACATGTTTTTGCAAGTATATTAATAATAAGCAATCGGGTTTAAACCAAAATAATAATACTAATGGTTGTCTTTTGTAACTGTCTTTGTATACAAGTTGTTCAGCAATTGCCTAAAACAATTTTTTCCTTTTAATTATTTGCATTAGAAATTTACCAACTGGCTCAATTTTTCAAAGAGGAACTTCAACATTTATGAATTTCTTGTTACAACGTGTACTGTGATTAAAACGTCTACAACATCACAGTTGTGTCCTTTCTCTAACTAACTGCAATTTTTTTTTTACAAAACATCATTGGATTTCCTTAGAATATATATGGACTTAAGTGTGCAGTGAATATACACTATTTAGCGGAAATTCCCGTGTCGCGTTTCTTTTTCCTTTCAGTATATTTAATATATTGATCTTTTTCTTACGAGACGTATGACAGAGTACAGAATCTAAAAAGAAAATCCGTAGTATCTTTATTTTAAGTTCTCTACAACTATATCAAATTTGGACGACCATGTAGGTGCTGTTTTGTAAAGGACAGACGGCAATCTTGAAGTCTCTATCAAGCATTAAAATTGGCACCACAGTTATTAATCCATCATTTTGACGTTAAACCTGCAGGCACATAATTAAAAAGGGAGTCAAAGTTTTCAATTTGTGTTCCTTTGTTCTATAAATAATATTGGTGCAATAATCAACCGTTCCCATTTCATTTGAACTACTCGTATATTTAACATTAATGATTGCAATTACAAATTATGTAGAAACAAATAACGGGACGACGCAAGTGTTAAAGGGCCACACGGCAATCTTGAAGTGTTTAAAATGGATGTCTCGATTTATATATCCAGTATCATTTTAGCTTTATTACCCTGGTTACATTTAAATTAATCAAATTTTAAGTATTCACTATTTCGTCTTATTATACTAAAAGTTTTAATATATTACTGGTGCAATTATATCAAAAAATTGATACTATGCAAAAACAAATGGCTTAATAGTCTTCTTATAATTAATATTAATGATTAAACAAATGCAAGTTATGCAGAAAAACTAGCGTGACGCCGTGAGTTATTAAAAAAAAAAAGATTGCCGTGTGTCCCTTTAAAGAAGTCATGATTCCCGTGCTTTCCTTTCAATAAAGAACAAACCTTTTTCAAATACAACAAAACAAAACAAGCGAAACTGAGAGTTAAATAAGTTCATCAACGAAAGCAACATATTTTTTCTTTCATCATTTTATTTATGAAATTCTGTCTCTAAAAATTTCATATTTCACTCTTCGAATATACATCAAACTTGAACGGGAAATATGTGTAAATGTGTGAACGTCTCAGGGCTCGGCAATTATTTCACCATATGTCAAAATGACTGATATGATCTGACGTGAAAGATGATATTCGCTATTGGAAGTTGCTATATATTTAATAAAGTCGCTGATAGACACACATGTTATTTTTCACGATAAGCACTAGGGTAAACAAAATTTGTCCTCGTCAAAACATGAACTCTATAAGAACATATTTTGTAAAAATGTAAGAAAATCACAAAAGACGGAAAATTATCCTTTTGATACATAAATTCAACGGATTTGTGGGATTATTATATTATATTACACATAATCTTAAATAGGAAAGTTTAAACCCGTTTTATAAATGACTGTGAACTATGCATTAGTATAACATACTAATATTGTGATAGTGATAAAAGTACATTTACTGAAATTCGCCGTCAGTTTTCATTGGAAAAGGTTATTTCGGGTGAAAATCAAACAAAATGTTTGAAAATAATTGATCGAGTGATATTTAAAAGGAAAAGAATAATACTTATAAATCGCTTAATTCTATTGAGAAGAATACTATTTAGCTATGTGGGTCAACTTTAGTTGTCCATTAATCACAATGCAAATAGTTTACAGTTACTTAAACTGAAATGTTACATATGACAGCTTGCAAATCAGAGGCATTGTATTCACTTAACTTAAATTAAAATGATGTGTATGGAAAAGATAAAATTCTAAAGTAATAAAGTATCATAAACTAACATGTGCAAAAAGGTTAATACAGAGAACGTTGTTGCTTTTCCCAGTAAAACCACGTGGAATTAAAACCATGTGGAATTAAAACCATTAAGACCATGTGGAATTTAAAACCATGTGGAATTAAAACCATGTGGATTTGAATTTTATTTTTCAAACAATGACTAAATTTAGAAAAATCTACACTTCATGCAAAGTAGCCTATATTAATCGTGCTTCAGGCCTTTACAATATAAATCCAGTCTACAAACCCTACACAAGAGAGACGTAGCAACTATATATACGATTATCTGTTTAAAATATGGCCCAGCCTGATGATTTATTATTATTATTTATTTTGTGAACTGTGTTCATCTCATTGTCATTTCTAAAAGAGATTACGTTTAACTCTTGTTTTCGGACTTTCCCAAAATACATGTTATATATATTATTCATGAAAATACAAACTATTTTAACAGACAGTAGTTAAAGCAAATGTCAACGAAATATACTACTCAACATTTGCTAAGGATCACTTTTTTGCGGTCTAAATTTCTTGCTAAAATAAATAGCATTATTTCTATTTTACATGAAAATATTTAGGGCAGTGAATAGTCATGTGATCTCATGATTTGATTCAAATCGTGGAATTGTTGAAGTATCAATGAAATCGTTATTGAATTAATTTCTAATACAATTATATGGAAGAATAAAATTGATCCTTAGCAAATTTTGAGTAGTATAGTTAATACATTACTTATTAATATATAGACCAAAAGATACTATGATAACAAATTAGAACTAACCAGCATGCAGATTAGTTTGTGTTTGTTCATTATAAACATACATTAGGTAAATTTCTCATTAAAACAAACCTATATTCCGTAAATATAGCCCCCTAGGGTTGCGGTTAGTGTTTTTTGTTCACGCATGCACGGACACATGCACGGACACTGTAAAGGTAACTGTTATTATTAGAGTTAATATTTTGATTACCCGTAATAAAGGGTAGAACAGTTTTTTAATATCATGTTCCCTGTAAACGTCGTTCAGCATAAAGAAAAGTCGAAGCAGGTAGAGATTATTCAATAAATAAGTCTTAAGTGATATGATAACACATTCTTTAAAAGTCGGGAATATTAATTACGCAATGTACATATAAATAGCACACACCATCACACCAAGCATTTAGCACTGTTACCCTGTTATTTGTTTTTCTAATCATTAAAATCCCAACTCACACAAACGCATATCTCTAATAGTGTGTCTGTGTTTTTTCCATGCATTTGCATGTTGACAAAAAAAATTGTTTCGCAGCAATAGTTTCAGCTGTCAAAACCACTAAATGTTGCAAAGACACTATTAATGTTGATAGTGAATGAGCTGATAATGTCTAAATGGTAAATTTGAATAACTTCGGTAATTCAATTATTTTAACTACATTTAACACTAATCTAAGATGTCAAAATTTACCATAGTCACATGCATACTGCGTCGAGTTTTTAAATGACGGTCGAAAAGCCGCCAGCTGACAACTGGATGCCGCCGCCGCTGCCGCCGACGACGACGGCTGACATTGACTTCCTAATATCCTCTGCGATTCGAACATATCCCTCATATTCGAAAACGGAGAAGCCGACGAAAAATCTGCATTGTGATGATTGAAATCCGTCGTCGGCGACATATACCATGAATTTGGTCGGGAATAATTTTGTCCATTTGCCGAGGCCGTAAACATGCTTTGAATTAATCCGTTTGTTTGAGGTAGGGAATGTGTGTTATTTATATGTGCCGGCGCCGGTGTCGGGTGTGGAGAGTTTCCGGCACTACCACCCGATCCATCCTCTCCCGGCGACATGGATACCCCCATAGATGACCGTACCGCATGATTGCCGACGGGTGAATGGAATAATGCCTGTGTACTTGAATATCCATAATTACCACCTGCTACCGACGAAATATTGGGATTTCTGTATACGTCAGTTTGTCGGGAATAGCATTGTAACACCGGCGGTGACAAAATATGAGGTGGGTTACGACCACTTAGAAATGAATTTGTCGGAGAAATGTCACATCCGGGAACTGGATTTGTCATTAAATTTTCAACAGAAAACGTTGACACTGGCGGTTCGTGGCCTAATGGATCAAGCGGAAGTGGCAGCGAATTTGGACTTGGTTGCAGGCGAGAAACACAGTCTGATTTCGGAGAGACGTTCCGTTCTATTTTTGTCGAATTTACGTTCACTAGCGACCCCGAAGATTTTGTGGTGGAATCATACGAGTATTTTGAATCAGTTTCACTTTTACGAGGACTTTCTTTTTTCAAAATATCCAACATTTTCTTAGAGTTGCACTTGTGTTTCTCAATTTTTGAAGAGTTTCCGTCCTCGGCGTCACCATCTGCATCGCCGCCATCTTTTTCGAGCGTTTCGTCGCCGTCTTCCGATTGCTCCGCTATCTTGTCAGCCTCTGTACGTTTGAACCTTCGACGCCGGCGCAAATAGCTTCCGTTATCAAACATGTTATAACTGTCGGGATGCAGTGTCCAGTACGATCCTTTTCCGGGCTTCTTATCGTCCCTCGGCACCTTAACGAAGCATTCGTTCAAAGATAAGTTATGTCGGATGCTGTTTTGCCACCCTTGTTTATTTTCGCGATAAAACGGAAAACGGTCCATGATAAACTGATAAATTCCATTTAGTGTGACCTTTTTGTCCGGTTGACTTTGCACAGCCATGGCAATTAACGCTATATAACTGTAAGGCGGCTTCACCATGTCTTTGGGTGTATGGTGCGGTGGTCCGTACGGTGAATAGGGCGAGTGCCGGGCCATTGAGTACTGGTCCGCGGCCGACGGTGCGTACATGCCCATACCACCAACAGACATGCCTCCGTACCCCGGGTGTCTGTAGTAATTATTATCCCCGAACAAGGAAGGCATCATCCCAAGAGTAGACGTGTTGGTCATGCCCGACACCCCCGGAGAAACTCCGGGATAGCGATGAGATAGTCCACTATGCTGCATTTCCAGGAAACTGCCCACAAAACTATCCTTTTCACTTTTTCCTATCATTAGTAAAATGTTTGAAGTTTTTAGTCCAACAGAAAAATTATAATTAAAAAGGTTTTCTTCAAGTGGTATGCATTTGCTTATGATCACATAAAATGTGTTTGTATAAGATATAAGTAAACTGTTGAACGTTCTGGTAGAATTTTGAACAAGTACAACTTTCATCAGATTCGTTCAGACGATACTTCTTCAGTCGCAAGCCACGCCTACCACAAAACAACCAATCGGGCGATTATATTGGTTCGCTGCGAGCCTGCTTGCCACACAAATGGCGGAATCAGCAGCTCATGCTGGGTGGAAATAATTGAGAATAAAGCGTTGAAGAGCGTACAAATTAATTGTCAAATCTGACGAAAGGTGTCAATAGAATAAATTAAATGGAGTAAACAGTCGGAAAATAAACCGCAGTGCCGGGGGTAAGGTTTAAAATAAAGTGTATGAATTTCAAGTGACCCTCAAAACGCACTATCACGCGGTGAATATATAGCCTGGAGTACCCTTCACTTTTGTTTGTAAGAAAAATTATGCGGTCGAATTATTTCGATACGGGTATAAACGGATATGGGTCGGTGAAAAAATCGGCAAACATTCAAAACATTTAACACTTCGCAGCAATCGCAGCAATGGAACAAAATGTATTTTATAACTCGCATGCTCAATTGTTTTCTTCATTAGTGATCATTAGTGTAAGTTCTAAAAAGAAAATAAAAAAAGAAAAAAACAAATAAATTAATAGAATAAAATAGTCAGATCTCTGTTGTTTTAATGTTTTCATTTTTTTTAATTGTGTTAGTTTATAGATTGTAAATAGCTGAAGCAAGTATAAATCGAGTTAAAATTGATATAATTGTACATAATATATGAGTTGTCTGAGTAAAGCATTTCATTTGTGGGAAAAAATAGTCATCACTATGAAATTAATTTTATGAAACTTTAAACATATCTTGTTCTCAGAAACCGAAATTAAAAACATTTTTGTTATGGAGATTGAGTAGTTGGTGCGTGAACATAATTTGTTTCTGTTTTATAATTATATATATATATGTGTTATTGTAGTTATACTTTGATTAGTTCTTGCGTTAGGTGTTAAAGGCAATAACATAATTGAATTGCATTGTATTATAACTTCCGATCGTTTTCATTTGTAAAGTATTATCGGGCGAACAAATAAAACGAAATAGTATTAAAAATATTACAAAGATCTTTAGATGATCCGAACGTTTGTAATATTAACGATTTTTGATTTTTGATTTGCGTGCGTGCGTGCGTGGAGTCTTATGTTTTGTTACCACAAAAGAAAGAATTTAAAATATTTTATTTGAGAGCATATTGAATTATACTTAATATTATTGACAGCAACGAAACAGTGCATATTAGATTAAATACTTTTCAAATATACTATACATTTATTGTAGATGAAAACGCACCTAGTGTAAAACAACACACGCAAATACAACAATCCCTTATATTGCAAACATGAGCTAAGAAAATGTTTCGCTGCCCTTTTTATGTCTAAAGCATATATTGTGAAGAAAAACTAAGATATTGTATATAGATGGTAACACTAGGTATAATTGTTGATTTTTTTTATGCCTTTACTTATTAGTTATCTTTTGTCTTTGTCTCAGAAAGTACTTACCATATCTATTATTTGGGGTTTATTTAAATCTGAACATTTGTTGTCGGCTAAAATGTATTTAAATCTTATAATTTGTCATTATGTTTAAAAGCCTAAATAATCTCCATTATAGTTAGACCCATCTCGTGCATTGCATTATTCGGTTTCGCTAAAACAAAGCAAATCTATCATACACAATTACCAAAAAAGCCGCACGATAGCTCACATAAAATTAAAGTTATATGTTTGTTTTGGCCCTAAATGACCATCGCTTGATGGGAGTCTTGCTGTGATTATTTTTGCGTCGCTGTTATTTATTTGTTTAATTATTTATTTACAAGCGTCTCTAACGTGTTAACGACATCTAACAAAAGTGGCCATAATTAATTAACAGATGAATATTCCTCAATAGAAATTGACCCTGTCTAATTTTCAGTTGACCAAATCACCAGTTTTAAGATAAAACTAAAACATTCACACATGAACATACTTTTTAATACCAAAAATGACGGTTATTGTAACACATAGTATTGATTGTTCTCCTATAACTTGTATCATGGTTCATACCGGTGTATACTGGTTCATACCAGTGTATCATGGTTCATATACACCAGTGTATCATGGTTCATACCGGTGTATCATGGTCCACATATACCAGTGTATCATGGTTCATACCAGTGTATCATGGTCCACATATACCAGTGTATCATGGTTCATACCGGTGTATCAAGGTTCATATCAGTGAATCAGGGTTCATACCAGTGTATCATGGTTCATACCAGTGTATCATGGTTCATATGCATCAGTGTATCATGGTTTATAACAGTGTATAATGGTTCATATACACCGGTGTATCACGGTTCATACCAGTGTATCATAGTTCATATATACCAGGGTATCATGGTTCATACCAGTGTATCATGGTTCATATATACCAGTGTATCATGGTTCATACCAGTGTATCATGTTTCATATATACCAGTTTATCATGGTTCATACCAGTGTATCATGGTTCATACCAGTGTATCATGGTTCAAATTCACCAGTGTATCATGGTTTACACCAGTGTATCATGGTTCATATACACAACTGTATCATAGTTCATATACACCAGTGTATCCTGGTTGATATATACCAATGGGTCATGGTGCATATCAGTGTATCATGGTCATATACACCAGTGTATCATGGTTCATATACACCAGTGTATTATGGGTTATATACACCAGTGTTTCATGTTCATACAAGTGTATCATGGTTCTTATACACCAGTGTATAAAGGTTCACATATACCAGTTAATCATGGTTCATACCATTGTTTCATGATTCATATACACCAGTGTATCATGGTTTATACGAGTGTATCATGGTTCATACAAGTGTACCATTGTTCATATACACCAGTGTACCATGGTTTATACCAGTGTATCATGGTTCAAACCAGTATATCATGTTCATACCAGTGTATCATGGTTCATACCAAAGTATCATTCTTCATATACAACCGTGTATCATGGTTTATACCAGTGTATCATGGTTCATACCAGTGTATCATGGTCAAACCAGTATATCATGTTCATACCAGTGTATCATTGTTCATACCAGTGTATCATTGTTCATACCAGTGTATCATGGTTCATACCAAAGTATCATTATTCATATAAAAATCAAGTTCAGTCCAATTATATAAATGATGACGACGGAAATCCTATAATTGATCCGTATTTGGCAGCAAATACATTTAATACACACTTTTCTACAGTTTTTGAAAAGTATCAAGCAAATAACGCGCCCGACACAAATTACACTAATGTCCCACTAGAAAATCTCATCGACGACAAAATGCGAACGTCTCCGAAATTTAATATTCCACTGGTACCTCTGTCCTTTGTTGAAAGTCAACTTAAATCTCTTGATACTACCAAGTCTACCGGTTCCGACGAAATGAGTGCCAGATTTTTGAAAATGTCTGCTACTGTAATCGCCCCCATTCTTACTAAAATATTTAACACCAGTATACTCACAACTATCTACCCACAATTATTCAAAAGAGCAAAAGTAATCCCAGTGCATAAAACGGGTCCTAAAAACGACAAGGCCAATTATAGGCCAATATCAATACTTCCTGTTATTTCTTTAATATTTGAACGTCATGTTAGTATACACTTGAGACGGCATCTTGAAGAAAATAGGTTGTTTTATTCACGACAATCTGGCTTTAGGGCAAATCACTCGTGTCAAACTGCCCTTATACGAATATTAGATGACTGGATTGCAGCCATTGACAACAATGAAATTGTTGGTACTATATTTCTTGATCTGTCAAAGGCGTTTGATTTAGTTGATCATACTATATTGCTGCAAAAGTTAAAAATTTACAAAATAGATAGTTCTGCACTTTCCTGGTTTTCATCATATCTGAATAACAGACACCAGCAAGTTCAGGTTTCTGGTATAACTTCAGAATATTCACCCATTGTATCGGGTGTACCCCAAGGATCTGTGTTAGGTCCCTTATTATTTTTAATCTACATTAATGACCTGCCATTGTCTATGGAAAACACAGTCACGGATATTTTTGCAGACGATACAACGCTTTCAACTTCTAATTCATCTCTTGTCGATGCTGCAAATTCACTCAATAATGACCTTATCAACGTCAACGCCTGGTGCGATACTAATCGCATGTCTATCAATGCATCAAAAACAAAAATAATGTATCTCTCATCTAAGAATAAAATACATCATATTTATCATAATGCCCCTTCTATTCAGTTCAAAGATGAAACTATTAATTGTAGTTACGAAGAAAAAATACTCGGTGTTACAATTGACAATACCCTCTCTTGGAATACCCAAATTGATAAAGTTCTGAAAAAATGTAATTCATTGTTATACCTGTTATCTCGCATAAAGATTTACCTTTCTATACCTATGCGCAAATTATTTTTCAATTCTTATATCTTACCCCATCTTGATTACTGTTGTGTGATATGGGGAAATTGTAATACTTCTCTCGAAGATAAACTTGTAAGGTTCCAAAAAAGAGCTGCACGACTTATCCTAGATAAAGATTTCGATACTCCTTCCGTGGAACTTTTTACCGAACTCAGTTGGATGACATTTCCCGAAAGAGTTATATTTCAAAAAGCAATCATTATGTTTAAAACAGTAAATGATCAGGCCCCTGCTTATCTTAAAGACGCATTTACTCTCACTTCAAATGTCCATATGCGGAATCTAAGATCATCATCAAATCTTCAGCTATATTCCCCCAGACCCAATAGTGAGTTATTCAGAAAGTCATTTGCTTATTCAGGCTCTAAAGTGTGGAACTCTCTTCCCCACCATATACAAAATGCCCAATCTGTAAATCAATTCAAAACATTGTATTTACAGTGGATTCACCATCCGATATATTAGTAAATGACTAAGTCTTGCAGTTCTATTTAAACATATTTCCATTTACTGAATATACCACTTTAAATGCATTTTTACTTGTAAATATTGTATATATTGTATTGTTGAGGGCCTCATGGTAGATTGACTAGTTTCAAATGAGTTCTCTCGTTAAATAAAGTCTTTATTATTATTATTATTATAATTATACAACCGTGTATCATAGTTCATACTAGTGTATCTTGTTTCATATACTCCAGTGTATCATAGTTTATACCAGTGTATCATGGTTCATACCAGTTTATCAGGGTTCATACCAGTGTATCATGGTTCATACCAAAGTATCATTATTCATATACATCCGTGTATCTTGGTTCATACTAGTGTATCTTGTTTCATATACTCCAGTGTATCATAGTTCATACCAGTTTATCAGGGTTCATACCAGTGTATCATGGTTCATATACTCCAGTGTATCATAGTTTATACCAGTGTATCATGGTTCATACCAGTTTATCATGGTTCATACAAGTGTATCATGGTTCATACCAAAGTATCATTATTCATATACATCCGTGTATCTTGGTTCATACTAGTGTATCTTGTTTCATATACTCCAGTGTATCATAGTTCATACCAGTTTATCAGGGTTCATACCAGTGTATCATGGTTCATATACTCCAGTGTATCATAGTTTATACCAGTGTATCATGGTTCAAACCAGTTTAACATGGTTCATATACACCAGTGTATCATGGTTCATATACACCAGTGTATCATGCTTGACATATACCAATGCGTCATGGTTCATCTACACCACTGAATAATGGTTCATATATACCAGTGTAACATGGTTCATACTAGTGTATCATGGTTCATATACACCAGTGTATCATGGTTCATATACACCAGTATATCATGGTTGATATATACCAATGTATCATGGTTCATATACACCAGTGTATCATGGCTGATATATACCAATGCGTCATGGTTCATATACACCAGTGTATCATGGTTCATATACACCAGGGTAGCATGGCTCATACCAGTGTATCATGGTTTATATACGCCAGTGTATCATGGTTCATATACACCAGGGTAGCATGGTTCAAAACATTGTAGCATGGTTCAGATACACCGGTGTATCATGGTTTATATACACCAGTGTAACATGGTTCATACACACTAGTGTATCATGGTTCATATACACCAATGCATCATGGTTAATATACACCATTGTATCGTGGTTCATATACACCAGGGTAGCATGGTTCATACCAGTGTATCATGGTTTGTATACACCAGTGTATCATGGTTCGTATACACCAGTGTATCATGCCTCATACCAGTGATCATGGTTCATATATACCATTGTATCATGATGCATACCAGGGTAGCATGGTTCATACCAATTTATCATGATTCATGCCATTGTAACGTGGTTCATACCAGTATATCATGATTCATACCAGTGTATCATGGTCATACCAGTGTATTATTGATTCATACCAGTGTATCATTGCTCATACCTGTGTATCACGGTTCATACCAGTGTATCATGGTCATACCGATGTATCATGGTTCATACCAGTGTATCATGGTCATACCAGTGTATCATGGTTCATACCAGTGTATCATGGTTCATACAATGTATCATGGTTCATACCAATGTATCATTGTTCATAACAGTGTATCATGGTTCATACCAGTGTATCATGGTTCATACCAAAGTATCATTATTCATATACAACCGTGTATCATAGTTCATACTAGTGTATCTTGTTTCATATACTCCAGTGTATCATAGTTTATACCAGTGTATCATGGTTCATACCAGTTTATCAGGGTTCATACCAGTGTATCATGGTCAAACCAGTTTATCATTGTTCATACCAGTGTATCATGGTTCATATTCTCCAGTGTATCATAGTTTATACCAGTGTATCATGGTTCATACCAGTTTATCATTGTTCATACCAGTGTATCTTGTTTCATATACACCAGTTTATCATTGTTCATACCAGTGTATCATGGTTCATATTCTCCAGTGTATCATAGTTTATACCAGTGTATCATGGTTCATACCAGTTTATCATGGTTCATACAAGTGTATCATGGTTCATACCAAAGTATCATTATTCATATACATTCGTGTATCTTGGTTCATACTAGTGTATCTTGTTTCATATACTCCAGTGTATCATAGTTCATACCAGTTTATCAGGGTTCATACAAGTGTATCATGGTTCATATACTCCAGTGTATCATAGTTTATACCAGTGTATCATGGTTCAAACCAGTTTAACATGGTTCATATACACCAGTGTATCATGGTTCATATACACCAGTGTATCATGCTTGACATATACCAATGCGTCATGGTTCATCTACACCACTGAATAATGGTTCATATATACCAGTGTAACATGGTTCATACTAGTGTATCATGGTTCATATATACCAGTGTATCATGGTTCATATACACCAGTATATCATGGTTGATATATACCAATGTATCATGGTTCATATACACCAGTGTATCATGGCTGATATATACCAATGCGTCATGGTTCATATACACCAGTGTATCATGGTTCATATACACCAGGGTAGCATGGCTCATACCAGTGTATCATGGTTTATATACGCCAGTGTATCATGGTTCATATACACCAGGGTAGCATGGTTCAAAACATTGTAGCATGGTTCAGATACACCGGTGTATCATGGTTTATATACACCAGTGTAACATGGTTCATACACACTAGTGTATCATGGTTCATATACACCAATGCATCATGGTTAATATACACCATTGTATCGTGGTTCATATACACCAGGGTAGCATGGTTCATACCAGTGTATCATGGTTTGTATACACCAGTGTATCATGGTTCGTATACACCAGTGTATCATGCCTCATACCAGTGATCATGGTTCATATATACCATTGTGTCATGATGCATACCAGGGTAGCATGGTTCATACCAATTTATCATGATTCATGCCATTGTAACGTGGTTCATACCAGTATATCATGATTCATACCAGTGTATCATGGTCATACCAGTGTATTATTGATTCATACCAGTGTATCATTGCTCATACCTGTGTATCACGGTTCATACCAGTGTATCATGGTCATACCGATGTATCATGGTTCATACCAGTGTATCATGGTCATACCAGTGTATCATGGTTCATACCAGTGTATCATGGTTCATACAATGTATCATGGTTCATACCAATGTATCATTGTTCATAACAGTGTATCATGGTTCATACCAGTGTATCATGGTTTATACCAGTGTATTATGCCGTATACCGGTTTATCATTGTTCATACCAGTGTATCATGGTTCATACCAAAGTATCATTATTCATATACAACCGTGTATCATAGTTCATACTAGTGTATCATGTTTCATATATACCAGTGTATCATTGTTCATACCGGTGTATCGTGGTTCATACCAATGTATCATGGTTCATATACACCATTGTATCATGGTTCATACCAGTTTCTCATGGTTAACATATACCAGTGTCTCATGGTTCATATATACCAGTTTATCATGGTTCATATACACCAGTGTATCATGGTTCATACCAGTGTGTTATGGTTCATATACACCAGTGTATCGTGGTTGATATATACTAATGTGTCATGGTTCATATCAGTGTATCATGGTCATATACACCAGTGTCTCATGGTTCATATACACCATTGTATCATGGTTTATATACACCAGTTCATCATGGTTCATATACACCAATGTATCATGGTTCATACCATTGTATCATGGTTCATACCTAAGTTTCATGGTTCATATCAGTATATTATGGTTCATATAAACCATTGTATCATGGTTCATATACACCAGTGTATCATGGTCTATACCAGTGTATAATGGTTCATATACAACAGTGTATCATGGTTCGTATCATTGTAGCATGGTTCATATATACGAGTGTATCATAGTTCATGCCAGTGTATCATGGTTCATACCAGTGTATCACGGTTCATATATACCAGTTTATCGTGGTTCATACCAATGTATCATGGTTCATACCAGTGTTTCATTGTTCATATACACTAGTGTATCATGGTTTATACCCGTGTATCATGGTTCATACCAGTGTGCCATGGTTCATATACACCAGTGTATCATGGTTCATACCCGTGTATCATGGTTCATACCAGTGTATCATGTTCATACCAGTGTATCATTGTTTGTACCAGAATATCATCTTCATATACACTAGTGTATCCTAGTTTATACTAGTGTGCCATGGTTCATACACACCAGTGTGTCATGGTTCATACCAGTGTATTATGGTTCATACCAGTGAATCATGTTCATACCAGTGTATCATTGTTCATACCAGAGTATCATTGTTCATATACACCAATGTATGGTTCATATACACCAGTGTATCATGGTTCATACCAGTGTATCATGGTTCACACCGGCGTATCATGGTTCATACCAGTGTTTCATGGTTCATACTTGGGTATCATAGTTCATAACTGTGTATCATGGTTCTTATATCAATTCTTAGAATGGTTCATACCAGTATGTAAATTAGGCATAAACTAATAAACGATATTAAATACTCTATGGAACAGTTACATACGGGAAAAAAGGTTCGGTTATTTAAAATTTTAAAAATATAAAATCAATTGTATCGCGTTATTATTATTATTATTATTATTATTATTATTATTACTACACATTTTCGGGTGCGAGCCTAGCATAACATTTGAAAGGAACAAATCAAGATTTGTAATTGTGAACCAAACCACGTTGGCTGTGCATGTAAGTGCATTTATTTGATAATACAAACTACATGTATTTGCAAGTTCCGGATCCAGTAAAGTGTCCAACTGCCCATCTCATATCTAATCTTAGAGGCGATTATAACAAAGATTCCATGTACAAGTATTACCCGCCTCCTTGGCAATGATAGAAACAGAACTGTAACTTTTTCTGATCCAGCAACGGCTGCTGAAGCTGCTTATCTTACTTTATCGGGGGTGATTATTACCCTTTCATCATCACAGCAGGCACTTAACGAGCTGAAGCCAATGATTTCTCTTTATTGGCATCCCATTTGCTTATTTTAGACGCGGACAATCCCTCGGGAAAATCACGATGCTCCTCTCGTGCATAACTACAAGTAATATGTGGAGAGTTCAACGAGCCGGTCGTTCCAATAACGATGGAATTATTCGGCTCGATGTTTAGCCTATGCCAATTATTGGGTTACACGAGGGACTAATTATTCTTGGCAAATTAGAGTAATTAACCTGTATACGTTTTTTTGACACCTTAGGAAATGTTTCCCAAATGTTCCAAGTTACACCCAACACACAGGTAGCGTGTTAGAAAACGTAATCACATGATGCATTGCGTAAACGAGGGAATAGACTCCAGCATCTTCCCGATGTTTTGTACCTTGAACCGCCCACTTAGCCCAATTGCCACTTCACACAAATGCTCGAGCCTCTTTTACATGTTTTTACAGACCTACTTACCAGTATTATTGTTAATATTATTATGAATGTGGTGTTTTAAATAATCACCTGCATTAAACAATGCTTCTTCTAATTTGCATTTACAACGACTGCTCATCCCTTGTAAATTAATGTACGTACAAGTTTCATGCATAATCAGTATAGAAGTATAGATTTTGAAAAAACATGGATAACTACTTACCCACATTACGTGGTCCAGCCTTAATTCCATTAAGCGGTGGGGAAAGCTTATATTAACCGATATGTTGACAAGAAAACACGTTTAAAAAAAAATACCGAAAGAAAATGGGATAACCTGCTTAACATTACGTATTAAATGTTTTAATTTTACAATATGCAAACTTTTAAAGCTGAAATTAAGGTCTTAGTTCATTAGCCAACCCCGTTTTTGCTTCTTGGAAAAGGGTTTGGAAGGGGTATGAAAGTTAATACTCGGACCACGTAATGATTTTTGATATTAAAGTAACACAGGAACCGATCGGTTGATTCAGTGGTGTTTTAGGTCATTTTCAGCACATTTTAGGAGATATATGACGGTTGATATTTTTTGTGGTGGAGGCAGACCACACACTTTTTCTTGGGTAAAACCAGTACTGCATATCCCTTTCGCCATCAGCTAGAATCAACATTTTCTGGCTAAGAAGTCGAGCTCCCAGTTGGATTCAAACCGGCAGAGAACTGATTGATGTTAACCAGTTAATTTTAACCATCACAATTTACTTATACTGCCGCAAATCCCAGGTTATATAGTAACCTTTAGAGTAATTACCAAAGAGAATAGTTCATATATCAGCATATACGTTTTGTTATGACCTGAGGATTATGAATCTGCGTGATGCCAAACCGGCAATATGTGTAATTTCTTTAATTTGAGATTTATAGAAAAATAACAAAACGAATAGTATTAACGTAATTATAAAGAAAACATATTGCATCACATGTAATTGCTGTATCTTCATAATCTACTCCTAAAATAGAAGTGATGGTCGAGAAGCTGCTTTTGAAACCTTCTCGTCTCTTACTCTTACCGCTGCGGGTTCGAATCCCACTGGGAGTTCGACTTGTAAGTAGGAACGTGTCGATTCTTACTACTTGCGGGAGATATACAGCACAGATTCTACCCAGGAATAGGTGGGTGGTCTGCTTCCACCACTACAAATGGACCGTCATACATACCATTAAATGTACATACCATTACTTTTAAAACCATTCAGTCATACAAACAGTCCAGAAAGGATGTTAGGCGGTAAGACAAAAATCAAAGATAGAAATTGTTTAAAACGTAGCGAATTGAATTGAATTGAGTTCTCGCCACCAACACAAAAACTATTACATGGCTATATCAGGAATGGACCTTCCTAACTCATAAAAATAAATAAAAAGCGAAATGGGCCTAGACAGACATAACTGCGTAAAATCTTTGCAAAATTTTATTATCATAACTCTGATCTTCTTTCCAAATATAACAGTAATTAAGAACTCTTCTGCGACAAGGACTATCACAACCTGACTTCTATGATGACGTGATTTACAAACTTCGTAAGATCCTTGGTCATGATCATTTTCATACTATCTTCGTTAAACTTGTTAAACGGTTTACAAAAAGATGTTATGACCCTATCATTTTGCAACGCACTGCATGCTTGGTGGTAAACCATTAACAGTTCGCCACTTTGCTTTCCTCTTTAATTGTGCGACGAACGGACAGGCTGTGGACCCTATGATGACGTCTACCTAAAGCCCAAAAGGACGGTGACATTTGATGTTTGTCTACAATATTGTCTTGCCGAGCCTTCAATGGTTTGATCTCTTATTGCTCTGTCTTCTGCCAAGTCAATGAGTACGTTCTTTGTGGCTTTCTAGGCTATTCTTTTTTTGTATTTATATATACACGAGCATCTTTGTGTTTTACCTATATTGCATATTAATGCTGCCTTGTTGGTTAGAGAATAGTTCATGGCGGGGATTTCTTTATTTACACTGCCCGTTTTATTGGGACGACAGTAGGGTAAGTGCGAGGTTTGGAGCACCATAGAACCTGGTTTAAACCTCCAGCGGTCTTTTTTTGCCAATGACCGTTCCAAGGCGGTAGTCCTATTGTCAACCCTTTTGTGTTTGTGATGTCTAATTTGTCATTTTGTTCATCTTTTTAAAGTTGTTCTTTGTTCCTGTGTGTGTTTGTGGTTGACTGTCGTCTTTGAATGTTACTTTTCCTTTTCGATTTTTATATCCACATTTCTCATCTGCAGTACTTCAGAGTTGCAGTAAATTATGTTGCAAACATTCGGTGTTTCGCTTGATCCGCGATTATTGTTTTCTACCACTACTCATCAAGTAAAAACAGAAAAATACAGGTATGACGAGGAAGGCCTTTAATGAACATATAAAACAGAGAGTGAGAGAGAGATATTTATGGTTTTAGGTGGGTTGAGAAGGACTGGACAATGGAATGCATCTTGTTTAATTAATTAAACAATGTTTTGGTTGTAAAACGTAGTACTAAATTGTCTTATAATGTATATGTATTTTAAAGTGATTACATATTTTTAATTTATTTTAATTTGGAGTTAAAAAGTAAATCTGTTCAAAATTTTACATAAAACAATTAGTTGACTAGAAGATCTTTTAAAACACACTCATTCATTAAAGGGACACACGACAATCTTGATTTCCTTTATTTGTTTTTAATTCGTGGCGTTCCGTTATTTTTCTACAATTGTAATCAATACAATGTGACAGTTATTTGAAGAGTTAAATTGAAATTGTTTTTGCATATTCATAATTGTTTATTATATTTAACCAACAATATATATAACGCTGGTAGAATACAATACATATAACTCTGGTAGAATACAATATATATAACGCTGGTAGAATACAATCTATATAACGCTGGTAGAATGCAATATATATAACGCTGGTAGAATACAATATATATAACGCTGATAGAATACAATATATATAACGCTGGTAATATGTATAACGCTGGTAGAATACAATATATATATAATGCTGGTAGAATACAATATATATCACGCTGGTAATATATATAACGCTGGTAGAATACAATATATATAACGCTGGTAGAATACAATCTATATACTGCTGGTAGAATACAATATATATAACGCTGGTAGAATACAATATATATATAACGCTGGTAGAATACAATATAAATAACGCTGGTAGAATACAATATATATATAACTCTGATAGAATACAATATATAGAATTCTGGTAGAATACAATATATATAAATCTGGTAGAAACCGATATATATATATTACGCTGGTAGAATACAATATATATATATATATAACGCTGGTAGAATACAATATATATGAAATCTGGTAGAATACAATATATAATATAACGCTGGTAGAATACAATAATATATATATAACGCTGGTAGAATACAATATATATATAAGGCTGGTAGAAAACAAACAACATATATAACACTGATAGAATACAATATATATAACGCTGGTAGAATACTATAGGTTATTGAATTTGTATGGCTAAATATTACTTCGAACGAGTTGTTTTGGCAAAGGACGACGAGCTTGAAACGAGTTGTTTTGGCAAAGGACGACGAGCTTGCGAGTCGTCCTGCGCCAAAACAACGAGTTCCAAGTAATATTTAGCCAAACAAATTCAATAACCTTTTTATTGTATACTTTCATATTGTTTTCGATCAATGTTAATTGTATGACTATTACTTTTCATTGTATTTGTGTTATTTTTATAGCTTTTGACCTATCTTGTCATTCAGTTTCATTTTGTGTGGATGATTATTTTGCGCGAAAACGACGTCGACGTCGGATGAGTCATTAAAAACATCAAGCGATTTTCTAAAGTTTGTTTACCATTCGATAACGTTAAAAACAGTGGGTGAGTGACCATTTCAATTATTTTATCAATTTCTGCCATAAAAGGTTGAGAAAAAAAACACGTATTTTTTTGTTGACACTATAGGAAGGATTCCGTTATTTTATTTGAAAGTAGTTCCTTATTTCTATTTCGCGGCTCTTAGCAAGCACGAGAAAAAGTTCCAGTGCAATATCAATGTGTGCAATATCGTAGAATATTGCACACTTAGCTCAATGCAAACTAAACGGGACAATATGAAAGTATACAATTAAATATATATATAACGCTGGTAGAATACAATATAAATAACGCTGGTAGAATACAATATATATATAACGTTGGTAGAATACAATATATATATATAACGCTGGTAGAATACAATATATATAATTCTGGTAGAATACAATATATATAACGCTGGTAGAAACCAATAAATATATATTACGCTGGTAGAATACAATATATATAAAATCTGGTAGAATACAATATATAATATAACGCTGGTAGAATACAATAATATATATATAACGCTGATAGAATACAATATATATATAAGGCTGGTAGAATACAATATATATAACACTAAAAGAATACAATATATATAAAACGCTGTTAGAATACAATATATATAACGCTGGTAGAATACAGTATATATATATAACGCTGGTAGAATACAATATATATAACACTAAAAGAATACAATATATATAAAACGCTGGTAGAATACAATATATATAATTACAAACTGCAAACAATACACATATTTACTGCATTCTGATTGGTTAGTCATTCTTAAAAGTGTCCTGTTATTTCTCAATAAACGTCAAAATAAAATAGTTCCAGTTGCGCAGGCGCAGACTAAAGTGGAAGCCAAACATATGATTTGCTCGGGCTTCCAAACACTATTATCAGGAAAACAATGTGGACGGTTCCGGCTTCTGATCTTCCACCTGGCTACGCGCCTGAGTGTCTTATCTAGTAAAGATGACGTAACGAAACTTTACATGACGTCATTTCTTTTAAACCGTTTACGTCACAGAACAAAAGTAAATTATAAACAATGGATTTAAACAGACGTGGAATAGATTACTCAGTAGCCTAAAGGTAAACACTTTAGCTTAATATTACAATGTCACTTTATTTTTAAAAGCTGAATCAATAAGAACAACAGCCATTTTAAGCCTTTCTCCGCTGGACCAGCTGAAAAAATATCTGGACGAAGCTGGCCGATTTTAAGTTGTAGGCCTGAGCAATTGCACGAAAAAGATTTTCAGCACTGTTCTGCAGTGCCTAAAAGCTAGATACATATTTTTTTAGGAAACGCACTGTAAACATCTAGGCATATACCATTGCGCGGAGTAGAGTTCATGTTTGAAAATGTGTAATTTGGCTGATCGGTTCAACTGAAATTAATTTAATTTACTGGGGCATGTGAAATACAATAAACGGTCAGTAAAGATTATCATTGATATGAGTTTGTAATCATAAGGATTATTTTTCTTTTTTTTGCGATGTTATCGATGAATAACACGTACGGGTCACACATTTTGTATAAAACCGCGTAGCGAAGCGGTTTTATACAATTTGTGACCCATCGTGTAATACTTCGATAACATCGCAAAAAACGAAAAACAATCCTTAAATAACGCTGGTAGAATACAATATATATTACGCTGGTAGAATACACTATATATAAAGCTGGAAGAATACAATATATGTAACTCTGGTAGAATACAAGATATATAACGCTGGTAGAATACAATATATATATATATATATATAACGCTGGTAGAATACAATATATATAACGCTGGTAGAATACAATATACATATAACGCTGGTATAATATACTATATATAACGCTGGTAGAATACACTATATATAACGCTGGTAAAATACAATATATGGAACGCTGGTAGAATACAATATATATTACGCTGGTAGAATACAATATATATATATAACGCTGGTAGAATACAGTATATAAAACGCTGGTATAATATAATATATATATAACGCAGGTAGAATATAATATATATATAACGCTGGTAGAATACAATATATATAATGCTGGTAGAATACAATATATATATAACGCTGGTAGAATACAATATACATATAACGCTGGTAGAATACAATATATATAACGCTGGTAGAATACAATATATGTAACGCTGGTAGAATACAATATATATAACGTTGGTAGAATACAATATATATATATATAACGCTGGTAGAATACAATATATATAACGCTGGTATAAAATAATATATATATATAACGCTGGTAGAATACAATATATATAACGCTGGTAGAATACAATAGATATAACGCTGGTAGAATACAATATATATAGAACGCTGATAGAATACAATATATATAACGCTGGTTATAACGTTGGTAGAATACAATATACATATAACGCTGGTAGAATACAATATATATAACGCTGGTTATAACGTTGGTAGAATACAATATATATAACGCTGGTAGAATACAATATATATAACGCTGGTTATAACGTTGGCAGAATACAATATTTATAAAGAATACAATATATATTACGCTGGTTATAACGTTGGTAGAATACAATATTTATAAAGAATACAATATTTATAACGTTGGTTATAACGCTGGTAGAATACAATATTTATAAAGAATACAATATATATAACGCTGGTTATAACGTTGGCAGAATACAATATACATATAACGCTGGTAGAATACAATATATATAACGCTGGTTATAACGTTGGTAGAATACAATATATATAACACTGGTTATAACGTTGGCAGAATACAATATTTATAAAGAATACAATATATATAACGCTGGTTATAACGTTGGTAGAATACAATATTTATAAAGAATACAATATATATAACGTTGGTTATAACGTTGGTAGAATACAATATATATAACGCTGGTTATAACGTTGGTAGAATACAATATTTATAAAGAATACAATATTTATAACGTTGGTTATAACGCTGGTAGAATACAATATTTATAAAGAATACAATATATATAACGCTGGTTATAACGTTGGTAGAATACAATATTTATAAAGAATACAATATATATAACGTTGGTTATAACGCTGGTAGAATACAATATAAATAACGCTGGTAGAATACAATATATATAACGTTGGTAGAATACAATATATATAACGCTGGTAGAATACAATATATATAACGGTGGTAGAATAACGCAATTTGAAAAGCATCCAAAGTGTGTTGCCTTTTAAACAGCATAATGTGATCAAAATGATACTTGATAAATAAATGAAGATGATAATTTTTAAAACTTTTTTTTAAAATATTTCAAGATTGACGTGTTATTTATCTTTAAACAAGTATATGCCTTGTCAAAATCTACAAATAGTTTGTTTGTCTTACCACGAGTAACGTTAAAGGTTTCGTAGAACTTAGTTTGCCCTTATATGTTTTGATAAAATTGTTAGAAATAAAAAAAATCTAACTGAAAACTGGAATGTTGGTACCTGATAACGATTCAAGATTGTGTTAGCACTGAGTGTGTGCGTAAGTTGAATTGCTATAAGTTTCTGTTTTCAGTCAGTTTTTGTAGTTCATGCATTTATAAACTATTGTTAATGGGCTTAATGTGTTTTAATAGTGTTAAAAGTATACTGTATACTGTATGCCTGTATGCCTGTATATATTTATGTGTTAAATGTGATATACTTTGCAACGATAGTATTTTACAATATTTTGATACAAGGAGACCTATCACCAATAAAATGTATTCTATTTGATTTGCTTACTTGATTTCATTTGTAAATAGTGCCATACTTATATACTGAGTAAAATAATATGAGTCATAATGACACTTCAATTCCAGAACGTATTTAACGGAGATTAATGGCAATATGTTAAACACTTATGTAACGTAGATTACAGAACATGCGAAAAACGTCAAGACATTATTCGTTCGGACGTTTCCTGTAATACGAGCTAACGTTTAAATCCAAGGGTCATCACATGTTATCCGTTTTTTCAGCGCCAATTATAATCACGAACTTCATTCACTAGAAACTAATGACTGTGTGAAATAACCAGTTTCGTCAGGGTGTAATTGTCTGTCCATTTGATTTAGGTGTGCCATATAATATTACCAGATTAATTAAGAGCATTTGGGTTATGGAATGAACTATGTTTTCATTGATTTTCTTTTCAATTGGCACTTTTTGCTGATTTGTAACATCCTCACCCCCTCCTATACCCCCATAAACCCTTATATGAGACTTTAATAAACTATAACACTGCAACCTTTTATGTTCATGAGTTGTTTATAGGTTATTAGATTTGTATTGGGATATATGCACGAGTTCTTTCGCGTATTAATATTCTTTACTTTAGGAGCGCAATATTTATATATATATATATGCGCGAAAGAACTCAATATAAATCTAATAACCTTTTTATTGCATATTTTAAATTAGAACAATAAAATAGGTTGTAACATTTAATTTTCACCAAAAACATTATTTGAAACGAACTGTCGTTACATCATGGAAATTTTCACAATGAAATCAACATTGTTTACATCACGTGACATACTTTCTTTGTCATGAACAGAAAATTACACCGATCACGAACGAGTATACATAACACACCCAAAATGACTTTACTACACGTCAATATGAGCGAATAGTGACGTCTATACGTCAATATGAGCGAATAGTGACGTCTACACGTCAATATGAGCGAATATTGACGTTTCCTGATACATTGAAAGTAAACGGAGCTTGTAAATGCATATACAATAATAAACGTTATTGGTTTGATGCGAATATCACTTTTTTTTCCACGCACAACGCACTCGTAACTCATTTCTTAAAATCTCTATTCAGTTAAAAACGTATCTGTTCATGCCTTAGACAGTTAAAAGAAATAATACAATTTAGCAAAATAAACCTAATTGTATGTAAAGAAGTTTGATAGCACATCAATGACGCCGTTTAAAACTATATACATATAGCATAAAACTACACATAGCAATACCAAATATGATTTTGATAGTATCGCGGGAATCTGTAAATGTTTATCAAGCATTGCAGTTAACGGGTCGATTTATTTATCAAATATTATTTTCACTGCTTGCATAGATTTAAATAAAAGAGAATGCAATTTGAAGTTTCCAATTTGTCTTCTTCGATATCTTTGTTGCAGTCATAGTTTGTTTGTTTGAACGTTTTACGTCATTTTTAGCATTTTAGACAATATTTGACGGTCGGTTGTTTTTGTGGCTGAGGCAGACCACCCCATTTTTCCTGGGGAGAACCAGTACTGTATATCTCCCGCCATCGCATTACGTGATCCCGCCTTAACCCCATTAAGCGATGGGAAAATTTATATTAGTTGGATTTTATAACGGATATTTCGACGATAAAACACGTTTAAAAACAGTTTTTACCGAAAAAATGTGATTGACTTTTTAAAATTACCTATTAAATGTTTTCATTTTACAGTATGCAAACGTTTAAAGCCGAAATTTGAAGGTTTTATTTCATACCCCAGCCAACCCCGTTTTTGCTTCTTGGAGAATGGGTTGGATGGGGTATGAAAGTTAATACTCGGACCACGTAATGAATCGCCATTTTTCTAGTCAAAACCAATTAATATGCAAGTTGCTTTCCATTATTCAAATAAATATTGATAATGATTATAAAATGTTCAATAGAAAAAGTAACTTTTTAAAACAATCAAGACAATCAAGAATGCCGGGTCTTCCTTTCAGGTGTTAATAGTGTATCTAAACCAATATTATTTTGGGACTAAATGTTTCTAATGCAGAATGTGATACAATAATAATACACAGGTAAAATATCTAGACATGAAATTCATATGTTTTACATATGTGCCACATATGTATTTCATATGGAAGTAACGCATTTGGAATACATATGAAAAATAAATTTACTAAATAGCATAAAGAGTAAACAGTTTGTTGAACCATTTTTCACAATGTTATTTTTTTTTTTATATAAATCAATATGTATTTTATGTATAGTAGCTTCATGTGAAATACACATGTATACATTTCATATGTGGCACAGGTGTATTATTTTAAGATGACCAATATATGATAATGTGGTACATATGTACCACATATGTATCATTTATATGTGTGGCACATATGCAAATAACATGATGTACACATAAAAGAAGAATGCACATAATAAGAAAGTAACACATTTGTGGCACACGTCGCAACATTGTTCCTGTGTAGAAAATCTGTTTTCGAAACTCTTTTCCTTGTTTTTGATTTATTCAGGGACCGGAGGCAATCTGGAAAAAGTATAAGTATCAATTCAAATACGACTAATACTGAATAGGACCGGCAAATGTTCTATATTGTCTGTACTCAAAGAACTGTATTATAGGGGCTCAATGCAGCGCTCCAACTATAGGGGCAAATGCGACACAACTGAACAAGTTTAAACCAATCAAAAAAAATCAAAATACCGTTGGCATAGCAATGAAATTAAATTGTTTATAATTAAAATACCTTTGGCATAGCAATAACATTATGCTTTATTAATTAAAAAACTTTATATGTTACATCATAATTTAAATAATTATTACATAGTTTATTTTAAAGTTTAAATAATTAAAGGAGCAAATGGCAATTTTTTTATTTACCCTTTATTTATTTCTACAATTTCTGCAATTCGTTTTAAATAATTATTTAACTATTTCAAAGCAAACTTCTAAATTTATTTCTTATTAGTTATATATTTGCAATCAGGTTTTTAAAATCAAAATGATGAGTAGGTGCTAAATTTAATGTTTAAAACATATTTCAAGATGTTTGTGTGTCCCTTTAAGAAATCATTACTCGATATAGTTCCAATCCCATTTTATTTGCTGTTTCTAAAAGTTTAAACATAATAATGAAAACAGAAATAAAATAAAGTTAATCAAACGTTATAGAAAACAGAAAAAAGTAAAATAAACGTGCATGGAGCTTCAGGCGTTAGAACTGCGTTAGGTGGCCTAAACAGCGGCGGTATTTTTTTTTAAATTAAGTTTGCTGTTTTTACAGTTTATGCGGAATCGCGCGATGCATTCTTCAGATTTCAGGTGTTACTGCAGAGACTGGTGCCAGTTTTTAGTAAAATTATCTAGATAATTGGACGATACGCACCTGTGGTCCATCTTCACTAGTGTTATAAATACGCACAATTTCACGGCTGCCGAACAGTTTCTGTTTTGCGGCTAAACTTGACGGGATGGACGTATTTTCTAGTATATGTCAATCACGCATGTCATGTCAAAAAACTGAAATGGATTCAATTTATTTCGTACAAAAGGGGTCCGGCCACCCATCTATTATGGAGCCGGGGTCGGCGTATAGTATGGTGGATGCTGTCTATCCGGGAGTATTCGTGATTATGTTTGTTAAATTGAATTAAAATTTTCGGAAATTGATTCGCGCTGACATGATGATGAATGAAAAATTCCGATCATATCTCACGCTCTTAAACTCTGACTATATGTGGTCTCGGTTGGCATTATGAAATGCCGTTGTTCTTGAAGGTTATATAGGGGGAAGACACATGTTTACCCAAATAAAGGGATTTCATCACACGAGTGCACACTTTATTCTCAATAACATTATTATTGATATCGTTTAAAAAGGTTCAAACCGCAAGTTATCAGCACACTTATTAGATATGATTATGATAATAGTTTTTACCGTGTTCGTCCGTCTGTGTGCACTGTAGCAACGACGAGGTTTTTATGGTAGAATATTGTTTAATGCACTCAATGTTCACCTATGAATATAAACACGTATTTAGTCAGATTTAAACAAACAATTTGGTATATTTATTTTATTTTACGGAATGAAATGTGAAATATAGATAAAAATGAATCAGCTTAAGACATACTTGTAACAGACAATATAATATTATGTTTTCTCCAGGATAACAGACAATACATGTTTTCTTCAGGATTCCATATTTTAAAGAATATCATTAAATATTAGTTTTCACTAGCATGAAAAGTGGGCTTCAAAACGTGTAATTGCTAATTAACTTGATTTATTAATTTACAGCATGATTCTTCGAAAATAAGTTGGTATTGGATTGGGTATTCACATTCGCTTCCGATTTTTCTTTCGATTTTTTCATTCAATTTCGGTATTGAAGACAACGATCGAAACTGAACATGCGCATCCTTACCGATTATGTTCCCAAACACGCGCATCTCTATCGATATATCCCCAAACACGTGCATCCTTCCCGGTATATCCACAAAATGTGCATCCTTTACCGATATATGAATCTCTTAACTGATACGTATAGAGAATGTAAATTCCAGTTCAAATGCTTTACAGAATTTAATGAATGATATCAAATCCTTCTTTATTACACGCGTTAGCACGTACGGCTTGCTCTAACACAGATTTCCCGGTAAATGTGGGGATTTTATGGTACTTTTGACTTTATACGCTATCTTGTTGATTTATGGTCGGTAATACAGTGGAAAATAAGCAACGGTAGTTTACACCGCTTGTTTGAACATAAATATTCAAGTTTTCTGAACAAATACACCAGCGACTAAAGCAAACTTTGCCGTGCGATTACAACCGGCTTTTTTGTTATTCTATCATTCATGCTACCATTGAGATGTATATGTTCAAAACACGGGCAAATATTTTCGTGTGTCAGAATAATAATAATTATCTCATCATCGCGAAATGATAAATTCCAATAAAGTTCGGTAAATTGGCTCAACATGTCGGCACTTGAAGACGATTCTGGCCTGAGATGGAAAGCAGATTTGACGAGGAATTAGCCGCTCTCCCAATCTGTTTGGAATGAAATTACTGACCGAGGTAATACCTGGCATAAGCTGCTTACTTTACACATGTGTCAATTCTTAATACGTTTGTATAAATAATGCCGGAATCTTGTGTGGTTTCTTCTGAAATCTTGTGTGGTGGTTTCTTCTTCTTCTTCTTCTTCTTCTTCTTCTTCTTCTTCTTCTTCTTCTTCTTCTTCTTCTTCTTCTTCTTCTTCTTCTTCTTCAACACTAATTAAACAAATTAAATAAGCACTAAGTTGCATCTAAAACCCGTCGTTATGTAAAGAACTTCAAATTGAAGACCAAACTGGATTTCATCTTGCATGGTGCTTCTTTCTTTCGTTATGCAGGATTATTATTAATTTATAATTCAATCTGTCCTTATACAAGTTATTGTTTATACCTTTTTTGTTATTCATAGATTTTTCTCAATTTTATTTTCCGTGATTTAGGTCTACAGATTATTTCGTCTAACTATTTACACCTTGACTGTGAAATGTTTAGCAAATATACAGCTTTTTATTATTATCTTTTACTTGCAAACAAGACATCTCCAAAACCTCTTTACATCGTCTAGTTAAATAAATAAACATTTCTAAAAAGAATAACTACTTTCCGTTGTAATAAAATAAAAAAGAAGGGCGAAAGTGCTATGTCAGACATGAATTCTTGTGCTTACTGAACAAACAGATCAATCGGATATATTCCTGTCTCAATAATTTATTCTCCACCCAGTAAACAACGCGCTGTTTACATAGGCCCGATTGCTGTGCCCTTCGCTAAAGCCGCTAAAATCTTTTTGACAGGCGTGAATGGAAGAACATTAGTCGGGGCATTAGTCGGTAAATTGCTGAGGTATGTGGGGCAGTGAGATTGACTGGACTGCACACACTGGCCGTGGGTAATAGCCAGGGTGAGGTAACGTCATAACCACAGTTAGACATGATAGTAATAAAGACAGAACCGCAGATGTTGGTCGATATTGCCTTTAAAGGAAATCCTGAATTTACAAGAATTTACAAGAATTAAAAATAAGCACATGCATTTATATATAAATCCGTTTATATATTTTTTCAGATTATTCTCCCCCTCCCCCTCCCCCTCCACCATACACACACCATACAGGTCAGTTAAGGGAAACACTACAAAGCCCCATTATGGTAAATACTATAAACGCCCCTTGCAAGACAGCAGTAGTAATTGCCCCACCCTCCCCCGTATACCGGGAAAGCCCAACATGCATTTGTATTTATTAGTTTAATGTAGACTATAATGACTGTTGTTAGACATAATTTACGATTTTCAGTTTTCGTCAACATTTTGCTTAATATAATAAATACGATGTGTCTGAACGTTTATTCCTACTATGTGTAATTTGGAACGTGTTCTATGAAAGGAATTTATGTGTTATGGGTTGCAAAATAGTATTTAAAACTGAAATGTCTTTGATTTAAACATATTTTATTTCGAATATTATTTTTGGTATGAATACATTAATCTATTCAGAATATGAAACGATTATATAGATATAATATATCTGCTGGATTCGGTTATCCTGATATCCTTCACGAGTTGGTAGGCGTGTGGTTATTTTCACGAAAGGGCGGTTAAGAGTGAGTGGGAAAAAAACACGCCTAACATCGAGTGAAGGATGTCCATATAATCGAACCCAGCATTTAAACAATCTGTTTATTACATTTTAAATCGCTTTCAGTTTGTGTATGATTTTAACCGAAATGTTTTGTTTTATTGAACGTTATCGGCGAACGACGACGATTATGAATATTTGTTCTCTTAGAAATCCCAATCTTTTAGAAACAAGCACAATTACAAGATCTTCTCCCCTAGAACTATGTTTCACTACCACAGTCATGGAGAAGTACATTTCGCATATCTTTTAGAAAACGTACTAAACATAAATAGCTATTCAAGAAACAGACATACAAGTAAGACAATCATTCATAGGGACTTGAAAAAAAGAGTGAAAATGTGAATTGCTCTGCTTATGAAACATAAAAAAGTCTTTCTGGTTAAAATGAATTTAGACAGAGCCTTTTACAAACGAAAATATTCGGAAATATTCGTTTTTCAAGAACATAGCATATCAAAATACAGATGTATTAAAAAAAACTATGCACAATGAGACAAGAGTCATTCGACGTGTATTTCCTTATTCAACCAATTTTTATTTATTTCAGGCAAAAAATGTCCGGTTGCGGATCCTAGATATTTCTTGATTTCGAACATATAAATCGTACTCAAATTGTATATTTAAATAAACTTAAAATTTTATAAAAATTATTACTTGCTTGCGATTAAGACAATAAATACAATGTATGTGGGTTTAATGTTTAATTGGAATTTCTCAATCCATTAGTAAACAAATACATGTGTTGAACTTTTTTTATTGCATTTCAATAGATTCACAGTGAAACAAAGGCAGCAATTTGCCAGTATCCCGGTCTTAATTTTGCTTTAACACCTGTTCCTCAAATTCTCCCAAAGTTTACACGAAGATATACGATTTCTAACAGCTAATTCCTCCTCTCAGTTGCTAAGAACATTCGGCGGTGTTTTATTTCCTTCGCGATGCACGTGCGACCTCCAGCAGCGTTGCACAGCAACCTTCAGGTAACGACTGACAGGTCCGCAGATGATGGGTGATAGGGAATGAAATTCCGTGATATACTATTTCAAACTTCAAATATAAATAAAATTGATTCCAGGAATATGATATACGTCTAATTATAGAAAACGTGCGAGATGTTTAAAAAATAAAAGGCGGATAAAAAAAAATCAGTTCTTTCTTACTAGCACATGTTTGTATTTTGTTCTGTACGTCTACATCCGAAATAACTGGATAATTGTGAGTCTAAATGTTCTGAAAATAAAATAGTAAATCCAAATGCTCCAACGTTGATTTTTTTTTACACAAGGGAAGTAACTATTGCAAACCTGTCGAGCAATATGGGTATATTCGCGTTAGAGTTGTGGCTGTTGTGGCTGAGTCCAGTGACAAAACAATGGTGCAGAATGAAAGGTTTTTTACTTCTTCTTCTATCCAAATAACAGTTGAGTCAGCCAAAAGGAAAGGCGCATAATGATATAATAATAATAATAATAGTAATGTTTTGGTGAAAGTTTAACTGTTATTTGACGAGAATTTTAACATTTCAACCACATACACAATAAATTAGAAAGCTAACCTGAAGCTTTCAGTACTTAGGACTTCTTCAACAGACTGACGTTACTCTACTGGTCGACAACAGACTGACGTTACTCTACTGGTCGACAACAGACTGACATTACTCTACTGGTCGACAGACTGACGTTACTCTACTGGTCGACAACAGACTGACGTTACTCTACTGGTCGACAACAGACTGACGCTACTCTACTTGTCGATCGTTACTCTACTGGTCGACAACAGACTGACGTTACTCTACTGGTCGACAACAGACTGACGTTACTCTACTGGTCGACAACAGACTGACGCTACTCTACTGGTCGATCGTTACTCTACTGGTCGACAACAGACTGACGTTACTCTACAGGTCGACAGACTGACGTTACTCTACTGGTCGACAACAGACTGACGTTACTCTACTGGTCGACAGACTGACGTTACTCTACTGGTCGACAACAGACTGACGCTACTCTACTGGTCGACAACAGACTGACGTTACTCTACTGGTCGACAGACTGACGTTACTCTACTGGTCGACAACAGACTGACGTTACTCTACTGGTCGACAACAGACTGACGTTACTCTACTGGTCGACAGACTGACGTTACTCTACTGGTCGACAGACTGACGTTAATCTACTGGTCGACAGACTGACGTTATTCTACTGGTCGACACCAGACTGACGTTACTCTACTGGTCGACAGACTGATGTTACTCTTCTGGTCGACAACAGACTGACGTTACTCTACTGGTCGACAGACTGACGTTACTCTACTGGTCGACAACAGACTGACGTTACTCTACTGGTCGACAACAGACTGACGTTACTCTACTGGTCGACAGACTGACGTTACTCTACTGGTCGACAACAGACTGACGTTACTCTACTGGTCGACAGACTGACGTTACTCTACTGGTCGACAACAGACTGACGTTACTCTACTGGTCGACAACAGACTGACGTTACTCTACTGGTCGACAGACTGACGTTACTCTACTGGTCGACAGACTGACGTTAATCTACTGGTCGACAGACTGACGTTATTCTACTGGTCGACAACAGACTGACGTTACTCTACTGGTCGACAGACTGATGTTACTCTACTGGTCGACAACAGACTGACGTTACTCTACTGGTCGACAGACTGACGTTACTCTACTGGTCGACAACAGACTGACGTTACTCTACTGGTCGACAACAGACTGACGGTTACTCTACTGGTCGACAACAGACTGACGTTACTCTACTGGTCGAAAGACTGACGTTACTCTACTGGTCGACAACAGACTGACGTTACTCTACTGGTCGACAACAGACTGACGTTACTCTACTGGTCGACAGACTGACGTTACTCTACTGGTCGACAACAGACTGACGTTACTCTACTGGTCGACAGACTGACGTTACTCTACTGGTCGACAACAGACTGACGTTACTCTACTGGTCGACAGACTGACGTTACTCTACTGGTCGACAACAGACTGACGTTACTCTACTGGTCGACAGACTGACGTTACTCTACTGGTCGACAACAGACTGACGTTACTCTACTGGTCGACAACAGACTGACGTTACTCTACTGGTCGACAGACTGACGTTACTCTACTGGTCGACAACAGACTGACGTTACTCTACTGGTCGACAACATACTGACGTTACTCTACTGGTCGACAGACTGACGTTTCTCTACTGGTCGACAACAGACTGACGTTACTCTACTGGTCGACAGACTGACGTTACTCTACTGGTCGACAACAGACTGACGTTACTCTACTGGTCGACAGACTGACGTTACTCTACTGGTCGACAACATCGCTCGAGGGATTAGTGAGCAGTGCTAACATCTTGTCCCAGACGATTTGGCTAAGATGTTCACCTTTAGTTGGAAAAACAGAACACTTTATTAAAAACTCAAAACATTTTGCTAGCCTGATTAAAGACAAGACTGTGTCGGAGGATGAAGTATTAAACTCATACGATGTAAATGGTTGACAAAACCTAGTCGGCGATTCAGTTATCGTCTGAAATTACCCTTTCACAGAAGAAAACCACTGTCGTCCCAACATGTCACAAGTCGTTAGAGTTGTTTGAAGTGCACATATTTTGTATCTGATTAAACATTTTACCTTCAAATCCGTGTTGCTGCAATGGGGTCCCCAGTGTCCCTATAGTGTGTAATTTATATATGGAACACTTTGAGTCGTTAGCGCTAATCACGGCTCCCACTGCCAGGATGGTTGTACCGATATGTAGCTGACACACACACACACACAAAGCAGATGGTGGAACAGGTCACTGAATTCACAGATCACATCAACAGCATGATCCCGATATTTATCATTGGTAGATATTTTTGTGGTGGAGGCAGACCACCCACTTTTCCTGGGTAAAACCAGTACTGTATACTTCCGCCCATCCATAAGAATCGACACTTCCTCGCTTACAAATCGAACTCCCAGTGGGATTCGAAGCCGCAGCGGTGAGTGGCGAAGATTTACAACGCAACGTCGTTAACCATTTGGCCACGGAGACGCTTGCCGATAAAAAAAGAGGAAAATGGCAAATTAGCATTTTTGGACACATACACTGTCAGAAAAACCGATGGCATGTTGAACATCCAGTAGACCAGAAACTTGGGGTTATTAGAACTTAACACCAAAGAAACAGTCGTAACATCTGACCCTGCGAATTTAAAACGGGAACTTAACCATGTTAATGCTGCTCTTAAGAGGTGTCATTATCCGGATTGGGCGATTAAGAAGGTATCTAACAGATTAAACGCTAGTCCGAGTGAAGATTCCAGGAAGACTAAGCCAACAGCTGGGCAAGCAGACTCTAAAGCAATCTCTACCCAGAGTTCACTCGTTCCTCATTTGACTCTGTCAACGTCAAAGGAAGTAGGGCGATTGGTTAGATCACGTGATTATTCAAAAAAGTTATGACGATGTTTATAATAAATCCTTTTACGTGATTTGCAAAGAAAAAATATAGACCTTTATTAAATAATCTCAATTCTTAATTCTATGAGTTAATATTTTTTAGTAATTTTCTGCTATCGAGCTTCGGTTTGAAATGTTTACATATGCGTTTCGATTGAGGAGACCTAAGTACGTATTATTTTTGTAGTAAAATAGTCCCGATTAAAACTAAATTGTTTTCATGCATTATTTCAAATCTTGCAACATCTAATTTGCAGATATTCTGAAAATTATATTTACACAAGGAATACATAAGTTTCAGGCAAACATATTCCAATTTAACAGGTTTTACCAAAATCTTGTAATTTAGTAGTTAACAGAGATATATGTGAGTGCAAGGTACGATAACGCTGCGTGGAGATTGACTCTAAAGGCAGTATTGTCTTACCTACGTGAAAGGGACCTCCAAGTGCCTAGGCCTAAAGCGCATTTTCAGCGATAAGACTGATAAAAAGGATGTGTGCGGTCCCAGTTGTCATATAAAGTGTGAGGGACATGGTGATAGTCAGTGTCATCAGGCTATATTGGTGAAATAGAAAGAACATTGAAGCTAGATTTATGGAACATATGATACCAAGTTCGAATATGATTCGAGTACGTCGGAGGTATCACGTAGCCCTGGTCATGCTGTGTACATGGACTCGGTGAACATCATGCACGTCGAATCTTGCACCGGGAGCCCGCTTGGTTTGAGCGGGGTCGGTTAGGGAATCCGTGTACATCCGGGCGCACAAACTGACCCTGAACAAGGACAGGGGCCGTTACAACCTGCCGCACATCTGGGACAAGATGTTAATATCGCTCACTAATTCCTCGAGAGGTGTTGACGACCAGTAGAGTAACATCAGTCTGCCGAAGAAGTCCTAAGTACTAGGTCGAAAGCTCCAGGTTAGCGTTTTATTTATTTTGTATGTGTTTGAAAAGTTAAAATTCACATCAAATAATAATAATAATAATAATAATAATAATAATTAAATACTTTATTTTACGAGAGAATTCATTTGTTACTAGTCAATCTTCCACGAGGCCCTCAAATGAATTTAGTAATTAAAGTGGCGGTGTTACATAGTACAACTAGCTCAGTTTTTGTTATTACTAGTGTTACATAACCTAGCCGATTTCTAAATTACATGCATAATGTAATAATTTACCTTAATAAATCAAGATTTGAATATATGGTAGTTTATTATTTGAGGAATTTGCGTTCTGGCTTGAACTTACGTTTTACCGTGACTTATTCATAGGTTCAGACTGATATTGACCAATCCAGGCGATGTGTGCTGATAAAATACGGGTCTGAAAGGGACACGCGGCAATGTAAAAAAACTAACAGGACGCCGCGAGTTTTTCAAAAATCAATATTGCCGTGTATCCCTTTATACTATGATTACAACGGGAAGATTTAACTTTGCAAGACCAAATGGTTGACTGGTGTTTTATTTCATTTTCAGGATACATATGACGGTCGATTCCTTGTTATGGAAGGTAGGCCCAGTGTTAGTATACTGTGACTAGGTGGGGTATTATGACACGTGTCTATGGCATGATATTTCAGCATGTCAGCACTTTTATAGTGCTGAGAAAATGAGATTTCTACTACAAGTACACACCACCGCCATTATTCCATCTCCCCTACTCCCACTCTCCCACACACACACCACCGCCATTATTCCATCTCCCCTACTCCCACTCTCCCACACACACACAACCGCCATTATTCCATCTCCCCTACTCCCACTCTCCCACACACACACCACCGCCATTATTCCATCTCCCCTACTCCCACTCTCCCACACACACACAACCGCCACGCACACACGGACACACGTATATATTTAGAATAATTATTCAAACACAATCTCAGTTGAATGAATAAACACGATATGAAGTTATATACTCCATTTATTTTCCATTTTGCTTTAGTTTAACATGTATGTTGTAAAACCAATGAGAAGTGAAGACACTATACTAATCATAGTTCTACGCAGGAACCTATATGCCAAATAATCTCTCCCTGATCAACAAACGCCTTGAAGATGGTTACATAGCGCCATACAAACGCAAGAACTGATACAGACGAACTTGGAGATGAAACAGTGCGAAATGGATCTCTGTAGTTAAGTTTGTAATCCTCAATACAGATTCGAATTGATTCATTGGCTGGTACATTCGACCGTACTCTGATGTAGTTAAGGCCAGCTAGGTTACCATTTGCACGAACTATAACATTGTTTTTGTCATCCGTAAACTCTGTCGGCGTAAGCTCAACCTGTCGACAATAGAGTAATTTAGACAATTCCTGAGGCATAGTACAGGCATTAAGATCTAACCTGAAAAAATTTACATTTTCAAGTTTTGTTTTATTGTTAGTCATGTCCATGGCGTTTAGAATGCATATTGCTGTACTTGTAAAAACTGGCCAAATCTTCACCTTACTGGTAACACTCCATTTAAACCTGTTCTCGCCTATTAGAACATGTGGAGTTGATCCACCAGTATCCATATCAAGCACCAGTCTGAGAAATGTGTTCTTGGTATCATGGCCTAGTTGCACCACCAAAGTAAACAATGTAAGATAGTACGGGTTTTCGCCGGTGTGTATGTATTGCTCATTCGCCTCTATCTCGGTGTACTTCGCATATTGACCGAGTGAATTAGCAACTTCACCACGCATACGTATTAGGAATTTTTTTGATGTTTGAAATGAGCTTGGGTCATCTGGTATAATCTTTACCCTGGAGATGACCCTGATACCTGACACTGTGGTAAGCAAGGGTACACAACCACAGCCAACGAAGATATCGCCTGGTGGGCACAGCATAGGCCTGCACGTGTTCTGCAAATGAAAATATCATACTACTGAAAAGAACAATACACCACTACAAATTGATATATATCTTATTTAAAGGGAATCACGGCAATCTTGATTTTCTTTAACCTCATGGTTTCCCATTAGTTTTCATACATAACTTGCAAGATTAGTGTTCAGTGATTTATTAAATTTCTTAAATCGCTGACGTGTTTACTCATTAATAGTCATTACAAGCATAGTATAAGCATTTTGCTTTTGCATATTTCTAATTGTTAATTATATTGCACCCATAATATATTTAAACATATGGTAGATTAAGTCGTAAACAAGGAAACTAAAATATGTATTTAATTTTATGCAAGCAGGTTTAAAGTCAAAATGATACTGAATACACAATTTCAGCCTCTAATTCCAATACTTGATAAATACCTCAGGATTGCCATATAGTTTTGAACTTGAATAAATAGAATATAATTTTCTTCGTTTTTTGGAAAGTTTGTAGTACTTAAAGGATGAAATATACGAGTGTCTAAAAATAATTGCCGTCTTTCATTTCTGAAAATTACACATCTTAACAAATAATGCTCAACATCTTCAACACCATCACCACATATACAATTGGGATTATCCCTCAAATGATTAAGATAGAGATCAGCGTTTAAATTGCTGCAATTGTATCGCAGACGCTCATGTAGAACTGAAAGGTATCTATCACCCAGTATGTAGTATTGGGGTACTATCGGTGGTTTAAAGTATTTTTAAGTCTAGTTTTAAAACTCGAAAGGGGTGGTGCTTCGCGAATATTAATATCAAGTTCGTTCCAAAGTTTTAGAGATGACGGTAAGACTGATCTCGAAAACAATTCTGTTCTTCTAGGTAAAGTAACGAAGTTGGAATTGTTTCTCATTACGTGGTCCCGCCTTAATTCCATTAAGCGATTGGAAAGCTTATATTACGGGATTTTATAACGGATATTTCAACAATAAAACTCGTTTAAAAACATTTTTACTGAAAAAATGCGATAACCTATTTAAAAGTATCTATTAAATATTTTAACTTTATAATATACAAACTTTTCAAGCCGAAATTAAGGTTTTATTTCATAACCCAGCCAACCCCGTTTTCGCTTCTTGGAGAAGGGGTTGGATAGGGTATGAAAGTTAATACGCAGACCACGTTATGTCAAGATATAAGGATTAAACCTTTAAAACGACAACATCAAAGGAGCCTCAAAATGATCCCTTATTTACCATGAAATCCATTTTTCACACAATCTCATTAAAATCAAATCCTAATGACTCTTTGATACTCCCCTCTATAGGATCTGACAACACTGCCTTGGAGGTCACGTCAGGTCGGCCTTTCATCTAATCAATATTCACGAGAAGATCAACAAAATTCAACCAATGAAATCTCGCGTTTCATATGCACTTGTCTTCAGATGATGTTCGAGTGAACTGAACAAACGAAAATCCATATAAAACACATATATCCGAAAAAAGATAAATTCCCTGTGTGTTATTGCTGTGGATTGCACGATAAATTCAAAGAAATGCACTAAATGGCTTGTTTTACAGCAAGAATACGAAGAAAATCATAAGCGCAGTCATGTTTTTTGAAAACATTCGGAACATTATTCTATCGAGACTATCACAATATTAGGTTTCTTAAGGTGTACCGGAAGTAAATGAAATCCCATTGAGTCCAATGCAATATTGACAAAGCTTTCTAGTTAGCCATTTTTTCAAAATGAAGTTCAAACTAAGATTCACTTACATGTTCTTAGTCATGAGACCTGCCTCTCTAGAAAACTGCTGAGAATAGTAGGGATCATGTGGCATATAAGAAAATAAAATTCTGATCTTTGTTGATACCGTGAACAAACTGCATTCATTCGGCACCTCTTAAATGTGTTCTACTTTCACTTTCAAAACTGTCAAGTTGATAAATAAAATCATCATACAACCATGCAAATGGTTTTAAGCTATCACAAACAAGTCAATAAAGTCATTTCAGCCAGAAAAACAGGCCTTAAATACTCAAAAATGCCTTTTATCACAAAAAAAGTTAGGGATTATATATTTGGGAACTCCTTTCGACTACACCAGGCATGAATACCATAGTGATTAACTTCCGGTACACCTTAATATATTTGTCCCGCTGGCGCAGTTAGTAGAGAGATAGGCTATTGTGACGTTCTAATAGTATTACCCGCGAGTGTGATTTTAGTGTGGATTACGAGTTCAACCCTACGAAGCACAAACATTTTCCGGGCCAATTCTCCTGAACCCCTGGCTGGATTTCAGCAGAACTTGACAAGGATGATCAGTATCAAGCCTAGTTGTGCATATCTTCGTCATATTTCGGTTGAATGATTTTTGGCAGAATTATTGCCCTTTAAAGGTTTTAATAGACAACCTTTGTCCAGATTAGTCTCTTCTGAACTCCTTTCCGGATGTCAACGAAACTTGGTGGGGATGATCAGTACCAAGCCTAGTTGCACCTGTCATTACCGTGTTCTGGTTGAATGAATTTTGGCAGAGTTATGACTCCTTAAAGGTTTTAATACACTAACTTTGTACAGACTAGTTCTCCTGAACGTCTGGCTGGATTTCAACAAACATTCTTGGCCGGGATGATAAGTACCAAGCCTAGTTGCGTATGTCATCGCCATGTTCCGGTCGAATGATATTATATATATATAAACTTTATGTTTAGCCAGTAGAGCGTTCACATGCCCTCTTGGGCCTCTTGTTTAATTATATGCAGTAGTAGTAACAATATACGTGGTACTTTGGACTTTATATGCAGTTATGCAGTAATGTTTCCAATATACGTGGTGCTTTAACCAATATACGTGGTGCTTTCGGCTTTATATGCAGTGCATCATTCTATATATGCAGTAATGTTTTCAATATATGTGTTGCTTTAACCCATATAAGTGGTACTCTGGGCTTTATATGCAGTACAACTTTTAATATATTCAGTAGAATTTTTAATATACGTGGTGCATTTGACATTATATGCAGTGCACATTTCAATATATGCAGTAGTATTTTCAATATACGTGGTGCTTAATGTTTGGTGCAACGCGCAAAATAACTTTATATGCAGTGCTTATACCTTTATGTTCAGTGCATTCAAGTTGATGAGGTTCGCTTTTTCGGAAATACTACGGACATTACCCACAATAACCGAAATTGGATATATCGCAAGAGGAGTCAATTCTCGTGCTCACCGCTGTGAAAAATGTCGTCTGTATGGCAATGAATAGTTTCATTTCGTTTCAATATTGATTTCAAAATGATTTCGAATTGTGTGATGTAATATTAGATACGGCCACACGAAAATATTGCCAAGTTAAACTGAACAGTTTTGCAATAAAAAGCTTGTTTTCTCCTGTTTTTTCAATATCTATTATAAAAGACAGAGATTATTTATTAAACGCGCCATTGCTACCATTTGTATTGAACTCAACCGATAAAGATGACAAGTCAACCGATCAGGATCAGTCAACCAACCATAACGACAAGTCAACCAATTAGAATGACAAGTCAACAGATCAGGATGACAAATCAACCAATCATAATTGCAAGTCAACCAACCAGGATGACAAGTCAACTAATCAGAATGACAAGTGAACCGATCAAGATGACAAGTCAACCGATCTCGATGACAAGTCAACCAACCATAATGATAAGTCAACCAATTAGAACGACAAGTCAACCGATCAAGATGACAAGTCAACCAACCATAATTACAAGTCCACCAATCAGGATGACAAGTCAACCAACCATAATGGCAAGTCAACCAACCATAATTACAAGTCAACCAATCAGGATGACAAGTCAGCCAGCCGGAATGACAAGTCAACTGATCAGGATGACAAGTCAGCCAATCATAATGACAAGTCAACCAATTAGAATGACAAGTCAACCGATGACGATACGTTTGTACCGTTCGTTCATAATGTCAATACCGAACCTAGGACAGCTCCGGCGTTCCATACAGACGATATTTTTTACAGCTTTGAGCAAGAGAACTTACTCTTCTTGCGATATATCTGCATATAGAGTTATATGCACCACGTATATCGCGCGTTGCACCAAACACATAAATAACTGAATTAAGCACCACGTATATTGAAAAATACTACTGCATATATTGAAATGTGCACTGAATATAATGTCAAATGCACCAAGTATATTAAAAAATCTACTGCATATATTAAAAGTTGTACTGCATATAAAGTCCAGAGTACCACGTATATGGGTTAAAGCACCACATATATTGAAAACATTACTACATATATAGAATGATGCACTGCATATAAAGCCGAAAGCACCACGTATGTTGATTAAAGCACCACGTATATTGAAAACTTTACTGCATATATTGAACAATGCACTGCATATAAAGTCCAAAGTACCACGTATAGTGTTACTACTACTGTATATAATTAAAAATTACATCGGGAGACAGTCATGACGTTCCATATAAAATACTGTACACACAATTTTGACATAGAGATCGAATATAAAATTAGCTCAGTATCTATTTTTATATCTATTTTCTATATGTTTCACTACTGAAAAACAAAATCTTATTTTTTCCTACAGCAAAAGGACACATTCTTCTCGGAGCTACCCTACCCCCTATTTTGTTGACCACAAAAAATGATCACAAATGACGGAAAAATATGAAAAACAATTGTTTGCTTAAAATTTGATATGTTACGGTCTTAAATCCTACATTTTATCCATATCTACTAGAATGCAAAAAATTGAAACAATTCTGTTGTCAACTGAAACTATGATTTAAAAAACAAAATTCTTAGACTTGAAAATGTCAAAACGTGCCCAGCCAACATCCTCGAGGTTAAAAAAGCTTAACTGTTTCTACAAGAAAAGCAGCGTCACAAGGACAAACATACTTATTTATGAATGGTTGTTTAATTTGCATGTCAATACTAAAATTGAATGTTACTGTACCGGAAGTAAAACAAATCCCCATTGAGTCCAGTGCAATATTTTCCAAGCTTTCTAGTTAGCCATTTTTTAAAATGAAGTTCAAACTAAGATTCACTTACATATTCTTAGTCATGAGACCTTCCTCTCTAGAAAACTGCTGAAAATAGTAGGGGTCATGTCATATAAAAAAATAAAATTCTGATCTTTGTTGACACCGTGAACAAACTGCATTCATTCGGCACCTCTTAAATGTGTTCTACTTTCTTTCAAAACTTTCAAGTTGATAAATAAAATCACCATACAACCATGCAAATGGTTCTTAGCTCTCACAAACAAGTCAATAAAGTCATTTCAGCCAGAAAAAGCAGGTCTTAAATACTCAAAAATGCCGTTATCTCAAAAAAGGTTAGGGATTATATATTTGGGAATATACCAGGCATGAATACCACCTACACCAGGCATGCATACCACAGTGATTTACTTCCTGTATACCTTAACAATGACACTCGGTCGATAATGGACCGTACATGAGTGGCAGTGCATAGTTTACGTTTAATAAAGTTGCATAAAATGATATGATGACTTTGCAGCAATTGGGAGGTATACATACTGTGTGAATATCATAAAAGCTCCGACAATTACACGCACCCAAATCGGGAGGTACTTCCGGTTGTTTGTCTTCTTCAGAAGGTAAGACGTTTAATAGTCCGACAATACTTGTACTTTTGAACCTTACTTTCCTGTTAATTTCGCAGCTTTGCTTGTCTTCCATTCGTTGGACGGGGTTTAACTTTTCGTTAAAGTTAAGAAACCAACAAAACACATTTTTATAACCTGTTGGCGTTAATTGTGAGGACGGTCGAACAAGCGATGTATAGCTATTACAGGCATTTTTAAAAAAGTTATTTTCGTGCAGGAAGTTATCTGAATTTTCAGTATCGTCCTTTTCAGAGTCGAACGGAAAGCAGAGCTCATTGGTCGGTCCAAGTTTTGTAGGTTCGAAAATGATGTCCCCTGATCTAGACCAGCTTGTATACAATTTGTTAAAATCGTCTGATATGACTGGTACTGTTTGTCGTCTGTAGTTCTTAAAGTAAACGAATCCAATATCTATAACATATGTTGCATTCCATTTTTGAACGTCGTTTCCATCAAGGTTACAAATAGCACAGAAAATGTTCCAGTATGTTCTCAACGTTTTCGTGGAAGTCACTGGCATAGCTTCCTCTATGTTATATGGGTTAGGGTGTTCGCATTTGGCTATTAGTTCGTTGTTGTATTTATCAACAAAACATTGGCGTACCATGTAGTAGTGCGGGTACTTGTAGAGTTCTGCAAATGATGCTTGTTTGTAGACCAGTATGCTTGCAGCCGTGCACTGACTCTGGCTGATTGACCTAGAACTACTGTCATTGGTTCCGCTGTCACTCATTTGTTTACTTAAGCAACAGTTTCCATTTTCATAACATTTGGTTTCACAGATGCATGAGGAACAACATAAATTGACAATATGGGTTACAAAATCAAATGTCCAAGTGTCTACATCGAGTATTGATGAGGATACATTATTCGCCACTTTATTGTCGGGGAGTTTTACATCACCTGGACAATATGTCTGATCCGGACAAAATGATTTCTGAACGGACAAGACGTTCTGCCAAAATGTCTTTTCTTGCGTCCACACATTCTGTACTACATCAAACAACTTCTGGTAGAGTATTGTGTATCAGATGGATACACAACGTGTGCTTTGTTACTAACCTGCAATGTAAATAAGTATTAATACCAGTGTCAAAGAAATTATTAAAGTAGCTATCCCGCAATCAACAGCCACATTTTACAACATATCTACACCGTTTTTAAACCTACTGAAGACGAAGTATATATATCATATTTTGAGACACCATACATACGGCTTTAACTAGACAGACCATACCCTAAAACTGGAGCGTAGAATTAAGAGTTACCAACTGATAATTCATTTTACAAATATTCAATCATGGATGTTTTAAGAACTCGTGAAAACTCCTGTACTTTTAATCAGCTCATATGCATTATTATATGACCTGTAGACTTGGAAAGAGATAATTGGTTTTGTAGTGAAATTTTGCCGTTATTTGGCGGGTTAGTTTTTTAAATGGCTGGTTATGCAATATTTTGATTTCTCCTCTCTTTTATAACATGGAATTACAGAAAAGCTATTCCGAGCAGCACATTTCTTAGTGTGGTACCCTCAATTTTTTTTTATGGATAAGATAGCTGGTTTGTTTCCGCCAATGCTGACCGTTGATGCGATTGTAGCAATTCAATGAATCGTTGTACTTTCCAGAGTGGACTTATTCTCATCTTCTGATACAATGAGGTCGCTATCATAACAGCGTATATCTGTTGTGTTTTGCCCTATACTTCTAATTAAAACATTACAGTTGAACTGGGTTAATTAAGGTCGATTTCCACTCTAAGTTCTCTACCTAGTGACTGATAAAGTAGTCACTAGTTTTAAGTTACATACGAGCCCCCCCCCCCCCCCCCCCCCCACTCCCTCCACCACCCAGGAAGACAGTTATAAGACACTCTACCCCAGGAAGACAGTAATAAGACACTCTACCCTAGGAAGACATTAATAAGACACTCTACCCGAGGAAGACATTAATAAGACACTCTACCCCAGGAAGACAGTAATACGATACTCTATCCCAGGAAGACAGTAATAAGACGATCTATCCCAGGAAGACATTAATAAGACAATCTACCCTAGGAAGACATTAATAAGAAACCCTACCCGAGGAAGACAATAATAAGACACCCTACCCCAGGAAGACATTAATAAGTCACCCTACCACAGGAAGACATTAATAAGACACTCTACCCGAGAAAGACAGTAACAAGACACTCTACCCGAGGAAGACAGTAACAAGACACACTATCCCAGGAAGACAGTAGCAAGACACTCTACCCCAGGAAGACATTAATAAGACACTCTTCCCCAGGAAGACAGTAATAAGACACTATACCCCAGGAATACAGTAATAAGATACTCTACCGCAGGAAGACATTAATAAGATACTCTACCCCAGGAAGACAGTAATAAGACATTCTACCCCAGGAAGACATTAATCAGACACTCTACCCCAGGAAGACATTAATAAGACACTCTATCTCAGGAAGACAGTAATAAGACACTCTACCCGAGGTAGACAGAAACAAGACACTCTACCCGAGGAAGACAGTAATAAGACACACTACCCCAGGAAGACATTAATAAGACACTCTACCCCAGGAAGACATTAATAAGACACTCTATCTCAGGAAGACAGTAATAAGACACTCTACCCGAGGTAGACAGAAACAAGACACTCTACCCGAGGAAGACAGTAATAAGACACACTACCCCAGGAAGACATTAATAAGACACTCTACCCCAGGAAGACATTTATAAAACACTCTACCCGAGGAAGACAGAAACAAGACACTCTACCCGAGGAAGACATTAATAAGACACTCTACCCCAGGAAGACAGTAATAAGACACTCTACCCGAGGAAGACATTAATAAGACACACTACCCCAGGAAGACAGTAATAAGATAATCTACCCGAGGACGACATTAATAAGACACTCTACCCCAGGAAGACAGTAATAAGACTCTATCCCAGGAAGACATTAATAAGACACTCTACCCCAGGAAAACATTAATAAGACACTCTACCCCAGGAAGACATTAACAAGACACTCTACCCCAGGAAGACATTAATAAGACACACTACCCGAGGAAGACAGTAACAATACACACTACCCCAGGAAGACAGTTATAAGACACTCCACTCCAGGAAGACATTAATAAGACACTCTACCCGTGGAAGACAGTAATAAGACACATTACCAGAGGAAGACAGTAATAAGACACTCTACCCGAGGAAGACACTATACCCCAGGAAGACAGTAATAAGACACTCTACCCCAGGAAGACAGTAATAAGACACTCTACCCCAGGAAGAAAGTAATAAGGTATTCTGCCCCTGTAAGACAGTAATAAGACATTCTACCCCAGGAAGACAGTAATAAGACATTCTACACCAGGAAGACATTAATCAGACACTCTACACCAGGAAGACAGTAATAAGGCATTTTACCCGAGGAAGACAGTAATAAGACATTCTACCCCAGGAAGACAGTAATAATTCATTCTACCCCGGAAGACAGTAATAAGACACACTACCACATGAAGACAGTAATAAGACACTCTATCCCAAGAAGACAGTAATAAGACACTCTACCCCAGAAAGACAGTAATAAGACACTCTACCCGAGGAAGACATTAATAAGACACTCTACCCCAGGAAGACATTAATAAGTCACTCTACCCCAGAAAGACATTAATAAGTCACTCTACCACAGGAAAACATAATCAGACTCTCTATCGCAGGAAGGCATTAATAAGACACTGTACCCCAGAAGACACTCTACCCAAGGAAGACAGTAATCAGACACTCTATCGCAGGAAGACATTTATAAGACACTGTACCCCAGGAAGACAGTAATAAGACATTCTACCCCAGGAAGACAGTAATAAGACAATCTACACCAGGAAGGCAGTAATAAGACATACTACACCAGGAAGACATTAATCAGACACTCTACACCAGGAAGACAGTAATAAGGCATTCTACCCCAGGAAGACAGTAATAAGACATTCTACCCCAGGAAGACAGTAATAATTCATTCTACCCCGGAAGACAGTAATAAGACACACTACCCCAGGAAGACAGTAATAAGACACTCTATCCCAAGAAGACAGTAATAAGACACTCTACCCCAGAAAGACAGTAATAAGACACTCTACCCGAGGAATACATTAATAAGACACTCTACTCCACGCAGACAGTAATAAGACACTCTATCCCAGGAAGACAGTAATAAGACACTATATCCCAGGAAGACATTATTAAAACACACTACTCGAGGAAGACATTAATAAGTCACCCTACCCCAGGAAGACAGTAATAAGCCACTATACCACAGGAAGACAGTACTAAGACACCCTACCCCAGAAAGACATTAATAAGACACTCTACACCAGGAAGACATTAATAAGACACTCTACCTAAGGAAGACATTAATAAGACACTCTACCCTAGGACGACATTAATAAGACACTCTACCCCAGGAAGACAGTAATACGATACTCTATCCCAGGAAGACAGTAATAAGACACTCTATCGCAGGAAGACAATAATAAGACACTTTACCCGAGGATGACAGTCATAAGACACTCTACCACAGGAAGACATTAATAAGATATTCTACCCTAGGAAGACATTAATAAGAAACCCTACCCCAGGAAGACATTAATAAGTCACTCTACCCCAGGAAGACATTAATAAGACACTCTACCCGAGAAAGACAATAACAAGAAACACTACCCGAGGAAGACAGTAACAAGACACCCTATCCCTGGAAGACAGTAGCAAGACACTCTACCCCAGGAAGACAGTAGCAAGACACTATACCCCAGGAAGACAGTAATAAGACACTCTACCCCAGGAAGACATTAATAAGACACTCTACCACAGGAAGACAATAATAAGACACCCTACCCCAGGTAGACGTTAATAAGACATTCTACCCCAGGAAGACATTAATAAGACACTCTACCCGAGGAAGACATTAATAAGACACTCTACCCCAGGAAGACAGTAACAAGACAACCTATCCCTGGAAGACAGTAGCAATACACTCTACCCTAGGAAGACAGTAATAAGACACTCTATCCCAGGAAGACAATAATAAAACACTTTACCCGAGGATGACAGTAATAAGTCACTCTACCCCAGGAAGACATTAAGAAGACACTGTACCCCAGGAAGACAGTAATAAGACACTCTACCCCAGGAAGACAGTAATAAGACACTCTATCCCAAGAAGACAGTAATAAGACACTCTACCCCAGAAAGACAGTAATAAGACACTCTACCCGAGGAATACATTAATAAGACACTCTACTCCACGCAGACAGTAATAAGACACTCTATCCCAGGAAGACAGTAATAAGACACTATATCCCAGGAAGACATTATTAAAACACACTACTCGAGGAAGACATTAATAAGTCACCCTACCCCAGGAAGACAGTAATAAGCCACTATACCACAGGAAGACAGTACTAAGACACCCTACCCCAGAAAGACATTAATAAGACACTCTACACCAGGAAGACATTAATAAGACACTCTACCTAAGGAAGACATTAATAAGACACTCTACCCTAGGACGACATTAATAAGACACTCTACCCCAGGAAGACAGTAATACGATACTCTATCCCAGGAAGACAGTAATAAGACACTCTATCGCAGGAAGACAATAATAAGACACTTTACCCGAGGATGACAGTCATAAGACACTCTACCACAGGAAGACATTAATAAGACAATCTACCCTAGGAAGACATTAATAAGAAACCCTACCCCAGGAAGACATTAATAAGTCACTCTACCCCAGGAAGACATTAATAAGACACTCTACCCGAGAAAGACAATAACAAGAAACACTACCCGAGGAAGACAGTAACAAGACACCCTATCCCTGGAAGACAGTAGCAAGACACTCTACCCCAGGAAAACAGTAACAAGACACTATACCCCAGGAAGACAGTAATAAGACACTCTACCCCAGGAAGACATTAATAAGACACTCTACCCCAGGAAGACATTAATAAGACACTCTACCACAGGAAGACAATAATAAGACACTCTACCCCAGGTAGACGTTAATAAGACATTCTACCCCAGGAAGACATTAATAAGACACTCTACCCGAGGAAGACATTAATAAGACACTCTACCCCAGGAAGACAGTAACAAGACACCCTATCCCTGGAAGACAGTAGCAATACACTCTACCCTAGGAAGACAGTAATAAGACACTCTATCCCAGGAAGACAATAATAAAACACTTTACCCGAGGATGACAGTAATAAGTCACTCTACCCCAGGAAGACATTAAGAAGACACTGTACCCCAGGAAGACAGTAATAAGACACTCTACCCCAATAAAACATTAATAAGACACTCTATCCCAGAAACACAGTAATAAGACACTCTACCCAAGGAAGACAGTAATAAGACACTCTACCCGAGGAAGACATTAATAAGACATTCTACCCCAGGAAGACAGTTATAAGACTCTATCCCAGGAAGACATTAATAAGACACTCTACCACAGGAAAACATTAATAAGACACTCTACCCCAGGAAGACATTAATAAGTCACTCTACCGGAGGAAGACAGTAATAAGAGACTCTACCACAGGAAAACATTAATAAGACACTCTACCCCAGGGAGACATTAATAAGTCACTTTACCCAAGGAAGACAGTAATAAGACACTCTACCCCAGAAAGACAGTACTAAAACAGCCTGCCCAAGGAAGACATTAATAAGACACTCTACCCGTGGAAGACAGTAATAAGACAATCTACCCGAGGAAGACAGTAATAAGACACTCTACCCGAGGAAGACACTCTACCCCAGGAAGATAGTAATAAGACACTCTACCCCAGGAAGAAACTAATAAGACACTCTACCACAGGAAGACATTAATAAGACACTCTACCCCAGGAAGACAGTAATAAGACATTCTACCCCAGGAAGACAGTAATAAGACAATCAACCCGAGGAAGGCAGTAATAAGACATTCTACCCCAGGAAGACATTATTCAGACACTCTACACCAGGAAGACAGAAATAAGGCATTCTACCCCAGGAAGACAGTAAGAAGACATTCTACCCCAGGAAGACAGATACAATACATTCTACCCCAGGAAGACAGTAATAAGACACTTTATCCCAGGAAGACATTATTAAAACACAATACCCGAGAAAGACATTAATAAGTCACACTACCCCAGGAAGACAGTAATAAGACACTCTACCCCTGGAAGACATTAATTTAAACACTCTATCCCATGAAGACATTAATAAGACACCCTACCTCAGGAAGACATTAATAAGCAACTCTACCCCATGAAGACAGTAATACGATACTTTATCCCAGAAAGACAGTAATAAGACACTCTATCCCAGGAAGACAATAATAAGACACTCTACCCGAGGATGACAGTAATAAGATACTCTACCACAGGAAGACATTAATAAGACAATCTACCCTAGGAAGACATTAATAAGAAACCCTACCCCAGGAAGACAGTAATAAGACAATCTACCCCAGGAAGGCAGTAATAAGACATTCTACACCAGGAAGACATTAATCAGACACTCTACACCAGGAAGACAGTAATAAGGCATTCTACCCCAGGAAGACAGTAATAAGACATTCTACCCCAGGAAGACAGTAATAATTCATTCTACCCCGGAAGACAGTAATAAGACACACTACCCCAGGAAGACAGTAATAAGACACACTATCCCAAGAAGACAGTAATAAGACACTCTACCCCAGAAAGACAGTAATAAGACACTCTACCCGAGGAAAACATTAATAAGACACTCTACTCCACGCAGACAGTAATAAGACACTCTATCCCAAGAAGACAGTAATAAGACACTCTATCCCAGGAAGACATTATTAAAACACACTACTCGAGGAAAACATTAATAAGTCACCCTACCCCAGGAAGACAGTAATAAGCCACTATACCACAGGAAGACAGTAATAAGACACTCTACACCAGGAAGACATTAATAAGACACTCTACCTAAGGAAGACATTAATAAGACACTCTACCCTAGGACGACATTAATAAGACACTCTACCCCAGGAAGACAGTAATACGATACTCTATCCCAGGAAGATAGTAATAAGACACTCTATCGCAGGAAGACAATAATAAGACACTTTACCCGAGGATGACAGTCATAAGACACTCTACCACAGGAAGACATTAATAAGACAATCTACCCTAGGAAGACATTAATAAGAAACCCTACCCCCAGGAAGACATTAATAAGTCACTCTACCCCAGGAAGACATTAATAAGACACTCTACCCGAGAAAGACAGTAACAATACACTCTACCCGAGGAAGACAGTAACAAGACACTCTATCCCAGGAAGACAGTAGCAAGACACTCTACCCCAGGAAGACAGTAACAAGACATATACCCCAGGAAGACAGTAATAAGACACGCTACCCCAGGAAGACATTAATAAGACACTCTACCCGAGGAAGACATTAATAAGACACTCTACCCGAGAAAGACATTAATAAGTCACTCTACCCCAGGAAGACAGTAATAAGACACCCTACCCGAGGAAGACAATAATAAGACACTCTACCCAAGGAAGACAGTAATAAGACATTCTACCCCAGGAAGACATTAATAAGACACTCTACCCCAGGAAGACATTAATGAGACACTCTATCCCAGGAAGACAGTAATAAGACACTCTACCCGAGGAAGACAGAAACAAGACACCCTACCCGAGGAAGACAGTAATCAGACACTCTACCCCATGAAGACAGTAACACGATACTTTATCACAGGAAGACAGTAATAGGACACTCTACCCCAGGAAGACATTAATAAGACACTCTATCCCAGGAAGACAGTAATAAGACACTCTACCCTAGTAAGACAGTAATAAGATACTCTACCCGAGGAAGACATTAATAAGACACTCTACCCCAGGAAGACAGTAATAAGACTCTATCCCAGGAAGACATTAATAAGTCATTCTACCCCCAGGAAGACAGTAAAAAGACACTATACCCCAGGTAGACAGTAATATGACAATATACCCCAGGCTTACAGGAATAAGACATTATACTCACTCTACCCCAGTAAGACATTAATAAGACATTCTACCCCAGGAAGACAGTAATAAGACAATCTATCCCAAGAAGACAGTAATAAGACACTCTACACCAGGAAGACAGTAATAAGACACTCTACCCCCAGGAAGACAGTAATAAGAAACTATACCCACTCTACCCCTGGAAGACAGTAATAAGACACACTACCCGAGGAAGACGTTAATAAGACACTCTACCCCAGGAAGACATTGATGTCATTCTACCCCAGGAAGACATTAATAAGACACTTTACCCGAAAAAGACAGTAATAAGACACTCTACCCCAGGAAGACGTTAATAAGACACTCTACCCCAGGAAGACAGTTATAAGACACACTACCAAAGGAAGACAGTAATAAGACACTATAACCAATCTACCCCAGGAAGACAGTAATCAGACACTCTAACCGAGGAAGACATTAATAAGACACTCTACCCTAGGAAGACAATAATAAGACACTGTACCCCAGGAAGACAATAATAAGACACACTACCCCAAAGAAGACGTTAATAAGACACTCTACACCAGGAAGACAATAATAAGTCACTCTACCACAGGAAAACATAATCAGACTCTCTATCGCAGGAAGGCATTAATCAGACACTGTACCCCAGAAGACACTCTACCCAAGGAAGACAGTAATCAGACACTTTATCGCAGGAAGACATTAATAAGACGCTGTACCCTAGGAAGACATTAATAAGACACCCTACCCCAGGAAGACGTTAATAAGACACTCTACCCCAGGAAGACAGTAATAAGACACACTACCCGAGGAAGACAGTAATAAGACACTTTACCCCAGGAAGACAGTAATAAGACACACTTCCCGAGGAAGACAGTAATAAGACACTCTACCCCAGGTAGACATTGATGTCATTCTACCCCAGGAAGACATTAATAAGACACTTTACCCGAAAAAGACAGTAATAAAAAACTCTACCCCAGGAAGACGTTAATAAGACACTCTACCCCAGGAAGACAGTAATAAGACACACTACACAAGGAAGACAGTAATAAGACACTCTACCCGAGGAAGACATTAATAAGACACTCTACCCCAGGAAGACATTAATAAGACACTGTACCCCAAGATGACCATTATAAGACACTCTACCCAAGGAAGACGTTAATAAGACACTCTACCCCAGAAACACAGTAATAAGACACTCTACCCAAGGAAGACAGTAATAAGACACTCTACCCGAGGAAGACATTAATAAGACACTCTACCCAAGGAAGACAGTAATATGACACTCTACCCGAGGAAGACACTATACCCCAGGAAGATAGTAATAAGACACTCTACCCCAGGAAGAAATTAATAAGACACTCTACCACAGGAAGACATTAATAAGACACTCTACCCCAGGAAGACAGTAATAAGACATCCTTCACCAGGAAGACAATAATAAGACAATCTACCCCAGGAAGGCAGTAATAAGACATTCTACCCCAGGAAGACATTATTCAGATACTCTACACCAGGAAGACAGAAATAAGGCATTCTACCCCAGGAAGACAGTAAGAAGACATTCTACCCCAGGAAGACAGATACAATACATTCTACCCCAGGAAGACAGTAATAAGACACTTTATCCCAGGAAGACATTATTAAAACACAATACCCGAGGAAGACATTAATAAGTCACACTACCCCAGGAAGACAGTAATAAGACACTCTACCCCTGGAAGACATTAATAAAACACTCTATCCCATGAAGACATTAATAAGACACCCTACCTCAGGAAGACATTAATAAGCAACTCTACCCCATGAAGACAGTAATACGATACTTTATCCCAGAAAGACAGTAATAAGACACTCTATCCCAGGAAGACAATAATAAGACACTCTACCCGAGGATGACAGTAATAAGACACTCTACCACAGGAAGACATTAATAAGACAATCTACCCTAGGAAGACATTAATAAGAAACCCTACCCCAGGAAGGCAGTAATAAGACATTCTACACCAGGAAGACATTAATCAGACACTCTACACCAGGAAGACAGTAATAAGGCATTCTAACCCAGGAAGACAGTAATAACACATTCTATCCCAGGAAGACAGTAATAATTCATTCTACCCCGGAAGACAGTAATAAGACACACTACCCCAGGAAGACAGTAATAAGACACTCTATCCCAAGAAGACAGTAATAAGACACTCTACCCCAGAAAGACAGTAATAAGACACTCTACCCGAGGAATACATTAATAAGACACTCTACTCCACGCAGACAGTAATAAGACACACTATCCCAAGAAGACAGTAATAAGACACTCTATCCCAGGAAGACATTATTAAAATACACTACTCGAAGAAAACATTAATAAGTCACCCTACCCCAGGAAGACAGTAATAAGCCACTATACCACAGGAAGACAGTAATAAGACACTCTACACCAGGAAGACATTAATAAGACACTCTACCTAAGGAAGACATTAATAAGACACTCTACCCTAGGACGACATTAATAAGACACTCTACCCGAGGAAGACAGTAATACGATACTCTATCCCAGGAAGATAGTAATAAGACACTCTATCGCAGGAAGACAATAATAAGACACTTTACCCGAGGATGACAGTCATAAGACACTCTACCACAGGAAGACATTAATAAGACAATCTACCCTAGGAAGACATTAATAAGAAACCCTACCACCAGGAAGACATTAATAGGTCACTCTACCCCAGGAAGACATTAATAAGACACTCTACCCGAGCAAGACAGTAACAATACACTCTACCCGAGGAAGACAGTAACAAGACACTCTATCCCAGGAAGACAGTAGCAAGACACTCTACCCCAGGAAGACAGTAATAAGACACGCTACCCCAGGAAGACATTAATAAGACACTCTACCCGAGGTAGACATTAATAAGTCACTCTACCCCAGGAAGACAGTAATAAGACACTCTACCCGAGGAAGACAATAATAAGACACTCTACCCAAGGAAGACAGTAATAAGACATTCTACCCCAGGAAGACATTAATAAGACACTCTACCCCAGGAAGACATTAATGAGACACTCTATCCCAGGAAGACAGTAATAAGACACTCTACCCGAGGAAGACAGAAACAAGACACCCTACCCGAGGAAGAGAGTAATCAGACACTCTACCCCATGAAGACAGTAACACGATACTTTATCCCAGGAAGACAGTAATAGGACACTCTACCCCAGGAAGACATTAATAAGAGACTCTATCCCAGGAAGACAGTAATAAGACACTCTACCCTAGTAAGACAGTAATAAGATACTCTACCCGAGGAAGACATTAATAAGACACTCTACCCCAGGAAGACAGTAATAAGACTCTATCCCAGGAAGACATTAATAAGTCATTCTACCCCCAGGAAGACAGTAATAAGACACTATACCCCAGGAAGACAGTAATATGACAATATACCCCAGGCAGACAGGAATAAGACATTATACTCACTCTACCCCAGTAAGACATTAATAAGACATTCTACCCCAGGAAGACAGTAATAAGACAATCTATCCCAGGAAGACAGTAATAAGACACTCTACACCAGGAAGACAGTAATAAGACACTCTACCCATTCTACCCCTGGAAGACAGTAATAAGACACACTACCAGAGGAAGACGTTAATAAGACACTCTACCCCAGGAAGACATTGATTTCATTCTACCACAGGAAGACATTAATAAGACACTTTACCCGAAAAAGACAGTAATAAGACACTCTACCCCAGGAAGACGTTAATAAGACACTCTACCCCAGGAAGACAGTAATAAGACACACTACCAAAGGAAGACAGTAATAAGACACTATACCCAATCTACCCCAGGAAGACAGTAATAAGACACTCTACCCGAGGAAGACATTAATAAGACACTCTACCCCAGGAAGACAATAATAAGACACTGTACCCCAGGAAAACAATAATAAGACACACTACCCCCAGGAAGACGTTAATAAGACACTCTACCCTAGGAAGACATTAATAAGTCACTCTACCACAGGAAAACATAATCAGACTCTCTATCGCAGGAAGTCATTAATCAGACACTGTACCCCAGAAGACACTCTACCCAAGGAAGACAGTAATCAGACACTCCATCGCAGGAAGACATTAATAAGACGCTGTACCCTAGGAAGACATTAATAAGACATCCTACCCCAGGAAGACGTTAATAAGACACTCTACCCAGGAAGACAGTAATAAGACACACTACCCGAGGAAGACAGTAATAAGACACTTTACCCCAGGAAGACAGTAATAAGACACACTTCCCGAGGAAGACAGTAATAAGACACTCTACCCCAGGTAGACATTGATGTCATTCTACCCCAGGAAGACATTAATAAGACACTTTACCCGAAAAAGACAGTAATAAAAAACTCTACCCCAGGAAGACGTTAATAAGACACTCTACCCCAGGAAGACAGTAATAAGACACACTACACAAGGAAGACAGTAATAAGACACTCTACCCGAGGAAGACATTAATAAGGCACTCTACCCCAGGAAGATATTAATAAGACACTGTACCCCAGGATGACAGTAATAAGACACTCTACCCCAGGAAGACGTTAATAAGACACTCTACCCCAGAAACACAGTAATAAGACACTCTACCCAAGGAAGACAGTAATAAGACACTCTACCCGAGGAAGACATTAATAAGACACTCTACCCAAGGAAGAGAGTAATAAGACACTCTACCCCAGAAAGACAGTACTAAAACAGCCTGCCCCAGGAAGACATTAATAAGACACTCTACCCCAGGAAAACATTAATAAGATACTCTACCCGAGGAAGACAGTAATAAGACACCCTACCCAAGGAAGACAGTAATAAGACATTCTACCCCAGGAAGACAGTAATAATTCATTCTACCCCGGAAGACAGTAATAAGACACTCTACCCATGGAAGACAGTAACAAGACACTATAACCCATGAAGACAGTAATAAGACACTCTACCACAGGAAGACATTAATAAGACACTCTACCCAATGAAGACATTAACAAGACACTCTACCCCAGGAAGACATTAATAAGAAGATCTACCCGAGGAAGACAGTAACAATACACTCTACCCTAGGAAGACAGTAAAAGACACTCCACTCCAGGAAGACATTAATAAGACACTCTACCCGTGGAAGACAGTAATAAGACACACTACCCCAGGGAGAAATTAATAAGACACTCTACCCTAGGAAGACATTAATAAGACACTCTACCCAAGAAGACAGTAATAAGACATTCTACCCCAGGAAGACAGTAATAAGACAATCTACCCCAGGAAGGCAGTTATAAGACATTCTACCCCAGGAAGACATTAATCAGACACTCTACACCAGGAAGACAGAAATAAGGCATTCTACCCCAGGAAGACAGTAATAAGACATTCTACCCCAGGAAGACAGAAACAATTCATTCTACCCCAGGAAGACAGTAATAAGACACTTTATCCCAAGAAGACATTATTAAAACACAATACCCGAAGAAGACAGTAATAATTCATTCTACCCCGGAAGACAGTAATAAGACACTCTACCCCAGGAAGACAGTAATAAGACACTCTATCCCAGGAAGACATTAATAAGACAACTACCTCAGGAAGACATTAATAAGACACACTACCCCATGAAGACAGTAATACGATACTTTATCCCAGGAAGACATTAATAAGACACTCTATCCCAGGAAGACATTAATAAGACACACTACCACAGGAAGACATTATTAAAACACAATACCCGAGGAAGACATTAATAAGTCACTCTACCCCAGGAAGACAGTTATAAGACACTCTACCCCAGGAAGACAGTAATAAGACACTCTATCCCAGGAAGACATTAATAAGACAACTACCTCAGGAAGACATTATTAAAACACAATACCCGAGGAAGACATTAATAAGTCACTCTACCCCAGGAAGACAGTAATAAGACACTCTACCCCAGGAAGACAGTAATAAGACACTCTATCCCAGGAAGACATTAATAAGACAACTACCTCAGGAAGACATTAATAAGACACACTACCCCATGAAGACAGTAATACGATACTTTATCCCAGGAAGACATTAATAAGACACTCTATCCCAGGAAGACATTAATAAGACACACTACCACAGGAAGACAATAATAAGACACTCTACCCCAGGTAGACGTTAATAAGACACTCTACCCCAGGAAGACATTAATAAGACACACTACCCGAGAAAGACAGTAACAAGACACTCAACCCGAGGAAGACAGTAACAAGACACCCTATCCCTGGAAGACAGTAGCAAGACTCTCTACCCCAGGAAGACAGTAATAAGACACTCTATCCCAGGAAGACAATATTAAAACACTCTACCCGAGGATGACAGTAATAAGACACTCTACCACAGGAAGACATTAACAAGACAATCTACCCCAGCAAGACATTAATAGGAAACTCAACCGAGGAAGACAGAAGCAAGACACTCTACCCGAGGAAGACATTAATAAGACACTCTACAACTACCCAGGAAGACAGTAATAAGACACTCTACCCAGGAAGACGTTAATAAGACACTCTACCCGAGG